>CAKAOJ020000094.1:1245000-1702500 GCA_916701645.2 Sebastolobus alascanus
AAACGTACCATTTCCACTCAGGGTGTAATGTGCAGGGAGTGGCTCTGTGTGTTCTGCCTGCTCACTGTCCTCTGTGGGGGTCCGCTGCACTGTGCCGGGCCGACACTGCCCCCCGCTGGGCCACCAGGAAACAACAAATAATGTCTAACATGGAAAACACTGCTTTCCAGTTGCAGCGGTTCTTGTTCACTCGTCTTGTTTTGCATCTGGTGTTGGTTTAAGGTTTGTTTTTGTGGAGACTGATTCTAAACATTCAAGAGCCAAGAGGATTTTATCCTTTTCAGCTTTGCTTTGTGCGTATATCCCCTGATTAACACATGCAAACTGATGCTGAGCTGCAGCCTCAGGTGTGGGGTCTTGAAAGAAGAAGTAGGAATTCAGGAGGCGAGGAAGATCTAATAAAAGATGCAACTGAGTTGCATTGTAGGATCCAGCATTTCTGGAGCTTTCTCCGATGCAAGAGACTAAAAGAAAGTACACACTGTTTATCTTATTTTTACTAACAGAAATTTTTTTCTGATATTTATGAAGTTTTTTAGTGTAAATTATAGGGCTGTCAATCGATTAAAATATTTAATCGTGATTAATCGCAAATTAATCGCAAATTTTTTCAAAGTGAACCTTAAAGGGAGATTTGTCAAGTATTTAATACTCTTATCAACATGGGAGTGGTCAAATATGCTGCTTTATGCAAATGTATGTATATATTTATTATTGGAAATTAATTAACAACACAAAACAATGACAGATATTGTCCAGAAACCCTCACAGGTACTGTATTTAGCATAAAAAAAATATGCTCAAATCATAACATGGCAAACTGCAGCCCAACAGGCAACAACAGCTATCAGTGTGTCAGTGTGCTGACTTGACTATGACTTGCCCCAAATGATGTGATTATCATAAAGTGGGCATGTCTGTAAAGGGGAGACTCGTGGTTACCCATAAAACCCATTTTCATTCACATATCTTGAGGTCAGAGGTCAAGGGACCCCTTTGAAAAATGGCCATGCCAGTATTTCCTCGCCAAAGTTTGGAGCGTTATTTAGCCTCTTTCGCAACAAGCTAGTATGACATGGTTAGTACCAATGGATTCCTTAGGGTTATATGATACTAATATCTTTATTCTAGCTTTCAAGCAGCGCCAACTGAAACAACTTAAAAATCGCAAGTTGCGTTAATGCGTTAAAGAAATTAGTGGCGTTTCTTTGCGTTAACGCATTATTATCACGTTAACTTTGACAGCCATAATAAAATGTAAAAAACACACCTTTTCACAATTTTGTTTAATTTTGATTGATTTCTGGAGAAAAGATCAACTTAATAACTAGAAGTGAATCATTGATATCCAGGAACTTGTATTTTTTACAGTATATTAGATTCAAATCAATTCAGAGCCACATGCTTGGGACTTGACGCAAGCTCTTTTCCATCAGAGTAACAGCAGAATCTCTGATCACCAATATTACATGCAGCCCAGACTCAGTGCCGCAGGCTTGCTGCTTCAGAGCTCTGATGACGGATAGTGAAAAAATGACCCTGTGTGTGTGTGTGTGTGTGTGTGTGTGTGTGTGTGTGTGTGTGTGTGTGTGTGTGTTACAGTTTCAGCCCTCTGCCCTCTGCTTTCATCTCGCTATGAACTCCCTTTACCAGCATGGAGACAAGATGGAAACGCCCTCACATATAACTGGTGTGTGTCCTGTATCTGTAACCCACACACACACACACACACACACACGCACACGCACACACACACGCACACACACACACGCACACACACACACACACACACACCTCCACTCTCTCCACCTCAGTTTCAAATGAACAGAATGAGCTGTTCGCCCTCTCTCTGTCTCCGTCCATGCATCATCAGGGGAAAGAAGGTGCCGGCTGTTATTACAGGATGGAGCTCTGAGGGGCGTCTTGCAGCCCAGCCCCCCACCCCCCCACCCCCCCCCCCGCCCCCCCTCACTCCCAAAATAAAAAATAAAATGACAGAGAGAGGGAGGAGAGAGAGGAATGTTGCTATGGAAACAGTTCAGACAAATGTAATTGTCTCCCTCCACCTTTTGCAGGTGAAGGCAGCGGGCATTTCAGCTCCATAATCTCTCCATTTCCTCTATATCTACCCACTGGTCTATCAGTGTATAATAGGTTTTCTGGAGTCGTGGGCTACAAATATGCTGCGTGATATATAGGCTGACTTCATAACCTGTGTGTGTCTGTGTGTGTGTATATGCTTGTATCTTGTTTGCTCTAAAATTAGATACTGTATCTTTACAACTCTGGAGAAAAATGACAGCCAGACTTAAAAACTCAAGAAAAAGTCCATCATCCATCCATCCAACACCAGCACAATCCAAAATACACTCAAGACCCCGTTAACATTTAGTGAAGACCAACAAAAGTTAACTGCATGTTTGTACTTCGTCCATTTAACTGCCTCTCAGTGTCAGCGTGTCAGTGTTAGCTTCAAATATGGATGTATTGTACTTTTTGTTTCAGGATAACCCGGAGGTATGTAAAAATATTTGATGTGAATAATTGCCCTCAGGATTTATGATAGATTATACATGTAGAATTTAAGTTGGCCATAAATAACAGCTCATTACAGAGCAGTAATCAAAGCATCAAGTCGGTCAAATCTGTGACCTTTTTGGTAAAACTCACAAACCATGAGCTCAGAACAACCTCATAACCAAAATATAACAACAAAAATATTCACTTAAAGTAACCTTTATTTAAAGGTGGAATATGTAAGATCTAGGGGCTGCAGGGTCTGTGAATGTGGAAGAAACATTTCGTCCTCCCCGCCACCAGGAGAGTATGCTGCAGAGAATGCAAGTTGCTACAGCTAAACGCTAACTCCCGGAGCAGCCGCCCGCAGCTTTGGAATAAACAAATTATCAAAACTAGGGCTGTCAATCGATTAAAATACTTGATAGCGATTAATCGCAAGATTGTCCATAGTTAATCGCGATTAATCGGACATTTGTATCTGTTCAAAATGTACCTTAAAGGGAGATTTGTCAAGTATTTAATACTCTTATCAACATGGGAGTGGGCAAATATGCTGCTTTATGCAAATGTATGTATATATTTATTATTGGAAATCAATTAACAACACAAAACAATGACAAATAGTATCCAGAAACCCTCACAGGTACTGCATTTAGCATAAAAAATATGCTCAAATCATAACATGGCAAACTGCAGCCCAACAGGCAACAACAGCTGTCAGTGTTCTGTGTGCTGACTTGACTATGACTTGCCCCAAACTGCATGTGATTATCATAAAGTGGGCATGTCTGTAAAGGGGAGACTCGTGGGTACCCATAGAACCCATTTTCATTCACATATCTAGAGGTCAGAGGTCAAGGGACCCCTTTGAAAATGGCCATGACAGTTTTTCCTGGCCAAAGTTTTGCGTAACTTTGGAGCGTTATTTAACCTTCTCGACAAAATAGTATGACATGGTTGGTACCAATGGATTCATTAGGTTTTTTGGTTTCATACCAGTATCTTCATTGTAGCTTGAAACACTAGTTTAAACACAAGTTGCGTTAATGCGTTAAAGAAACTTGTTGCGTTAAAACAAATTTGCGTTAACACGTTATTATCTATCGACAGCCCTAATCAAAACGTACACGGACCCTGTACCTACAACGTGATCGACAAGCCCTCGGAGCAGCTCTACTCCTTGGGCCTCCCATGTTGGACTGAGGGCAGACTGCACGCTACAGTGACTCACTATTGTCTTTCGAGGTACAAGTGGTATTACAAGACAGGACGGGCCGGGGCTAGCTGGTTAGCATGTTCATTTCAGTAGATAATCTCTGCATCCCAATACATAGACGTCTTTGACATAACATCAACACTGTGACCTCTTCACATTCTGTTAATAATGTTTTTTGAATGTTTTAAACTAAAATTCGGGCCATATCTTACTAGGGCTGTCGTTTTAATGCCACTAATTTCTTCAACAAATTAACGCAACTTGAGATTTTTTGGTTGTAACGGACTCATTTTTAAAGCTAGAGTGAAGATTCTGCACTGCATCATATGAAACTATAAAACCTAAGGAATCCATTGGTACCAACCATGTCATACTAGCTTGTCGAGAAGGAGGTTAAATGAAGCTCCAAAGTTAAGCTAAAAATGAACATATTCAAAAGGGGTCCCTTGACCTCTGACCTCAAGATATGTGAATGAAAATGGGTTCTATGGGTACCCACGAGTCTCCCCTTTACAGACATGCCCACTTTATGATAATCACATGCAGTTTGGGGCAAGTCATAGTCAAGTCAGCACACTGACACACTGACAGCTGTTGTTGCCTGTTGGGCTGCAGTTTGCCATGTTATGATTTGAGCATAGTTTTCATGCTAAATGCAGTACCTGTGAGGGTTTCTGGACAATATCTGACATTGTTTTGTGTTGTTAATTGATTTCCAATAATAAATATACACATACAATTGCATAAAGTAAGCATATTTGGCCACTCCCATGTTGATAAGAGTATTAAATACCTGACAAATCTCCCTTTAAGATACATTTTGAACAGATAAAAAAATTGCGATACATTTCTGATTAATCGTGATTAACTATGGACAATCATGCAATTAAATATTTTAATCGATTGACAGCCCTTTATCTTACACATTGCACCTTTAAGTCAAACCATGTCACTATCCTGTCTGATTTCTTAGAGGTCAAGGGTCAACACCTCAAATGTGAATAGGTTAGAGAAGCATCATAACAACAAATAACTGCAATCTTTTCACCATTAAGGAGAATGGGACATAAGCAATCTTTTATGTACATATGATGCTTCGCCATAACAACACGCAGAGAATTACAACCAATTTTTCTCAGAACTATCACAGCTATCGACAGGTTGACCGATTACAAGACGCAACCATCAAATTATGTTCAAGCCTTTACTTGAACCAGAAATGCTGTAAGCCGTAACTCTGAATAAATGTGACTTCATGCATGGAGAACCCAGATAAGACTAATCCATTATCAAGTTAAAATAATATGTGGGATAATAGGCTTCAATTATGAGGATGTTCTCTTTGCTTTCTGTGATCATTTCAAAGAAAACAATGAAAACAATAACCAGATATATCGCATCTCTGTCTGAGATCACAACTTTGTTTTTTTAAATACGACACAAAAGACCAGAGGAAAGCAAAATGTAAATTTCTGATACCAATGCTTGAGCTCGATGCGTAAGAAGAATCAATAATAAATGAAACTTGTTTTAGATCACAGCCTCTCTGAAGACAACAGAAAAAAACAGACAGACAGTACAAAGATCCTTTTTCTGAATATTCTTTATTTCCTCCCTGATAACACTGATGCTGAGGGCATCTCAGAGAATTATGACAATTGGCTTAATTCTGTACAACCCCGCAAAACAAACTAAGTGTTCCTGCATTTCAATGTGATTAAAGTGAAGGTAGTGTGAAGAAAGAAGAGAGTCCTGTGAACTGCTGCTTCAGAGCTCGGAGAGAAACTGACTGATGAAACGTGCCCCGGTTTACTAAACCATCCCTTTGATTAACTCCGTTTCTGAACTCATCTCTTCGGGTGCTTTCACCTTAAAGAGTCCTGTATTCAGAGATTTAGACAGTAAACAGAATCATTAACTGAGTGTAAAAATGTCAACGCTCCAGTGTGCCGTACGCTTAGCAGATGGCACACATGAAATGCTGAAACAATGAGGCAACCACAACAGTGTGATCATCAAAAGTATTCAACACAAACGTGATTTAATCCATCAAAACCTTGGAAGAATTTACAAGAAAGCGGTTTGTCTTTGAGGCAACGCAAATGGGAAATATTGCAGATCTGCAAAAAGCTGTTAGTCTATATGCAAGACTTTATCAAATATCAGACAGCAGCCACTTATGTGTTCAACTGATGAATAGTCTATTAAATATCAGAAAGTTGTGGAAAATGGCAATTACAATACATCAGACCGGCACATACGGGTACTTCACAAAAAAGTCAAGGCCACGCCCCTTTGGGGGATAGAAAACCGAAGATCTCATAGACTTTGATGCAATTTGACGTATGTTTGGATTGTAATTTTGACAAGTTCGTATGCATTCATCTCTTGTTATACAAATGTTTGTTTAATACATGTCTAATTATTATTTTGCGATGTTGCCTGAACCTGAGCGTTCACAATACCTTAATAAATGAAGGTTGATCGCCACCATGTCCCTTCAGTCTTCCCCCGTCCAACACAGTGAACAGATATTACTGATCTAGACATCTCTACATATTTGACTGAATCCCGTTAGGCTAAGTGTTGTGTGTAAATAACCAACGTGTTAATAACCAACTGTTTGATGTATAGGCTGAGATTTAGTTGGAGACGACAGTCTGATGCGGCTATAATGTTAATGTATGACTGTATTACTGCAGCAGCCTCCCACTCAAGCTAACGTTAGCTAGCCATGCTAGTCACTGTCAGCAGCATCATTTAGCCATTTAGCACACTGACAGTGAATATTCACGTATTGTATGTTCCTCAGATCTCAGTGTGAAAGCCTCAGTTAACCTGCTACACAACAGCTTTTCATCATTTTCTCTCCTGTGACGGTGAGTTACTTTCCCCCAAGAGGGAACGCAGCCTCGGCGATGACGCCATGCTGGTCTGGTCTATAGCTTGGAGCCATAAAGACCCTTGATTAGATCTTTTTTAGGACATGGCAGGGGAACAAATCGGAGTTCAGCGTTTTTGGATTAATTGTTGGTGCAACCAACTAGACAGCAACTCTTCAGCATAGCGTTATTACTATTAGCGCTTAGTTTAAAGTAGAAGTTTGGAGACATGTTTCAACTTCTACTGTTTACTGTTACCGTCTATGAGGGACACGGGATTGGTTTCCCCCAAAAGGGGGCGTGGTCTTGAGAGCCTACTCTGGATGAAGTACTGTATTGCCGGTCTGATGCATTACCCACAGCCCGAGGTGCCATCCTCCAATCACTTGTTTTTGTTTGACAAACAGTCCAAAACCCAAAGATATTAAATTTACAACAATATGAAACAGAAAAGCAGCAAATTCTCCAGTTTGAGAAGCTGTAACATGCATATTTTTGGCTTTTTTGCTTTATAAATGATTAATCAATTATCAAAATAGTTAGCTCTTATTTTTCTGCCGATTGGCTCAGGCCGGTCTTAAAGGGTAACTTTGGTATTTTTCAACCTGAACCCTATTTTCCCATGTTTAGTCTGTGACTATTGGGGACAACAGTTTGTAGTACTCGAGATCGGTCTCAAGACCACTTTCTGAAGGTCAACCACATTTACTCGGTCTCGTCTTGGTCTCAAACAAAGGGGACTCGGGATTTTATTTCAAGACCTGTCAAGACCACAACTGCGAAGATATCACTAAATTTTAGTTTGTCTGATTTATTAAACATCATTCTTGCTCGTAGAAAACAATGGAAAAGTCCCACACATAAAATTCACCCCTGCAGTGCCTTTTGATTATATTATCAAGACATTTCTCAGAGTACACTTGTACATACACACATATATACATATATGTATATGGCTATACAAGAGATGGATGAAGAGGAATATTCATTTGTTTTCTGTAGGTGTTTTTATGGGAATGTGGATCTTTCAGATCAGTTTGAGGAGTGTCTCTAGTTTGCATGTTCCACTTTATATATATTTAAAGATGGGGTCTGCGATTTATCCAGTATACACTTTTTGTTATATTGGTTGAAATGGTCTTTACACCCCGACAGCAATCCGTTTCTTATGAGCACTGAAAAAAGACCGGAAAAGATCAGTCATCTGTAGCTGCTGTAATCCTGTAAAAACGTCTACCAGTCAGTAAAAATGGTCCCGGTTGTAAGGAACCAATCAGAAGCCTCCCTGCCTCCCTGCTCGTACTCTAGCCTCAGCGTGCACCAGCGTGAACTCAAAGCGCGTGTCCGCCGCACGTTCACTGGAGAGTGGAAGAGATAACTCAGCTCTTAAAACACCGGACAACGAGAACGAACTCGTACCACTATTACCATATTATCGAAAAATACAACTTTGATTTAGTTGTTTATGTTCTGTTAGTTTACTTTATAAGATACTGCAGATTTAAACTATTTATTCTAACAGCTCAAAGTGAAGTCAGACAAACAGGATTATCAACGAGGGGAGACGGCGGATAGAAAACATTGCCGAACAAAATTTACGTTACTCAAACTGCTTTTTCAGTTACAGAAACAAACGAGTGGACTGATCTCCCTCCAGATATTAGAGTAATGTTAAAAAGGGTCGTGTTGTCTCAGCAGGTATCTCTCTCTTTCCCTCCCCTCTCTGCTGCTCTGTGGCCGGCTCTCCAGCGAGCTGCTGCCCCCCCCCCTTCCCCTCCGTCAACAAGGAAATAAAAGCCCCTCGTCTACAGACCGGTCTCTTGAGAGAGCTCCAGCTCATAGCGGGGTCTGTGTGAGTGAATGCCCGGGTGGAGAGGTGGCGATCCCGGCAGGAGCTAGCTGGCTGTGCCGGCAGTTTGTGGAGCTTCTAAACTCCGACAACAGTGGAGAAAATGTTTGATTCGCCATCTAACATCGTAAAACTGTCAATATTCTAAATCTACACCGTTGATTTCTCGCCTCAACATTTTTCAGAAGTGAATTTAGTGATGAAATAGCTACGAAAAATGTGAAGTAGTTACGATGCGGCGGTGCTCGTGCATGTGTGTGGGGGGCGTTGCCTTATAAGGAGTTTCGAGGGGAGGGGGGGGCTTAGACGGAGCTCCTGAGGCGATGCAACTTTCAAATTATGCTAGTTTTCCAAGATCGCAGACCCCAGCTTTAAGTGTGTCATGCAGTGTGGGACTCACCCTGGTCTGGTCTTGGTCTTGGTTTGTGTGTTCTTGACTACAACACTGTGGTCCAGTATTGAGGGAGAACGCTGCAGACGGCAGCCGCTAAACGAGCTGCAATGTAATCGCTTGGGGCAACTCCTCGTCGTCAGTTTACGTCCACTAAAAGTGTTTGTTTTTGCCACTGACAGGCTCAGATTGTTATTATAAGTGTCTGCCAACATTATGGAAAGGATCCTACAGCGAAATGAAACCTTTTTCTTACCTTTCGCTTTGTGTCATGTGACTTGTTGCCAGGAGACAACGGCGGAAACGTGAGTGAGAGTTGGAGAGAGGAGTGCCGGTGTTGTCAGTTTGTTGTCTGAAAGATTTTCAATGTCATGGCTGGATATTTAGAGGATTTCCACATTGTGGATGAGACACGAGGTTTCACAACGAGGCTTCTCCGAGCGAGACACACAATAACAGACAGACGGAATCAAGCGAAACGTAAGAAAAAGGTTTCATTTCTCTGTAGGATCCTTTCCATAATGTTGTCAGACACTTATAATAACAATCTAAGCCTGTCAGTGGCAAAAACAAGCACTTTTAGTGGACATAAACTGACGGTGAGGAGTTGCCCCGAGCAATTATATTACAGCTGATTTAGCGGCTGTCATCTACAGCGTTCTCCCTCAATACTGGACCAATTTCAAAAATTATTGTCCCCATTAGTCACTTAGACAAAAAAAACATGTTGAAAAATAGGGTCCAGGTTGAAAAATACTGCAGTTATCCTTTAAGGGAAAGTTGTCCATCAAAATGTTGACAGTGTCAGAACTTTAATGCAGCTTCTTTGTAGCTGCATTTTGAACTACAATGGCCGACTAATTTGCACCGAATGCTGCTTTTTCTCCATTTTCGATATCACACAGGTTTCATAACCTCTTTTTTGGTTCAAACAGTTTGTCATCACTGTCAATTCTCCCACCTCGGCAATTAAAAAGCATCACTCTCAGCAGTATTCCACGTTTTCATCTGTAACATCCTTGTTAAGACTTTTCCAATTGTTTGACACGCCACATGAAAGCAAAAGAAACAACGAGGAGCGCGAACAGCAACATGACACTGAGCGACAATGAGTGATGTGGTGAAGATGGCACATTTCTTTGAGTGAAGCTCAGACGACTAAAACAGACATTTAAATATCTATAAAGCTCACAGTCTATGAGACAAAAAGAGTATGCAACACTTTCGTCTTTACTGGCGGATGAAACATACAAAACCAAAACACAACCTACTGAAGATCAACAGAGAACAGAATCAAAACCCAACTTATTCCTCCTTTTACATTTGAGTAACCAAGCAGGTCCTTCAAATCTGTATTATAGTATTAGGCTATTATTGTATTACTGCAGTGAGGTGGTGTAAACTCACTGTATTAAAAACAAAGTGTTGGTTATTTTCATAGTAATATGATGTCAAAACCTCAAAGTGTCAATGAAATTATTTCAAGTGAAACTGCAACATTTTGAGTAGTAACACTACATGTAATAAGTCCATTAAACAAGTTTATGAAACAATTTTTTGGGATTTCAACATGAATCCACTGAATTGAAAATGAACCGACCCCCAAACTAGTTATCAGATGTTTCCCTCTCAACTTCCTGCTTGCTTTGTGATGTTGTCTAGACCAGGGGTTCTCAAACTTTTTAGGGCCAGGGAACCCTTAAAGGGGAGACAATTTTCCAAGGACCCCCTCATAATCGTAACACCGATTAAGCATAATGCTTACTATCATTTGTACTCCAGATGCCATTGGAACTATTTGTAAACTAAAACTTTTCAACCTAAATACAAACCTGTTGGATAGTGATAAACGGACACACATTTCAATTTGAATCTTGTTAACACCACTTTGTTTTGCCCTGATATTCCTGGTGCTTTGTAGTCAGATGTACTGTAGCTTTAGCTCGGCCGGCTTCATGGCTTCGTTCGCCAGCACCTGAAGACATATGACGCATTTTAGTCTCCCGTCGCTGTTGCTCGATATAACTGTCGTCGTATTTTCTCAATTTAACTAGTTTGGTGTTAGCGTCACTTGATGATGTGGACTGACTCAAATATTTCTCCATGCTCGCCAGCTAGCCAGCTGGCTAATAAGCTAAGCTAAGCAGCAGCAGGAACGGTTCGTTGCGCCCTGAGTGAAGTGACTGATTCATGAGCTCCCAGTGGTAGTAATGGACACAATATGCTTGTTTTATTGGTGCAAATGGTCCCCATCTGTAGATATGTACATTTTACTGACACAGCACAATTTTATAATTTATAGCTAATTATTTGGACCCCCTGATAGAGTGCTACGGACCCCACTCTGAGAATAACTGGTCTGCATGTTACACCCTGCTGAGAGACAGCAGTGAAGTAGCACTGTGTCATCAGTCAATCCAGACTGTGCTGTAACCAGTCTAGTCTTAATTCTGCCATTGACAAATTAAAAAAATACATATTTTTAAGACTTTTTTTTCATTTTTTTTTTCTTATTTTATTGCGCAAGAATCAAGTTTTCTACATTTTCTCCCACTTCAAAAAACTGCCATAGTGGTATGATTAAAGTAGACGCCTTTTTACGCGACACCATCCAAGACAACTATATTTTTAACACTACTGTTATCTGGATAGCTCTGAGTTAGAACTACTATACAGGTTATACAAGTGGTAAACTGCTCAAAAATTCCTTTTTTATAATAGACTGTTTTTGACCAGGTGAGCCAAAATTTTGATTTAAATACTAGAAAGGTGCTTAAGAGAAGAATTTCTACACTTTGAGCCAATTCAAGCAGCACCTGATCAAAGATATGTGTACATACTGTTCAGTGGTTGAGAACAGTTCTGTCATGACGCAAGTGTCCACTTTGGCCCGAGAGTTCAGTAGTGCGAAGAGATCGATCTGAAGAGAAGACCTTAAAATCATCTGCGACTAAACCCGCCAGTCAGAGACGATGACTTCCTGAATCTGTATATCCCGTTACGTCAGCGGATGATATTTCATGACATTTCACTGGTAATGAGTCCCTCCCAAAGCAGGAGCAGCCACACTGTCAGCCTGCACTCAGATGTCTTCTAACAACAGTCCCACTGCACACATTTCCCCCAAAAAAATCCAGCAGCTGCTTCTGCACAAGTGTCTTGAAACATTTGATTATCATCCCTCAAGCGCCTCTCATCAGCAGCTACAATGGGAGTCTGCTGACACATTTCCTGGCGTTTAATTGTCTTGAAACGTCACACGCCCACTCCTAGACAGCTGCTGCCACCCAGGAAAGCTGCACAGAAACATTTCATCAAGTTTTATTATCACCGAAGTGGGAAAATACCAGCCCAGCACTGGTATCTTTTGGGAGGGAGGGTGTTTTTGGCCACCCAAACCATGGAAATATTCGTCGAAGGTCCTATCCTGCCCTGAAAAATTGGCCTTGTAAAATAGTTAAAATAGTGTAGGTGGCTGCACTGAGACATCTAAGAATGTATAGACTCCTACTATGGCAGCCGGATCTGAAACGTTTCATTAATCTTCCTGAAGGCTGCCTGCCTTCTGGTCAATGACAGCCACGGTGGGAGTGTACTCAGAAACATTTCATCATGTTTTCCCGCCCTGACCGCACCTCTCCAGGCAGTCAAAGCCATAATGAAATCCAACCTGAGACATTTCATTACCGTTTGGCCTCCTTCTCCGAAGCCCTGAAACTGAGCGAGCGAGAGGTTAATGAAGCAGCTGTGTGACTGTTGGGTCACAAATCCTCAAACTTGGGAAGATCAAGATGTAAAGATTGAAGGAAACTCTGTTCCTGCGCTCGCCAGCGGCTGTTGAGGTGAGAGAAAAGCACTGCATGCTGGTCGCTTGAAGAAGAAGAAGCATCTTCGATGAAATTGATTTCCACGAGTGTGGCTGAAGGAAATAAACATTTTAGGGGAAAAATGTGGGAACTTGAAAGCTTGAAAACTGGAGCATTTCATTCCATCGTCACAAACTTGGTTTCTCTGATATCAGCGACACCCACAGTGGAAGTCGGCGTTGGGGTCCTTCAGGAGCTTCTTGCGGTCCACGTGCAGACAGTCTATGTGGTACCAGGCGTCGCACACGTCGCACTGGATCCACTGCACCGTGTCCTGCTGGGGGAGCCGACACCGCGGCGCCGCGCACGGCTCCACCACCCCGCCCGTCGCCTCCTCCTCTTCCTCCTCGTCATCGTCCTCATCCTCAGAGGACGAAGAGGAGGACCCGGAGGAGGACGAGGCGGAGGAGGTGGAAGAGGAGGACGAGGAGGATGGAGAGGGCAGGGAAGGCCGGGGAGGGAGCGGGTGTTTTCTGGGGCGGCCACGGCGCTTACTGCAAGGAGAGAACAAAAGACAGACAGAAGGAGAGAAGAGGAGGAGGAAAAAGGAAGAGACAAGTTATTGTTTAAGGATGTTTTACATGTTTCGATTTCTTAACATTCATTGCATTTGCCACAGATCAACTTTTATCAAACAATGCGACTTTAATCTTTTTATTAGGGCTGTCAAAGTTAACATGATAATAATGTAATAACACAAATTCGTTTTAACGCAACTAATTTCTTTTACCCTCTGAGACCCACAATTGACCTGTTTTTGTCTTTTTTAGGGGGGTACAGGGGGTCTTTAGGGGGAGATAGCAGGTCAGCAGTAGATGTCACATAGAAGTGGTGTACATCATCTGAAAGCTGGGAACCTGAAGATTAATTTGAGATGCAGCTCAGCACTGTGTGTCAAGTTGTTCTAGTCATTAATCAGAAATAAACATAAAAAAATGAACTAAAATAAATTTTGAAAGTGTAGAAGGGTGTAGAACATTATGATAGAAGTATATGATGGTCATCCCCATGCTCTATTATGTCTCATACGTGGCTGCAGCAATTTTTAGCTTAATACCATTTGTTACACAGATTTGGTGCTAAATTTAGCCATTTTTTTCCACTCGAGAATTGATAAAAATGATCAATAATCTGTCCAAAATACCACATTAAGACACCAAGACCTTGAGGAACACCATAGAAAAAGCCATGCTGGGATTTGATATCAAAATATTTTGACATTTGGAGATTTCTGCCAGAATTGCATTTTTTGGCGATTGGATGGTGAGCACTTCTGTTGTGTAAACTGCTCAGAAACCCCCTTATTGTCAATCTACCTAGGAAAGCCATCCATCCTCTGAATGCTCTAGGTCTTTAGTTTGTGGCTGTAAAGTTTCATGAGGCTGTGATTATCCTAGAGGTCACCACAGGTCATTTTATACAGTGAGGTCAAGTTTCAAAAATGGTCTCACTACAATGAAATTGCTACTGTGGGGACTAACATCATCACACATGAGTACAGTTGGGCTCATTGGATCCACAAGAGTCTCAGCTTTACAGTGACAAACAATTCATGTGATTCCAAGACTGTTTAGGGACCCCAGTATGCAGAAATATTCAAACACATCATTTTAGAATAGGAGAAAATAACACATTTATACGGCATGAAAAAAACTGCATGTGATTATGATAAAGTGGGCATGTCTGTAAAGGGGCATGACATTGTTGGTACCAATGGATTCCTTGTTCTAGTTTCATATTATAGCTGTCCCTTCACTCTAGCTCTAAAACTGAACCTGCTACAGCCTCTGAAATACAGTAAAGTTGGTCGGGATCGTGGGACTCACAGGGTTAACGCATTAACGTTTGCTGGCCTCATATGAAACTAGAAAACCTAATGAATCCATCGGTACCAACCATGTCATACTAGCTTGTCGGGAAGGAGGCTAAATAACGCTCCAAACTTACGCTAAATTTCGGCGAGGAAAAACTGCAAGCCATAGTCAAGTCAGCACACTGACACACTGACAGCTGTTGTTGCCTGTTGGGCTGCAGTTTGCCATGTTATGATTTGAGCATAGTTTTTATGCTAAATGCAGTACCTGTGAGGGTTTCTGGACAATATCTGTCATTGTTTTGTGTTGTTAATTGATTTCCAATAATAAATATATACATACATTTGCATAAAACAAGCATATTTGCCCACTCCCATGTTGATAAGAGTATTAAATACTTGACAAATCTCCCTTTAAGGTACATTTTGAACAGATAAAAAAATGTGTGATTAATTTGTGATTTAAATATTTTAATCAATTGACAGCCCGAATTTTTATACAACAATTTTTGCTCCTTTGTATTTAGTTGGATTTTAAAATGTAAACACAAAAAAGTCAAAATCAAATGGCTCACTCCTGTCCTGTAACATTCTGTTATATCAGCAATTAGTTTACAAGAAACCTGATTATTAATAGATAGATTAATAGATAGATTGGACATAACTCAGCATGAAAATGACTTTGGTGACTCCTAGTGGTGTTAGGACAAAAAAAAGAGGTACACTAATTCCACAGATATATAATGGGGCAAAGACACAGATTTCTGCAGTCCTCCATGAACATCTTACCTTGTTGGATGGTGAAATCTGTTGAACTGCACCCGGCCTCTCTCCTCTGTGCAGATCCTCACTGAAGGCGAGGCCAGGCTGTAGTTCTCTCCTCCGACCACCAGAGGGGAGAAAACTGGAGAGCTGTGAGCCCTCCGCCTGCCTCTTTGCGCCGTCGGAGAGCTGTGGGCGGGTTTCTGTTGGCGGAAAGCTGCGATTTTGCCGTGCATCACCGTCTGGACCCGGTGCACTTCCTGTTTGTGAACTGCAGGGTTGGTGAAGGAGGCCTGGAGGAGGTGGTGGTTGAGCCTGCTGTTCGTCATGGCGCCGTGGAAACTGCCGATGGTCCTGATGCCGACGGGGAAGGGCTTGGCCTCCAGCGGCCGCCGAACGTCGCTGTGGCTCTTGTGCTGCAGCGGCAGAGGAGGGGGGGAGCTGAAACTCTCAGACTCTGACTTGTAGAGCCGCCGCCTCTTTTTCCCCCTCGATCTCTGTCCGTCCTCCAGGACTCCGGCTTGAGCTGAACAACATAGAAATGAGAATATTGTAAAAGGAATAGCGATCACACCTAGACAATGAAATTAATTTAGAAGCCTGCATGTGTCTGAACTGTTAAATAGCTAACTACAACTTTAACTCCGACTTCGATGCTGATCAATTTATTCTCATTTTTTACCCATTTGCTCTTTTTCTGCTGTTTTAACCTTGTTAGATTTTTCTTCAGTGAAAACTGTAATTAAAAAAATGTTTTTGCATGAATTTTCTCAGCCTGAATAAAAGCTAATATCCTTTACACACCTTCATTAACTGACTGGGTTCAGTGTTAAAAAGGCACATTTTAAGCGCTGCCAAAAACACATTTCCTTATAAAAATGTTCAGCCTCCAACGTTCACAGAAAGCTCAGCGTGGTATTTATTGAAGCATTATGCCGAGCCTTACCTCCTCGACTTCTGGGCTCGTCTGAGCTGTCGTCCTCGAGGAGCACCGTGTGCGCCGACTTCCTCCGGCTCCTGGAGGTCGACTGGAGGCACTTTGTCGAAGGTGCTGAGGCTGCAGAGGAGAATGATGGAGGTGTGGAGGGCGGGAGCAGAGAGGATAAGCCCACGGCCCGAGGAGGCGGGGAGGAGGAGCCGGGGTCCGAGGCGGTTCCCTCGTGGCTGTGGCTCCTCTGGAAGGTCCAGGCGCTGCCCTTCATCTTACTCAGACTGCCGATGGAGTTGAGGATGACGGTGGCCCGGTTGATGGACAGCTTGGACAGGTCCAGGTTGGCGGCCACCTTGCGGTCCAGGTTTGTTCTGATCCGGTTCTGTAAGTCAGAGGAGAAAGTGCCCGCCTAGGAGACGAGGTATACAAATTAGAACTCCATGCAGTTAAGGCCAAATGTAAATATCCACCAGGTGCTTGTATCATTTCTTTGGCACAGGTTTGCGTCTGAGCAGCAGCAAACTGATAAATCTGTTTATCTGTCTGTTAGTTTGTCTTTCTAGTTACTTAGCTAGTTAGGTGTAGTTAGCTAGCCCAACTTGTTTTCATTTCATTTTTAGTGTTTAGTTTCCTCCACCTAATTTTTTTGTGTTTATTTTCACAGTGGGATTTGTGTGTACCGAGAACGGGTGAAATCAACGCAGTGGATTACACAAAATCCCACCGGTAGAATTAACACACTGACTGTCTCTCTCACTCGCTCTCTTCTTTACTGTCTCCTCCTGCTGGAGATAAATTAACGGAAAGCAGCCGATACCGGAGGTTGGCAGGCATCCAACATGTCTGGACGACGGGGAGCGCACAACTTTCAGCCCAAAAGAAAACAAGAGAAAAGTCCTGTTAGAGAAATAAACGAATCTCAGCGCAGCTGTCTGTGCTGGAGCTGAGGCAAGAGCGGCCTGTGCTGGTGGACGGTGCACCCCCAAAACGTCCCGAAACTGCATTTCAAACAGCGGACCTCTGCAACGTGTCTATCTGTCCTCCGGTGCGCTGTGGGCGGCGGTGCGGCTCCTCGATTCAGCAGCAGCCGGACGGCCGCCTCTCCAGGAGGAGACGGTAAAGAAGAGTGCATGTGAGAGAGAGTCGGTGTGTTGCGCTAATTCTTGTCTCATTTGTGGGCAGATAAACAGTAAATTCATCTAAACTGGGTTGAAAAACGATGCAATCTGGTTGCCATGGTAATGAATTACGTCCGACTATTAACCACACCCCCATTCTCTGTGTGAGAAAGAACATTTACCAACAACAGGAAGTAAAACTGGCTGGAGGGGGGCTTTAATTAAAGTATGAAATATGAAAGCATCTGATTCTTTCTTTAAAATGGCACAGAAAGTTGACTTTTCCTTCCCATATGGGAAGACATAGGAAGGGGAGCCAAATCTGAATGTCTTGTTGAATCACATATTTTCTGATTTAGGCAGCCCACAAAAAACTGACTGGGTTGTCTTATTCCACAGTTTGCGGGTTGGTAGGCACTCCAGATACCCAAATGTATGTGTACAAGCACTGAAAAAGTGAATTTTTCATGATATGTCCCCTTTAAAAATAACAACAAGATTACCTTTGGAATTGTGATGGCATCGAAGTCAAGCGGGCGAACTTTGACCTTCTGGAAGAGGAAGTAGAACTCTGGGCTCCCTGGAGCCGACTGGCCGCCGAAGGTCAGTGTGTCGCCATCTGAGAGCTCCCACTGGACGCCAGGCTGGAGGCGGACCTCATTCACCCAGGTGCCTAGCAACACAAGAGCAATGAAATCTGCTGCTGGCACTGAACTCTGCTCCTTAGAGACTCTCATTCGGCCACACGGACATGGAAGTGGTGGGAGCCCAAATGAACACAAACAAGCAATGTTACCTGGCGCCAGACCATCACAGAATTTTTAATTTATGAACATCTGACAAACAAGAAAGAATAAATCAAGCGAGCTGAGCCTCAAAATAAATCCATTTGATGACAATGTGTTTACAGCTTCCAGAGTGGAGGGGAAATGGACCAGGAATTGAGGAGCTGGAAGGCTACAAGGCAATCAAACGGCCACGACAGCACAAAATGAGAAATGTACAGCGAATACTAAGATGTAATTTTAATAGCAGAAATGAAAAATGTGTGAAACAGACTGTGAAACTACTTGAAAAATTAGCGTAGTTTAGATCCTGTCAGACACAGTCCATCAGTCGTAAGCAAAGAAGACCCAACTTTCCCTCTCAGTCTCCTCCTTCCTCACATGTACCGCTTCCTGTGCTCTTCAGCTTTCACTAAAGACTACCAGCAATCTGAGGTAGAAAGATGGAATATCTCTGACATAGGATACGATCACATCCACTGTTAGTGCTTAGTCTTCAATTTGCTGTAACACTTTGCTCCTTATTACTCCTATTGTTCATTTGCTCCCCTTCTATCCCTCTGAACATTCACCAATCAGATCCATTTTATGCTCTCGGTTGTGGACGACCATTACAGACTGATTACTGTATATAATACACTGACTATTAGGGCTGGGACGATTCACCCATCTCCCAATGCAATACTATCACGATACTTGGGTGCCGATTCGACATGTATTGCGATTTTTAAGTATTGTACTATCTACAATTATTGCGATACCATATTACAAGTTATTGCGATTTCTGTTAATTTTTGTAACACTAGACCATGGGGAAAAGTTGAATCATACACTTCTAGGGACTTTTACTTTGGAAAATATCTAAATTAATACAGTAAGAATGTTTGACTTTCAGCATGTATGTAGTCAGAGATGTCCTGAAGTCAAATATATCAGTCATTGTCAGGAATTATTTATTTAATTTTTTCCCGCAATGCAAAAATCAAAGAATAAAGACATTTCCCTCACAAAGTAGTAGTATTATTCTTTTTAATTTATAAGGGATTTTAAATGTTTTATAATTCTGTTGAATATAATCCAATCAATTTCTATATATGTATTTTGTATATACAGTTCCCTTTGTTAACACCTTATTTTGAAAACCGGACGTAGACACACTTGTATACTTCCTCTAACTTCTCCAAGTCCGTCTCTAGCTCTCCCGTCAGCTCCGTTCTCTTTATACATCCATGGTCAGCTCCATCGGGGCCGTTTGAATGCATTTAACATAAATGTAAGTATATGGGTGCTCTACAGTTGTAGCGTCGGCCCATTTGACCACGGAGATGAGAGTGACGGCTGGCTTGACTGCACGTTACCGCAATACGATAACATTTCCTGTCAATGACAGAGTTAGCATGCAGGTTTAGCCGTGATGTCTAGCTCTGCTTTTCCTGCAACTTTGCACTTTGGATTTAAAATGTGAGGGTGCAGATCGTATCCACGTGGACCCTCCGCCGTTTCCTACTAGGTCGTTTCAGCCCGCGGCGGCCGGCTGCGGTTTGTTTTGGTTGACAGATAAAGAACGGATATGACGTCACGTTACTCAGACTATAACAATAAAAGCGGTAACTTCCTTCTACATCTGCATAGACTCAAATGAAGCAAATATATATATATATATATTTATATGAGATATAGATTCTAGATGCCAGGTATAGATTCTGGCATTAAAAAAATCAATTTCAAAATCGTAAAAAAAAAAAACGCGATACATAGGTGAATTTATTTTTTCCCCACCCCTAATAAATACAGATGTGTCATACAGGACAGAAGACCAGAACGGATTTCTTTTCAGCGCACACACAGAACGGACATAGTGACAAATGACGGGCAATAATAGATTATGACGGAATTTTTACAACCCTGTCCGAGAAAGTCTAACGCAACCACTGCTACCTCCATTCAAAATGAATGGGAGGCATTCACACCGCCAGATCTGGTGTGAATGCAACCTTAGCCCTGGGCTAACAGCTCACTTAGCCTGGAGCTAAGTGCAGTGTGAAAAGCCCCTATCCTAGTGGGAGAGATAATTAAAAAGTTTTCAAAGTTGAGGTTTCAGAGATGCATTTAGCTCTTAACGTGCGTTTGTCTGAGGCTTCACCTACTCTGTATGTCTACAACTGTGTTTGGGCAGTTAATAGCTGTGTATGTGTTGGTTTGTGGGGCTCAGCTGCTGTCAGGGTACAGGTGTTAGTAATTCAGCAGAAGATTGTATATGTGTTTCAGCGCATGTGTGTGTGTGTCTCCCTCATATCAAAAAATGTGTGCAATTGTGTGTTTCACATGTTCACAGTATTTAGTATCTGTATTCTTGTTTCTCTGTGAATGTTTCCCCGTAGAAGTACTGATATTTCTTGTAAGAGGGTGTAAAACTTTGCCTCTTTCTCTCTTCCACAATGACTGTAGAGGTGTGTGTGTGTAAGTCTCATCTTGACTGTGTGTGTGTGTGTGTGTGTGTGTGTGTGTGTGTGTGTCCCAGCCCTTCTCTCACCATGACTGCTCCTGTCCTTGATGTGGACCCTCCAGCCCTCCTCCTGCGGCGCCGCGACACCCTCGCTCGCCTCCCTCTCTGCGTACAGCTCGGCGTGGATCCGTGACACCGACGTCGAGTCCAGCGTGACGTCACACAGCTCCGCCGCCCGGCCCAGTCGGAACACAGAGTGGCTCAGCGCCGGCCTGAACGTGTACAGGTCCCGCGCCGAGTCGCCGGCCGACGAGCCGATCCGAAGCAACTGGAAGCATGGCTGCACCCCTGACACCATGACTGATGGGTTTGATTGTCTGCCACCGCTAAGCCCCCCCACCTGCCTAGAGGCCACACCCTATCTGTGACAGGCCCTGAGTTACAGGAGGCTGCAATCCATTTCGGGATCTTTGCTAGTGGACAGAAGATAAATTGAAGGCATTTGACCAAAGAGTGCTGCCTGCTAACATAAAGCTATACTGCAGGATAAAATAATCTGAAAGTGGGAAGGTTACAGGCAGGTGGAGCAGCTCTGAGAAACAGGTGTTTGCATTAGTATGGAAAGCTGATGACTTGTTGTGCCCTGCTGTGAATACATGAATAAATAATGAGGATATGGAGCACTGTATAAGCTGGTGAAGTGTGGAAATGAGCTTCTGCACTCTGTTATGAGCTCAAACTCAAACAGACTAAATCCTCCACGGAGCGGAGGCTATAAGCAGATGGATTTGAGAATAAAGAGCTTCAGTAACGTGGACAGCCTGTGTGTTACTGTGCTGCTAAAACGAAAGGTGCAGTAAACATTAAAACGGTGTAAAGTAAACCTGCCAAAAAAACAACTTGACAGCCGTGACTTTTAGCTTGAGTTCTGACGTTTAATATCTTCAGGTTTGAACAGCTGTTATCTGTGTGTGTGTGAGATTAAAATCCCAGGCTCCTGACATCAATTACAGGTGGGAAGCCTGACAGGGTGGAACAGCTGAGGTCTGTCTGATCTGAAAGAAAACAAAAAGACAAATCCTTGAAATAAAAGAAAAAGCTTTTGCTTAATTGCTCTACTTAGTGTCTGAAAAATAGCTTAGACTTTAAAAATGTAATTTACTTTGATGCTTAAGACGACATAAAAGCACAAAAACACCTTTCATTACAGGCTCGCGTTAAATAAGCTAATGTCACACTGAAACAGAAACATACAGATGCTCATTTTATGTGTAAGAAAATATCGTGGAAAAAAAGTCGAATATCGCAATATTATGTTTTGTGATACTGTATTGATTCTCAAAAACACTGTATCAACTTTTAATTAATAGTTTGCATGCATAGATTAAATCAGTCAATACTTTATTTAATTTGCAAAGAGACTCACACACTGGTATGAGCCCTCTCAAAGTAGTGCTATGATGTTGGATGTTACTGTGATACATGCAAATGTAGATTTCACTGTTTTGAATTTATAAAAATGTCAACTTTTTTTTACTCAGATTTTATGCATATAGTGGTGATACTATGACAGTTTTCCAATTGAATCGTAACCCCTGTATCATGATACGTATGATATCGCCAGATTGTTGCCAATAAACAGCCCTATTTCCAACTGAACATAAGAAGTGTCAGTAGCTGCAGAGTGCACCGCATGCCGTGCATCAGCTGCATGGACACAAATCATGGGATCACCGCACAAAGCAAGAAACAAGAACCAACAGAAATGAACGGCTTGTCAGATAAAACCTCGTTTTAGCAACAATAACTGCATATATATCCCCCTGGAATCTGCATATTCACTTAAACACGTATTTCTTAACGTTAAAGTAACGTTTTAAAGAGACTAATGACTTATCGTAGTCCTGGTTTCTAGCTTGTCAGTCAGAAACAGGATTAAGCTAGCTGACGGACAGAATGAAAGTCAAAGCTGCCACTTCCAACAGCGACATACTGCTCAGTGATATCCCTCCGCCCGCCGCCCGAGAAACACCGTCGTCTGCTCCACCGGCGGATTCAGCTCCTAAACTTGAAATAATATCTAATGTATAGTTTCTGTAGGGTTTTTATCGCCGTTGTTCGCCAGGAGTCGGTGCGGCTCTTCGCCTTCTTTCCTCCCAGGAGGAAGTCCTTTGAAATTTGGCGCGCCAGTCGCGGGGCTTCCTTGCGCTAGAACCTACGTCATGTCCTGCTCCGCCCCGATTGGCTGAGGGCCAGGGCGCCTTCAGCGGGAGCAGGACGGGCCTGTGTGAGGGAAAGTAGGGCACTAGTGTCAGAGAGTCTGTACCACAGGGCTGCATAGAGCTCAGTGGTGGAGTAACTAAGTACATTTACTCAAGTAAGTAGCCTACTGTACTTGAGGACAATTTTGAGGTACTTCTACTTACTTGAGTATTTCCATTTTATGCAACTTTGTACTTCTGTTCCACTATAACATTTTTATAACGGTTGTTGTTGTTATTCTGAGGGCGAAACCTTACATGATTTGATGATGTTTGCCTTCTGTTGATCATCAACTGGCAGGGGTGCCCCTCTCTGAAAAACCCCTCTTCAGTACCACTAATTATCTTATACACTGAAGTTAAAGCACTAAGAAAGTGTTATGTAAGTAAGCTGCAGCCCTATAGCTGCAACACCCACTCTGCCCACAGGCAGGGGGATCTATTCTCTACTTTCTACCAGCTACTCTGGTATATTTGAAGTTGAAGAGCTGAAATTGATCTGAAAAATTATTGAAGACTCTGAGATCTTCTGTAGACTATTTATTTAAACAAGGCTGTCCTGGTATGATTGCTAATCTATTACTGAAATTCAAATGGGAAATACTTGAGTTTGTATGAATGAAATGGAAAGTGCATGAAAAGCAGACACAAAAAAATCAAACTTTTGATTGAAAATTAATTTAATTGGAGTTATTCATTCATTACAGAAAGAGAGAAGCTTTATAAAAGTCTTGCGGGATGCCAAAAGGTCTAATATAGTGCCGGTATATAAATAATTATTGATTTATTCTTCAAGCAAACAAGAGGGTGAGGCCACTTCTCCATGGCAGTGCAATGAAGTATCGTTAGGGTCAATGATTACCCAGCTTTAGGGGAAAAAAAGTAAAATGAGATCTGAACTCTTAGGTATGAAGCATTCAAGTTATTTCAAAATTAAACGACAGGCAGACAAACCAGTGACCAGACCAGAATTTGTAGTACCAAAAACATTTGGGTATAACATACCAGCCCAATCGTACAGCAGTTTGTGAAATAGTCACAAAATGTAATGTATTAATTTGTGTACATAGACACATGAATCAATACGTTAAATGGTGATGGTCAGCACGAAATCATTTGTGACTAATTAGCTCCCGTTCCTTGCTGTGGAAGATAGCCTGTGGGCTAATTCAGTATTTTCATTTCACAGAATGAGAACGAGACATCTCACCTCTGAGGAAAGTCTGTCCCAAACATGTCCTCCCAACCACAGTGCCAAAAACAGTCTGTGATGCTTACATAGAGCTCCTGTACAACATCAATCACCTTCTGAAACACACCAAAACACAGTGATCATCCTCATAACAGGGCTCTACTGTCCCCGAAGATCCCATTTAGATGTCCTTGTTATTGCTGCCATTGATAGCTGATGGCAGTAGGGCTACCTCATGCTGTAACGGAAGATGTACGACCTTATACCTCTAAGGTTTACTAAAAGCAGTCAGACACACACAGATATTTGGTGTCTGGACAAGAAAAGCACAACATTTTACATGTGATCCTTTTGAAACAAGAGAAAGGTTCACATTGTAATTTTAAAAAAAGGGTTAAAAATGAGTAGCAGCTATTTAGCTATTTTGTTCCCTTCTTATTCAGGAAAATAGTTGTTTGGATTGAGTCCTTATTTGAGTGTGTAAAATGACTTGCGCGTCCTACTCGTCATTGAATTATTGATTTTGAACAGTATGTTGCTGTTTTGTTGGAACTTAATCAGATCAACCCGATCTCATGGGACAGCCCAGTCGCCAGCAAAAAATGTTGGCATTACACATTTTTGCAAACCAGGGATACGTTTTTGCATTTGGTTCGAGCAAGTGATGTAGTTTAAATAGCAAAAAGAGACACACCGGGTGAGTGGGAGGGGAGGTGGATGGGTCCAACAAACACAAGGCTTTCATCCAGGAGACCACTGTTTGTGTCTCGTGCATCACGTTACAATCAGCTGTTTGTTCATCTCAAGTGTTGACAACGTGCAGAGTCATTTTTACAGTACAAACGTGGTAGTTTTAAGCCCAACCATGTAGTTCTTTCCTAAACCTAACTATAGAAGTTTTGTTGCATCGTTACGGTTTTCGCGTTACGTTGTCGCGTTACGTTGTCGCGTTACGTTGTCGCGTTACGTTGTCACGTTACGTTGTCACGTTACGTTGTCACGTTACGTTGTCACGTTACGTTGTCAAGTACGCTACGTTGTTACGCCACGTTGTTACGCCACGTTGTTACGCCACGTTGTTACGCCACGTTGTTACGCTACAACTTTTTTTACAGCTTTTTTTTTTTTAACCTTAATCAAGTAGTTTTGTTGCCTAAACCTAACCAATCGTTTCACAACGTTAACCATGTGGCATTGCATTTCTGCAAGCGTGATATGAAGGCTGAAGGCTGATATGTAACGTTGCATGGGAAGGCGTATAAATAGCATAGCATTTCCGTGTGTCATGATAACGCAGACTTTTTGCACGTCATTTAGATACCATGGGTTTAACGTTGTGAAACCGCTTTTCGCAAGTCATTTAACGACATTATTGATAAACGGTTGCAGTTTTGTTTAGGCAACAAACTATGGTAACGGCTGCAGTTAGGTAACAAAATCACTTAGTTAGTAGTTTTGGACCTGGTCTCTCGTGTCTCGTCTGTTACCACTTAGCTATAGGTTTGAAAAACATCATGGTTGGGCTTAAAATAAGTATGGAAACTAAGTAAAATACGTACGTAAACAATGTAACATAAGTATGTAAAACACATCACTAACGTCACTAACATAACTTCAAAATAACTCAACAACACTTTGGAACACGAACACCGGTGTCCTGATTGGAAGTCCTGTGTTTGTTGGACCCATCCACTTCCCCTCCCTCCCACCATAAGCAGACTCTCACTTTTTATTCTACGTCATTAGCTCTGATCGTAGCATATTACAGTCAGTACAGACTACATGGTGTACACATGACACGCCCAAAGCAACAAAGGCATTGTGATTGCATGCAAAATGACTTACAAATTAACGTGTCATTCATACGCCATTTGGTGAGACCGGGCTGATCAGATATATATATTAACACAACAATAAGGCTCCCAAACTGACTTTGTGTTTGATGTAAATATCAGGTTGATTTAAATAATCTCTGATAAGAAGGTTAGGTGGACTAATGATGGTCAAAGGATTGACTGATTTTCAATTAAACCTAAAGCAATATTCATTATAATGGCAGAAAGAGGAATCTGACAGCACATCGCAGTCACTCTTAACCATTCTTTTTTTCAAATGTTGTAAATATAAAGATATGTGATCTGCATGTGTAAAAAACTAATATGTTTCTTACTGCAAGGCTTATGCAAGATTTTATACAATGAAAAACGCGGCATTGATCCTTTAACCAAACGTCCACAGCAGGTAGAAAACACGCGTATAGTGCTGGAGACGTCTTCAGCTGGGAACACTCTCCAGTCTTAACTCATGTCATGTTACATGATGCTGTGTGAAATCCTCTCATCAACATTTGCTTCAGCAGTATCTGTAGTCGCCTCAGGGGTGCACTATTTGACACTGTAATAGTGTTGCTGTACTTAACCAGATTGTCTTATTTAGATTCAAAGCAGGACCAAGACAGACAAAAAGTGTAGAACACCAACATGTTGTACAATGATGTCAAAAAAGAAGTTATTAAGTTGCTGATGTGGTGAAGAAAAACACCTGATGTATAATATACTCAATACATAACTTATTTCTCTGCAGTAGGTTAAATCCATTGAGATGTATAGACCAAACAGGAAGAGTATGAAATTCAGGCTTTTGTAGAGTGCTAGATATCATCCATGAGCCAAATAATATTTCCCAACAATGCTTCGTGTTGGATTTAACCTGCTGAGAAAAGATGGCAACAGAATAATTTAGATAAGAGAGAGATGGATAGTGAACAGCAGAGGATCAGAATCGCTTGTTGACCAGCACAGAGAAATGCGCTTCTGATATGAACAGCCAGGCTTCAGCTCGCCCGGCGATTAATAGTGCGGGCTTCCGTTCCCTACGTGAACCCACGCGGCACAAATACGCTGGCGCTTCGTCGTTATGAATCTCCATAATGAATCTCCCAGAGAACCTGATATGGAGAGGGCAGAGGAGAGTACTGGCAGCTTGTGAGAAGCTCCGGTACGCATGAAAAAGTCACGGTATGCCAAGGAGTAAAATGTAGAAGTTTCGGTACTGCGTACCGCTGCATACCGGCCCACTTCGAGCACTGCGTGACGTCGTATGCGTTCCGTATCTGTCAACCAAAACAAACCACAGCGAACCGAAAGGAGAAAGTAGAAAACGGCGGAGGGTCTGCGTGGATACGACCTGCACCCTCACATTTTAATCCGAAGTGGTAAACACTACACACACAGTAAAGTGTATAAGCAGAGCAGGAAAAGCAGAGCTAGACATCACAGCTAAAGCTGCATGCTAACTCTGTCATGGACAGGAAACGTTATGGTATTGCGGTAAGTTAACGTGTGGTCAAGCCAGCCGTCACTCTCATCTCCGTGGTCAAATCAGCCCACGATACAACTGTAGAGCACCCATATACTGACTTTTATGTTAAGTGCATTGAAACGGCCCTGATGGAGCTGACCATGGATGTATAAAGAGAACGGAGCTTACGGGAGAGCTAGAGATGACCTTGGAGAAGTTAGAGGAAGTATACACGTGTGACTACGCCCGGTTTTCAAAATAAGGTGTTAACAAAGGGAACTGTATATACAAAATATATATATGGAAATAAGATTGATTGGATTATATTCACCAGACGTATAAAACATTACATGTCCCTTATAAATTAATGGTTATAGAGCTAGCTAACCTGAGGTCCTGAGGTAGGCTGTTCCAGAGTCTAGGGGCATTGATGGCAAAGGCCCTGTCTCCCTTAGTCACCAGCCTAGACCTGGATACAAACCAGTAAGGCCATGTCAGAGGACCTCGGGTTACAAGGTGGCACGTAGGGAGTAAGGAGCTCGGTGAGGTAGCTTGGAACCAAACCATGCAGAGTTTTAAAAGTTAACAATAAAATCTTAAAATCAATTCTAAATTTAACAGGCAGCCAGTGAAGTGCAGCTAAAACCGGAATGATATGCTCTAATCTCCTCGTACCAGTGATCAGTCTAGCAGCCACGTTTTGGACCAATTGCAGGCGATGAAGTGAGTTTTGGCTGAGACTGGAGTAAAGGGCATTATTTAGTTATCTAAACAGGAGCAGATGAGAGCGTTGACAACTCTATTGACGTCATGAGTAGATAAAAATGATTTTATCTTAGAAATATTTCTGAGAAGCACGAAGCAAGATTGCACCACCCTTGTTATTTGAGCCTCAAAACAAAGTCTTGTGTCAAATAAAATACCCAGGTTTCTTGCAACTGGTTTAATGTTCACAGAGAGTGAATTGAGACTATCTTGTAAATTGGAGTGGTTTCTGAGGCGGCCAAATAGGAGAACCTCCTCACATTTTTCCGGGGATGAATCGATGTGGAGAGAAGAAGGGGGAGAAATAACAGAATGAATAACTTTAAGATAACGATAGATACAATAAATCGTAATATCGAATCGCAATACTTAAAAATCGCAATATATATCAAAACGGCACCCAAGTATAGTGATAGTATTGAATCGGGAGATAGGTGTATCGTCCCAGCCCTAGTATATACTGTACATGTAGCAGCGTCATCATGCAGAAACCTACGTCAGGTCACGATGTGGGAAAAAGGTTTTAGAAGGACTTGAAGGGAAAATAGCATTTTGATGCTAAAACATACTTTGATCAAAATGTTGGGATTTGAATACATGAAGAACACCACTGGGAAGATACAGGATGGTAGAAAAACCTAAAAAAAAAAAAAAGTACAGAGAAGCTGAGAGAGATTTTGACCCACTCAGCTCTGGGAAAACAATACAGTAGCGATTGTTGAGCTGGTTTATCAGGTCTGAAGAGAGTGCTGTTATCTTCTCTTCGGGCATGTTTTGAATGTACAGACTGGCAATGCTTTTATGATGTTTGTGAAGATATAGATGAACTCTCAGACACTGTTTCGTCCTATATCTCATTCTGTGTAGACTCAGTTATCCCAATTAAAAATAATAGTAATAATAATCTTTATTTCTATAGCACCTTTCTAAACATAGTTACAAGGTGCTTGCAGAGATACAATGAAATACAGACAAAATGAAAACAACAATACAAAAACAAAATATAAAGACCAAATAATGGGAAAACTAAAACCCAAAACCAGTGATATTAAAACAATAAGTTACAACACATATGCCAAAAGAGGACAATATAAGGTGTGGTAAACGTGCACCAAGCTGTATCCTTATGGAGTTAAAAAAGCCTTTTTACAAAAAATGTTTTTTTAAAAAGAGATTTAAAATTGGTTAAAGAGCTAGCTAACCTGAGGTCCTGAGGTAGGCTGTTCCAGAGTCTAGGGGCATTGATGGCAAAGGCCCTGTCTCCCTTAGTCACCAGCCTAGACCTGGGTACAACCAGTAAGGCCATGTCAGAGGACCTCGGGTTACAAGGTGGCACGTAGGGAGTAAGGAGCTCAGTGAGGTAGCTTGGAAACAAACCATGCAGAGTTTTAAAAGTTAACAATAAAATCTTAAAATCATTTCTAAATTTAACAGGCAGCCAGTGAAGTGCAGCTGAAACCGGAGTGATATGCTCTAATCTCCTCGTACCAGTGATCAGTCTAGCAGCCACGTTTTGGACCAATTGCAGGTGATTTAGTGAGTTTTGGCTGAGACTGGAGTAAAGGGCGTTGCAGTAATCTAAACGGGAGCAGATGAGGATGTTAACAACTCTATTGATGTCTGGAGTAGATAAAAATGATTTTCTCTTAGAAATATTTCTGAGATGCAGGAAGCAAAATTGCACCACCCTTGTTATTTGAGCCTCAAAACAAAGTCTTGTGTCAAATAAAATACCCAGGTTTCTTGCAACTGGTGTAATGTTCACTGAGAGTGAATTGAGAATATCTTGTAAGTTGGAGTTGTTCCTGAGGCGGCCAAATAGGAGAACCTCCAATTTGTCAGAGTTTAATTGAAGGAAGTTCTGGGACATCAAACAATGTATATCGGCTAGGCAGGCCTTGAGGGAAGTTAAACAGCTGGAATCGGAGGTTTTAAGTGGGACATAAAGGTGTGTGTCACCTGCATAGCAGTGGAATTTGATATTGTGCTTATGGAAGACATGACCTAGGGGGAGCATATAAAATAGTAATGGGCCAAGAATTGACCATTGCGGGACACCACAGGTGAGATGGGCTGATGAAGAGGAGGCATTGCCAACAACAGAAATGGTTCTATCTGACAGGTAGGAACGGAGGAGTTGAAGGGCAGTACCACCCAGACCTATCCAGGATTCTAGGCGATTTAAGAGAATCCACCGTGTCAAATGCCACACTTAAATCCAGCAGGACCAGGATCGATGAGTCACCATAGACACAAGAAGGTCATTGGTGACCTTAGTCAAGGTAGTCTCGGTGCTGTGGTGGGCTCTAAAACCTTTCTGGAACTTTTCGAATAAATTATTGTCATTTAAAAATGCAATGAGCTGTGAGGAGATCAATTTTACAAAAATCTTTGATAAAAAGGATAATTTGGAGATGGGTCTATAATTAATGAGAAGATGTGGATCAAGACCAGGTTTCTTTAAAAGTGGCTGCACTAGGCCATGTTTAAATGAGGATGGAAAAACACCAGAGACAATGGAGTTATTTAAAAATGGAGAGAATAGTGTGGCCAACTGCAACAAGAACCTCCTTCAGAAACAATGTGGGAATAATGTCTAATTGGCAAGCTGAGGATTTCATTTGAGATGTGATTTTAAAGAGAGCTGGAAGAGTTGTGGGATTAACACATTACGGGGAGGTTGTTACAACCAGTTTGAGGTGGACCCAGATGCAGACACAGGAGGCAGATGGCAAATGAACAATAGGCTTTATTGCCAAAATATGAAACTGAGCAAGGCAAAAACTGTGGCTGAGGAATCAAGACACGCAGGTAGGCAGGCAGACAGGCAGGCAGGTTTGGCAGCAAGCAGGAGTTCTGAGCACAGAGGAGAAAAACACACATTAGTCGCAATGACAAGAACACAATCAAAAAAACTAGCAACGAGGAAACAAGAGAAGCCGGGGTTATCTACCACTTGGGTTGGAGTAACGAATTGGCGACGAGCGTCTAAGAAGTCCAGGTATATATACTCTGGTTGATTAACAGATCACTGCCGGCTGTGTGTTTGGAGTCAGGTGGGATGGTTTCGCGGGACACTGCACGTGGGAGGAGAAACAAACACACACCCACTCCCAGGCACGCCCACACCAGACAGAAAGGGAACTGGAAAAAACAGGGAAAAGGGAACAGACACACTAGGAAACTGTAGTTATGGCTGGGACCATAACAGAGGTGGTGTGATCTGAAGCCTTAAAACATTTACTATATTTAAGAAAATTTAAGAAACTCCTAACATTTTTCCGGGGATGAATCAATGTGGAGAGAAGAAGGGGGAGAAATAACAGAATGAATAACTTTGAACAGGGTAGTACAGTACTACTACAGTAGTAGGTGACTTTTGCATTTTTTACAGCCTGCTGGTAATTCGCTATGAGTTGCTTCAGATAAATAAGGGAAGTATATGATTTATTAGCCTCCCACTTGCATTCTGCTCTTCTGCAATGTCTCTTAATGGGTCTAGTATGTTCATTGAGCCATTATGTTTAGGAATTCTGGATTTGACGGGTGCAATGGAGTCCAGAATAGACAGGCAGTTACTGTTAAAATTGCTGATCAGGTCATCAGTGCTCATATAATGCCCAGAGGAACACAGTTGCGAAGCGGTTAAAAAGGCATTACGAAAGACACTGGCAGACTCAGAGTTAAAAACACTAGATCTGATAGGGACAGACATGCATTAATTCCAGGTTATTGAGGGTGAGGCTAAGCGAGAGCACAAGGTCAAGAGTGTGACCATTGCAATGACTGGGCCCATTCACCAACTGTGTAAGGTCAAAGGACTCAATAAGGCTAATAAAGTTAGAAGAGAGAGGATGGGATGGACAACAGACATGAACATTATAATCTCTGAGTACAATGATATTATCAAAACACTGGGTGATGAGAGACAGGAGTTCTGAAAATTCAGTAATAAAACCACAGTTCTGTTTTGGAGGTCTATAAATTAAAACACAAAGTACAGGGTCCTTGCTGTTAATTAAAAAACTAAAATCCTCAAAAGTGAAAAAAATTCCAAAAGAGATGGGAGAACATTAAATTATTCTTATAAAAAACAGCCAGACCCCCCGACCCTCTTCCTTGGTCTATGCAGGTTAAAATAAGAGAAGTTAGGGGGGAGGTTTTGTTGAGAGGCACATTGTCCTCCATGCCTAACCAGGTCTCAGTGATCATAAAAAAAATATTATGATATTGTTACTTACCCAAATAACAAACCTTGGGTAACCAAAGAGCTCAAATCAGTTATAAACAAAAAGAAAAGAACCTTTTACACTGGTGATCCTCTCGAGAAAAAGGCTGTCTCCAGAGAAGTGGGGACTGAAATAACTAAAGCCAAAATGAAATATAAGGAAAAAATAGAAACGCAATACAGTGGCGGTGATCTTAGAGCAGCCTGGCAAGGAATTAAATCAATGGCCTCCATTAACCAATATGCAAGTGAGACCAAGCAAATTATCAGTGTTAATGGAGTGGAGGGTGCTGATTTGCCTACTTTCAATTCTTTTTTCTCTCGCTTTGAAAGGTCTGATTTTACTCATAATGTTTCCAGGTTGAGGGACTCCCTTCTACCTCAGAATAATATTGTGATAGCTCAAGAACGTGTCACAGCCTTAATTAAGAAAACAAACATAAGGAAGGCTGCTGGCCCGATGCCATATGTGGGCGCACTCTGCGCTACTGTGCTGACCACCGTGAGGTTTTTACTAAACTCTTTCAAATGTATGCTGATTGCTGCCAGTTTCCCTCAATCTGGAAAACGTCCACTATAATTCCCATTCCACAATCAAAAAATCCCAGAGAACTAAATGAGTTCAGACCTGTTGCACTTACATCACTTGCAATGAAAAACTTTGAGAACATTTTAAAAGATGAGATTGATTCCCTTGTTGATGGCAAACTAGACCCTTTGCAGTTTGCTTATCAAGCTGACATAGGTGTGGAGGATATACAACTCTTCATCCTCGACAGAGCATATAAGCACTTAGAGAAACCCAATTCTCATGTGAGGCTTTTATTTGCCGGCTTTTCTTCAGCTTTTAACAAAATGCAACCTCACATTTTAATTCATCAGCTTGCTTCCTATTTTAATTTGCCTGATCAGCTTTTATTGTTGCTTCTAAACTTTTTAACAGGCAGAATCCAGCAGGTTTTAATCAATGGCGTTATGTCCAACGTCCTGGTCTCAAACATGGGTTCACCCAGGGTTTCGTTCTTTCCCCCACAGCTGCAGGTCTCCTAAAGAGGGTAGCTACCTGGTGAAATTCTCTGACGATACTGCACTTTTGTCTCTTCTTCAGAGCTCAGAGTCAGGCCATGCTTGTGCCCTACCTGCATTTGTAATCTGGTGTGATGCTAACTTCCTTGACCTGAATGTGACAAAAACTAAGGAACTGATCATTGATTTCAGGAAAATTAACGACAAACCCAAAGCTAGCACTATACATGACATGAACGTTGAAATTCTCGATACTGACAGTATAAGTATCTGGGAACCTTGTTCGACTCCCAACTAAAGTTCAAAGTGAACACAGTCGATTGTCAAGCGTGGACAACAAAGAATACACCTGCTGCGGAAGCTTAACTCTTTTAAAGTCTGTAACCCTATATTAAGCATCTTTTATCCGTCATTTATTTAAAGTCTTTTAACTTTTTCTTTTATTTTTTGGTTTAATGGGTTGTCTGTGAAGGACAGAAACAGTCTCAACAGTATCATTAAGGTCTGCTCCAAGATAATCGGAGTCCAGCGAGAGACTTGTGCTCCCTCTGGGAGAAACACGTAGCCCAGAGAGCAAAAGGAATTATTAGCCAATCTGATCACGCCCTGTCCAGTGAATTCACTTTAATGCCCTCAGGCCGGCGCTACAAAGCGCCCCCGAGGAAAACAAATCGCTACTCGAAGTCCTTCATTCCTTCTGCTATCAGCCTGCTAAATGTTGATAGTAGTCTTTTTAAATGAATTATTTTGTCGATTTTTATTTAGTCGGTTTACAATGTCTGTTTTTCTTCAAATGGCTGGTAAGCCTACATTCATAAGTAAGTGCAATGCATAAAATGTTTTTATTATTTATTCATTTTTTCTATTATGTGACGTTTTATTCTTCGCATGGTCCTCGTGTGAGTCAGTATGCACGGGGCCACACGAGGTGCCAGTGTGCATCTCTGACCATGGACTGAGTTATTTATTTATTTACTCCCTTTAATGCTGTCTCTGACATACTGGTGACTGCTGCTGTCTGTGTGTCTGAATTGTCCTTCTGGGATAAATAGTCAAGTCAATTTTATTTGTATAGCCCAGAAATTACAAGTCACAAATTTGCCTCAGGGGGCTCTGTACAGGATACGACACCCTCTGTCCTTTACAGTGCGACCCTCTCATCGGATAAAGAAATCTCCCCACCAAAAAAAAAATGGAAGAAACCTCAGGAAGAGCAACAGAGGAGGGATCCCCCTTCCAGGATGGACAGACATGCAATAGATGTTGTGTGTACAGTGTAACAGCATAATGAAAATACAACATAGACAATCCATATGACAAAAATAATACATATAATGTGAACATATGTGAGAAGGTGGATCCAGGAGGATGTCAAGTAGCTTCCCGGCGTCCCGAAACAGATAGAGCCAGAGCAACACGACCTCCTCTCCACGCCAAACAGATAGAGCCAGAGCAACACAACCTCCTCTCCACGCCAGATAGAGCCAGAGCAACACGACCTCCTCTCCACGCCAGATAGATAGAGCCAGGTTATTCCAGAGGAAAGGGGCTCGATAAGAAAAGGCCCTTTGGCCTGCTTACTTCTTTTTCACTCTGGGGACAGACAGGAGCCCTGTATTCTGAGAGCTGAGAGTCCTGATTGTAGTATAAGGTTTAAGTAGATCAGACAAGTAGGAAGGAGCGTGCCCATTTACAATTTTATAGGTCATCAGAAGCACTTTAAAGTCTGATCTGACATGGATCGGGAGACAGTGTAATGAAGCTGAAACTGGTGTAATATGGTCAAATTTTCTAGTTTTAGTTAAGATTCTTGCTGCAGCATTCTGAACCATTTGAAGGCATGGATTAGAAGACCTGATTTAAGCGATGTAATGAACTGAACTGAGCTTTTCTGGGGAGTTCACCTCCACATTCTTTGGAAGGGCATGTCAAAGAAATCTATTTTAAGGATCTTATCAGTATTGTCAGTTGTGTTAATGAAAACATCAGCACAATTATCTGCACCCATAACAGCCAGTGTATTGTCTGAGACTATTCCAGGGCTTCTCCTAACATGCTCTTATTCAATTTGATCAGAATCAGAATCAGAATCTTGTTTATTGCCAGGTGAATCAGGTATGAACTAGGAATTTGCTTTCGTTTGTTGGTGCAAATAAGCAGTAAAAATAACAATGGAATAGTTAAAAATGTTAGAATAAAATAAGAATAAGTTTTAAGCCCAGTAGTGTGATGTGTGTGTGTGTGTGTGTGTGTGTGTGTGTGTGTGTGTGTGAGAGAGAGAGAGACAGTCACAGGGGAGCAGAGGGGCTGTTGGAGACTGCCATGGGGAAACAAATGTTTTTGTGGCATGAGGTTTTTGGTCCTGATGGACCTTAACCGGCACAGGATGGGTGCTTGTGGAGAAAGCTGCGGGATGCTTGTGTTAACGGTGTTAACTGCTGATGGCTGATGGCCGGGGGGAGAGGAGATGCAGTCTGGGCTGGCACTTTGTCCATCGAATCTACAGTAAAAGTCATTCAGCTCATTTGCAAGTCGGAGGGCATTTGTGGAGTGGGACGGTTTCGGCTTGTAGTTTGTGATCTGCCTCAGCCCTTTCCAGACTGAGGCAGAGTCGTTGGCTGAGAATTGTTTTTCTAATTTCTCAGAATACTGCCGTTTGGCTTCCCTCACCGCCTTGCCAAACGCGTATTTAGCCTCTTTAAAGCCCTCTCTGTCACCATTCCTAAATGCCTCTTCCTTGACCAAACGAAGCTGTTTGAGTTTGGCTGTGAACCAGGGCTTCTTGTTGTTGAAGTGAACCCTGGTGCGTGTTGGTATACTGCTGTCCTCACAGAAGCTGATATACGACGTCACAGCATCTGTGTATTCGTCCAGACTGTCAGTGGCAGTCTTAAACATCTCCCAGTCCGTGCGGTCCAGGCACTCACGCAGATCCTCCAACGCTTCGCTGCTCCATTTCTTGGTACTCCTCACAACCTGTCTAGCCAGTTTGACACTCTGCCTGTACGCGGGGATGAGGTGGACCAAGACGTGGTTGGAGTTTCCCAGCACAGCGCGGGGAACGGCGTGATATGCGTTGTTAATGTTGCAGTAGCATTTGTCAAGCGGGTTCTCCTCTCTTGTTGGACATTTAATAAACTGTCTATATTTTGGGAGTTCTTGTGTTAAGTTCCCTTTGTTAAAGTACCCAAGGACGATAACTAGAGAGTCCAGGTTTTTCCTCCCAACCTCCCGTATCTGATCGGCAAGCAGCCGCTGCGCGAGCTCCATGTTAGCTTGCGGCGGGATGAAAACACCGACCAGAATGAAGGAAGAGAATTCGCGGGGGGAATAAAAGGGTTTGCAGTTAATAATAAAAGATTCCAGATCCGTAGAACATGTGTGCAGAAGCACTGTCACGTCCTTGCACCAGTCGTCGTTAATGTAGAAACAAATTCCCCCACCTTTTGATTTGTGTGATAACTCCCGGTCGCGGTCGGCTCGGAACAGCTGGAAGCCGGGAAGCTGCAGCGCAGAGTACGGTATAGATCCACACAGCCACGACTCAATAAAGCACAAAACAGAAGAGAGGGAAAAGTCTCTGTTGTTTCTAACCAACAGCAACAACTCGTCCACTTTGTTGCACAGTGAGCGCACGTTAGAGAGGTATATCGTGGGCAGCGGAGTTCTTAATCCCTCTGTCTGAAGCAAACCAGCGCTCCAGCGCGTTTCCCTCTCCTGCACCTCACCGCTCGGCCGAGGGCCACAGCACCAAGCAAAAAGTCCATTAAATCCGCTGAGAGGCCAGAAAAGTGGGGGGAAGATCTGATGGGGTGGATTCCCTGAGGTGAAGGATCTCTTCTCTTGAGAAAACAATCTGTGAACGTTCACCAAAAACAAAAGAAACACAAAAGAAAAAAACAGCGCGCACCAACTAGTCGAGGCAGCCGTAGTTAGCGCCATCTTGGATAATCACTCATCATTGGCACAAAGCCAGCTGTAATGACTGTGCAGTTGTTTCCTGGCTCTGCTGATGTTGGTGAAGATCAGGTGGTAAAATGCAGTTTAGGTAGGGTGGGGAAAAGAAAACGATTCACCTACAGTATGTATCGCAATTATTTTTTTTGTACGATTTTGAAATCGATTTTTTCAATGCCAGAATCGATGTATTTGCTTAATTTGAGTCTATGTGGAGGTAGAAGGAAGTTAACGCTTTTATTGTTGTAGTGTGAGTAACATGACCATTATTATTGTTGTTGATCTTTATAGAACGCATTTGAATTATTAAAGTTGCCAGAACTCTCATATTGAGTGTGAGACTCTAACCTGTCTCTCAGTGAATATTGGAGCTGACGCGCTTCTTTACTTTGTTTGGTTACAGCGCAGCACAGTGCAGCGGGTCAAATGATAATCCTTAATTTTTTTCATAATGTTGAATATAAAGTTTGGGTTGGTCGCTCCTTATTGGGTATTGGGTTGGTCGCTCCTTCATCAGCGCTGTGGACTGAGAGACGGATTAAACGCAGCTCTTGTGCCAGTTTTCTTTTAGTTATTAATATGCAGATTTTCTTTTTTCATTTTTTTTTGTCACAGTCTCGAGCAGGAGGACGAAGACAATGACCTAGAGTCGCCGGAGGTAGCCTAAATGATTATTTACTCTTTTCACCTTGATTATTGGCAAAAATGCGATCCAATCAGAGACGAAAAAATCAAAGAATTTTCTGAAATTCAAACTTTAAAAAGTAATAGACTTTACATCTTTTTAACTACGTTTAAATGTATTTTTATCTTGAAGGCCTTTATGTTAATATAATGACAGAAGAGGGGTACAAATCTGAATGTTTCCGCAAAAAACGTTTCTCTCTAAATATTATATATATATATATATATATATGTATGTCTATGTATGTATGCACTACAAAAATACTGTGTCAATTTTAACCCAATTTGAGTCAATCGTGGTACCCAGTACTGGGACAAACTAGCACCGACCCAGTCTTGGGTAAAGTAAACCCAGTACAAATGAGTGTAAAAAACACTGGGACAACAATAATCCCCAAACACTGGGTTATTTTGACCCAGCTTTAGTATTATATGTTGTTATTAACATTGGGTTAATCAGCCATACCAATGTGGTTATTTTGACCCAGTAAGAAAGTCAAATTTACATTTTTGTTGGGTTAAAAATTAGACCAAAAGGGGTGGTAACTTTTACCCAGTATAATGTTATTTTTAAACTTTTTATTTGGGTCATATATCAAACCAAAAACGGTGGTTAATTTTACCCACTGTACTGTTATTTTTAATTTGTATATTGGGTTAAAAATCAAACCAAAAAGGTGGTTATTTTTTAACCAGTGCTATGTTATTTTTAATTTGTATATTGGGTCATAGATCAAACCAAAAGGGGTGGTCACTTTATATTTCTGCTGTTATTGACCAATACTAATATATGGTTATTTTGATCCAGCAGCATCATATTAATATTTCTGCTTCTTCCAACCAAAAAGTTTTTTTTTTTCCCCTTTATATTACCTATATATACCCCTATTTTTTTTTTTTCATCTTTATACTGGGTCATCCATTAAACCAAAAATTAAAAACAGTTAAAAAACCTCAGAAATAGACACACATAAAGGAGGACATCTAACCCATCCTGAACAGAACTGTTTAACCTCAAACAGCAGGATTTGCATTAATGGATGTCCTAAGGAAACTGATGACAGGAGACTCTGAGCCAGGCATCTCGTACACCACCATCTGCAAGGATTCCCAGACTGTAGAGCACTGTTGGGGGTATTTTATGTCAAAGACATAAAAACTCTTTAAGCAAGCATGAACTGCTGCAAGCAGTGACTGATGTTCCAACGCCTCTCCACTGACAACAGTGAAAGCCTGGGAGAAGTTTTTATCTCCCAGCAGTAGGACAAAGGGTTCAGCCTTCTGGACTTCTTGTAGATAATGGGGAATGTTTTTCCAACCTGTAGAATGAATAAAATACTGAGTTTAATAGTCCATTTCAACTTTATTCTACATACCTATATCATAGGAGTCATACTATCATTTTACATTTCAGGATTAATATTGATTACAAACTTATAGGCTGAACATCCACAAAGCTAGCCTTGGCTTCCTGTAGTGTTGGACGAACCGTCTTCCTTCCCACTCGATATAGCGGTGTCGGCAGCAAAAATGGGAGGACCAAGTCACCTCTCACATCTAAAAAAAACACATTAAGTGGTATCTGTAAAACAGAGCATGGTGATACAGTGATGTGTTTTTTTTTCCCTTTGCATTAACACTGATTATGCTGTTTTTCTGCTGGAAGCTTTTACTAGAAACACACCACTATTTCACAATTAGCAGTGCTGCCACTGAAAATGTGAAGTCTTGTTTCTAAATCTGTCTCTGTCAGGTTACCATGAACCATGCAACATTCTACATTGCCATTACATAATTGCCACTTGAGCTACAATAGTAATAAGCATAAACTGATCAGATTGTGAGTGACCAATAATCAAACAACAAAACTAACCATCAACACAGTTAAGTCAATGACAATGTTCCAAAGCTAAAAGGGACGGGTATAAGTGTAGCATATGCACAGATGATCATATCTTATAGCTCTACTTGGACGTGATTGTGATTGATTGCTTGGTAATATTACAAGCTGTGGACGATGATAGTGAGAGGACACGAACTTCTTTGAACTTATAGACTATATTGAAATGTTTATTAACTGAGATGAGGCTGGAGATGGAAAATGGGGAGTATTCTTTATTCCTGTATGTATCAGTGTTTTGTACGTGCCGTAATAGCTACTGCAGCGGTAGACAACATTCGGTGGTAGCTTAACCAATGGCTCATTAGCAATGAGTGTGCGAGGGAGTTTTTTGGAAATGTTGAAGTGCCCTCTCATCCTCATGCCAAAGTACCTCTTTCACAGCCATTGGCAGTCTGGGCGGCCTGTTATTCACAGTAGTTTGATTCTGCGAAGACCCGCCCTACTCTGCCTCTGATTGGCTACTACTCATTTTCTTCTTCGCAAAATTTGTTAAAGGTGCTAAATACAACATTGGGAGCATTTCTATTGCCTCTCAACGGCTCTCAATATGGCGACGGCTGAGCCGGTGGCTTGTAGCTAACAATGCTAACATTGCAAACAACGGCGAAAGTGCCGACAGAGATAACCGTGTTAACCTGATACCAGAGGGTGGGCGCTATGTCAATAAAGCACGGAGAAGCTCTGATTCCGACACACAAAGAGAGAAAAAGACTAAATTCTCTGCTCAGGTAGACATTACTGTAGCCCTGTCCTGACTACTGAATAAATGTGCTGTGCCCCAATTTCCTACTACATGCTAATTATATACAAATGTTCATAACTTACTGTTTTTGTAGCTAGTATACAGAAAATGATATTATGCTTGCGTGCGGTGACAGATGTGAATCAGAATATATCTATAAAATGCTGAATGATTCCTTAAAATCATGTAACTGTATAGATGGGTTTCCTGTTAATATAATAATTTAAAACACACAACCATTGGACAGAAAAGATGTCCTAATTTATGCACTTTTAGACTACTTGTTAACAGAGTTTTAAGTGTTTCATTTTATTGTAGCTTTGTTTGAAAATCGCGGGCCCAGTTGTTGATTGCCTGTTATCACTGACATAATTAAACTGATCAAAATAAAATGCACTCATAAAGATTCAAATAACAATAACTTAACCCCTTAACGTCGCTATTCTGTCTTTCAGAGGCTGTAGCGGCTCAGTTTTCAAGTTAAAGTGAAGATACTGGTATCATATGAAACTAGAAAAAAACTATTGAATCTATTGGTACCAACCATGTCAGGAAGAATGCTAAATAACACTACAAAGTTACGCAACATTTTTGGCGAGGAAAATCTTGCTTGGCCAAATTCAAAGGGGTCCCTTGACCTCTGACCTCAAGATATGTGAATGAAATGGGTACTATAGGTAACCACAAGTCTCCCCTTTACAGACATGCCCACTTTATGATAATCACATGCAGTTTGGGGCAAAAAACATGCAGTTATTTGCAGGCAATATAAATGTGTTTTCGCCTATACTAAAATAATGTGTTTGAATATTTCTGCATACTGGGGTACAGTCTTGAATTACATAAATTGTAGTTTCATTGTAGTGAGACCATTTTTTTAAAACTTGACCTCACTGTATAAAATGACCTGTGGTGACAAACTAGAGACCTAGAGCATTCAGAGGATGGATGGCTTTCCTAGCTAGATTAACAATAAGGGGGTTTCTGAGCAGTTTACACAACACAAGTGCTCGCCATCCAATCGCCGAAAAATGAAATTCTTGCAGAAATCTCCAAATGTCAAAAGATTTTGATACCAAATCACAGCATGGCTTTTTCTATGGTGTTCCTCAAGGTCTTGGTGTCTTGATGTGGTATTTTGGAGGGATTATTGATTATTTTTATCAATTCTCTAGTGGTAAAAAATGGTTAAATTAAAATCAAATCTGTGTAACAAATGGTATCAACCCAAAAATTGCTGCAACAACTAATGAGACATAATAGAGCATGGGAATAGCCATCATATACTTCTATCATAATGTTCTACACTCACACACTTTCACAATTTATTTTAATTAGTTGATTAATTTATTAATTAATTTATATTTCTGGTTAATGACTAGAACAACTTGACACACAGTGCTGAGCTGCATCTCAAATTAGTCTTCAGGTTCCCAGCTTTCAGGTGATGTACACCACTTCTATGTGACATCTACTGCTGACCTGCTATCTCCCCCTGAACATCCCCTGTCCCCCACCCCTACCCCTCTAAAAAAGAGGGTGGAATGGTAAGGGGTTAAACACTTGATATCATTCATTTTTATTACCTCTGTTATTGTTATTCCTTTCTCCTGTTTCCTTCAGTCATGGTCATCTTGATTGCAACTCTGATCACTGCAATTACACAAAAATAAAATAAAAGACCTAGTCTAGGACTCTACCTGCAGACAGAGCGTCAAAATCAAAATCAAAGAGGATGTTAGAAGCCATTTGTTCCTTGCTGACAAGCTTAAGGATCTTCTCGCTGTAGACAGGAACCCATGTCTCTGCAAGCTTTGGTGAGGCCTCTGGGTGGAGAATGCCGAAATCCTGGGAAATCAGTACAGATAGGTAAAATAAGGGAAATACTACATAACCAGTTGACCTATTGAAGCATCTTACATTCAGTAACATTCTGTCGCTGTCAGTAACGTTACCTGACTTTCTTGGAAGAAAGATTTATGGACAAATTTAATTTACAATCTACTCAGAATAAGACAAGAAGCAGCAACAAAAAGGCTGGAACAAGCTACAAAAATGTGCAGGCAGCATGCCGACATTTATTAATCATTTTTTTTGTTTATTGAAATTGCAGAGAGCCATGAAACAGAGGTAGAGAGTAGCAGGCTAACATGCCACCCCACATCTTGACAATTCTGTATCTCACTGCGTACATCGCCCTATATGACTGTTTAACTCACCATGCCTGGCGTATCCAGGGGACTGGGAAATTCTGTGGTGATTTCCACTGGGCTTTTGGTCCCCTGACATCGAATCCACTTTGCACGATAAGAAGCAGTGTCTTTCATGTAATCCGCAACTTGGTCAAGAGGCCAAAAATTAACCTTCAGCCAAGCAAACATCTGTACTGCCCGTTCATCAGAGATGTCAGACTCTGAGAAAAGAGATCAGACACGGCAAATGTTATGATTAAAGGAGGTTGATCCTCTAACAATCAAAGAAAAAATATGACAGCGACAATGAAGGTGAAATGACAGTTGCCAACTGTCATGACAGTTGCCAAATGATCTTACTAGGGACGACAGGAGTCATGTTTTGTTCAACATGTGCCACATTTGCAGTGTTGTTTTCGACAGGTCTCAAGCTACGTTTGCGACGATTTCTGAGGCATTCCTCCAAAAACCTGTAGAAGGACAGCTGTTGCGTCCTTCCGTGTACCATGCCTCCTGTAAATTACGTGTGGTAAATAATACTGTTATTATTACAAGTTACAACATATAAGTCATAACTTGTATGACAGCACTGGAAAAGAGAATTACCCTATTCTAATAAATAAGGTAGCCCTACTCTACAAGATATGTCTACTTGTTGCAAACATTTAAAATTGTATTTCATTCATGTATAGTTCTCTCATATTACTGATTACCAGGTCTTTTTTGCATTACGGTAAGAGTGAAATGTTTTGTAGTGACTTTTAAAAAACTCATGAATGCTCATATATTTTTATGTCTGTCTTTAAGGCTGTCCACATTAGAACTATAAATATATCATTTTAAAAATTGTTCTAACTGAAGTGGATGACGGAGTCCACACCACAGAAATAACAACGACAGTGGCCAGCGATATCGTTTGGATTACTTTTAGATGTGAACGATAGAAACACTGACAGCCAATCAAAACCCATTCGAATTCACAAGGTGCCATGTTCAACACGTCACATTCAACATGGCAGATGTCACTGCGGAGAGACTCAACTGTCTTGCCTCCTTATGATCAATGAGTAATGGATAATGTACAGCGAGACGGTCACAAAGCTAGTTACGTTAACTAAGTTACAATGTCATTGAAATAGCTTTGCTATAAATGCTGTTAATTACATAGCAGCGTAAGCTAGCTAAAGTTTGCTTTAATGTTAAGCCAACACTGACTCAGAAACGTTAAGTAAGGGATAATGTATAGCAAGCCGGTCATTGTTGTGAAATAAACCCCGACAGGCTGATGTGGCACCCCGACACGAAGCGGAGGGGGTCATGCATCACCCTGAAGGGGTTTATTTCGTAACAATGGCCCGCACGCTGTACATTATTATTACACGGCTACTTTCTGAAAACTGGTTCTCCCGAATCTGAGATCAGAAATGCGTCCATAGCAACGGTCTGTTATACATAGCAGCGATCTGCTATAAAGAAACAACATACCATAGAATGCTGTGATTGACCAATCAGAATTGAGTATTCAACAAAGCTGTGTAATAATCAACTAATAATCTGGGCCAGAATATCCATATATTGCATCAGGCGAGAGCTCCGGAGCACGAGCCAATTTTCAGTGCTTTGAGGCACCAACGTGAAGAAAAAGAAAAACGTAAATAGTTTTCGTGGCCAGACACACAGATATAACATTTACAAAGCACTTGATTTAGCTTTTATGTGTCTTATTAATAAGAATATGAATAATAAGAATAAGAAAACAGTTGAAAAGTAGCCACTTCTGTGCCACACAGCTGTCGTGCTGTTAGGAGACAGAGAGGGAGGTGCTGTTGATTTCAATGAGTACACTATATTCCCGATAGAAAATATGTTAACCTACTAACCCACCCTTTTGTGTGGAACAAAGACACCTTCGTATTCCTGAGTGCTAGTTAAAGTGGCAGTAGGCAGTATATTTTTGGCATCATTGGGCAAAAATTCCATAATAATCTTTTAGCATATTGTAATTCAAGTGTTCTGAGAGATTACTAGTCTTCTGCTCCTCATCATGTCTCTGTTTTCAGGCTTTAGAAAATCTAGCCCGTGACAGCAGACTTCGTTTGCCTCACAAACTTTCTCATTTTACAGCTAAACAGTACACTACAAGATGATTCTGAGAACATTTGAGGTGATAAATAGGCATTACAGTAACAGAATATTGATTCATATATAATCAGCGCTGCCTAGTTTTACCGTTTGGTCGGAGTTTCTCGAGTGATTGACAGCCGGCTCTCATAGACTGCAGCTGGACAGCAGACCTTGTTTTCCTCCGGTAAGTGAAATCCTTCAGATGCCGTTAGGAGCACCGGAGGACACAGTAGGACACAGAGGAACATGTTTTTTTCAGGTTACCTGTTTCATGTACTACTGTCACGATATAGCGGCCGTTTTCTAAAAATAAGTTTTTTCAATCATATTTGTGCCAATCTCGCCTACTTCAGCTTTAACTCAGTTAACTATATGTATATTATTTATATAAGTAATTTATAAATGTTGAATCTGCCCTTACTGACCGGCAAAACAAAACTGAAGAACTGATTATTATCGCCTCCTTGTGATTATCATGTAAATAGATAGCTATGTACATGTAGGTCATTTGAATGTGTATGAGTAGGCCCTACAGGTTTTGTAAATGTTATTTTAAACTTTTGTAGGCGACAGTGCCCAAAAGAAGGGGACAGCTGGAGCATGCAGCACGTGTTTTGCGCCACTGTTTACAGAACTTTAAAATTCATCAGCCTGGATGCTCACATCGTTACAGTTATCGTTCTTGGTGTGGATGGCCCTTTACCTAATACGAGTCTGTCATAGACAAACGCCAACTGAGGGAGAGGATGAAAACACAAATGCAAGAAAGTTGAAGAGGAACTCCTTTGTTGAAACCATGCTGGACAATGACAGTATCCCTCAACCCCATAGTATTTTGGTTTAGTTTCTGTCTGTGTTTATATGTTAATCTAAATTAACTGAAACCAATGTCAAGCTCTGAGCCGCTGTCAGTAGGAGAGACACTTCGCAGGGCAATTTTTTAGGGTTATGATCAGGATTAGGAGGACACTTTATTTCTTTAACTTGTATGGAAATGTGATGTTTTCACATTACAAATGATTATATTAAATAAAAGCATAAGTCTAAAAAGCAAAAAAGTGAGACTTAACATGTAGGCTGTTAAAGTTTAGTCTGGGGTAGCTGCATGTGTGTTGGAGTGCAGTATAACTGGGCAGAGGCCATGAGAGGGATAGCCTCCTTGAAAACCTTGAAAAGCATACCCAATGCAAGAAAGAATCCAAGAGTTTGTGTGACTTTAAACTTGCCTGTAACAATAAAAATGTTAAAGTTGCTGTAGACAGTATCTTTGTTTATTTTAACTTACATATCCTCTTCCTCTACTGAGGCAAGGGAACTGCTCTACAATAGACAGAGCTTATCTTGCTTTGCTGTCCGAGGAAGGGCTGTAAACAGAGTTAAAAATCTCATTGAGTGTTTAATAACAGTGTAATTCAAAAGCTTAATGCTTTTTGAGTGGTACTGATAAACATATTCATAAATATATATATATATATATATATATATATATATCTGATCCCCTGCATCAATGTTGATAATATATTTTTTGTTATTTACACACATTTTATTTCCGCTGCCTTGAGCCTTACAATAGGTATGTTGTTAATCCTGCTATTGTTTATTGAGCAGATCTGCCTGTAGTGATTAGCTGTTGATTGATTCAGAACTTAAGCATACCAGCCATTCTTCACCTCCATTGTCCTGGGTGGAGGCAGAAATCTAAGATGCAGCATCGCCCTGTCGGGGATTCTTTCACAACAATGAGCGGCTCGCTGTACATTATCCTTTACTTAACGTTGCTGAGTCAGTGGCTTAACATTAAAGCAAACTTTAGCTAGCTTACGCTGCTATAGTTAACGTAACTAGCTTTGCAGACATAGTTACCAAGTAACACTTAACAGCACTAGTGAAAAAACAATACAGTTCAACTCTACAAACTTCAAACTTAAACACTAAATAGTGCAAATTAACGTAACTTCGGCAGACGGTTCTTCTCCCTCATCCACAGCCCAGCTAATACAGGGGCGGTTCATGAACAAAGGGGATTTGGTATATAAACCAATATGTGAGTCATTATTCCTTCCACATCAGAAAACAACCCAATTGAGAGACCGAAAATCCTACTTGACCCAGTATTTTTTAGTGTTTTAGAGATGTATGTCTGGATGGATCTTGTACACCTGCGCACAAACCACACCCCTCCACAACAGATGTGCCAATCAGATAACTTCTTGATCTATATCAACTAGTTTATCATCACCCTCTGATACTCTTATGGTCTGACGTTCTTGCGTTTACTCAATATAACTGGAGTAGAAGCGGCTTTACTCTCTGATCAGGTAGGACAAAACTGAAACATTAATACATTTGAGCTTCTTCTTCTTCTTCTTCTTCTTCTTATTATTATTATTATTATTATTATTATTATTATTATTATTATTATTATTATTTAATTTTTTAATAACTGACAGCATAATATTCATAGATTTTAGGTTACATTTTGGCTCATAAATGAATGGAAATATTACTGCAGGAATCAAGTGAAAATAATACTAATAATAAAAGACATAATTGTTCGTAATTCGTATAATAAGTGATACTATTAACATTACCATTAATATTAATATCAATGATACTACTACTACTACTACTACCATGATAATAATCATAATAATAATAATGACATACTAATTAATTAATTATTATGAATTAGCATAATAAAGTATTATTATTATTATTATTGATGCCAATAAAAGGAATACAATTATGATAATACAATGAAAGTTTTTGCTTTTATCAATACTCAATCCTCATTATGAGAGAATTAATGCATACTGTGATATTAATTTTACTGTATAATGACTGGCAGCTGTATTTAAAGATGAGTTTATATAAATGGAGTTTAGTTGAGCTGTCCACTACCAAACTGCCTTATTTGCTTTTGATGATTATAGCTTTCAACAAACAAATATGACAGTTTTTGAGAGTTTCCCTCAATGTACACAGAGGGGAAAGAAGTATTCAGATCCTTTACTTAAAAGTAGCAATACCAGACTGTGAAAATACACCACTACAAGTAAAACTACTGCATTGAATATATAAGTACAAGTATTTAAGTGTTATCAGCAAAATGTACTTAAAGTATCAAAAGCAAAAGTACCCATAGTGCTGAAAATTACAACAATTTTGTTGTGATTTACTATCGTATATTGTATTATTATTTCCGATGCATTCATGTCGTGTGTAATTAGCCATTTACTGTTGTAGTTGGTCGAGGTGGAGCTGATCTGAACTTTTTTACATACTGTTGGGTAGTTTAATATATTTTACGTACTGTAACATGATGCATTGTATCTTATAAATCTATTATGTAGTCTGAAAAGTAACTTGTAACTAAATCTGTCAGATAGTGGAGTAAAAAAGTACAATATTTCCTGCTGGAGGGTAGTGGAGTAGAAGTATAAAGTAGCATAAAATTGAAAAAGTAAAGTAGCCTACCTAAATTTTGTATTTAAGTACAATACTTGAGTAAATAGTTAAATTCCACCTTTGACTACACTCTCTTCTTGTGTATTTCTTTGTCTAAAGATTGGAACGACTTCCCAATCACAGGCATCACACAGCTAAGATGCATTCAAAGGTGAGGGTGTTCATTGTCCTGCTGGGTGTGACCAGCATGTCTGTGTTCTGGAGAGTATACATGTCACTGCCACGCTCGCCGCCTTGGAACGTAAGCACCTGTGCTTGTGACCGGTGTTTATCTGAAGATGATCCCTGGTTCATGCAGCGTTTCAACAAATCTGTTGAACCGTTTTTGTCAGCAAACTACAATCTGTCAGAGGGGGCTTTCAACTGGTGGAAGGTAAACTTTGACCTTGTTCAGTCTCTCAATCTGTAGTTCAAATCTGGGTCAGGAAGTAAAAATACAATCTCACTGAACAGTTATTGTGGCAAAACTTCTCTGACTCGTATCCGTGAACTAACTTCTTTATCCACAGGTAAGCTATGAATACTCACGGGACTCTGGGAATGATAGTGATGTTAGTGTCATTTAAAGTGGGAAAAAAACATTAAATCTATGCAAGAACAGAAAATACAAAATGTTGTAAAATATTTTTTTTCTTTACTTTATGGTACAGTGTGTATGATTTGGTGACATCTAGTGGTGAGCTTGCAGATTGCAAACAACTGAGTACCCCTCCGCTCACTCCTCTCTTTCCAAGACTGCGGTAACGTGAGCCGCCGAGTACAAAACCATGGTAACGCTGTTCACCTCTCTCAGAGGCCATCCTCACCATAATAACACTACTTTAGGAGCAACGGAAGTCAGACGGCAGCCGGCGGTACCACGGTTTTGCACCCTGCGGCTCACATTACCGCAGTTTCACAAGCGTGTCGGAGAACTACGGTGTCCGTCAGGTAACGTAGAAATGCGAAAGTCTCTCTCTAGAGCCTGAATTTGGTTTGTCAGTTCTGGGCTACTGTAGAAACAATGCGGACTCTGTGAAAAGGCCCCGCTCCCTATGAAGATATGAACGGCTCATTCTAAACTAACGAAAACACAACGATTCTTAGTTTCAGGTGATTATACACGAATGAAAACATAGTCATGAATATTATATTCCAATTCTGCTAATAGATCCCCCGAAATGTTACACACTGTTCCTTTAAAGCAAATAATGACCACTTAGAGTGACTTATAATCACATATAACACTGATTATAATACATTAGGAAAATATTATAATGTATTACAACTATGGGAATTATAATATACTATGATACTTACAAAATAAAAGTCAGTGAGTAACCAGCAATGATGATGTATTATATTACTTGACCTTATAAGTTGAGTGCTTCGAACTATAATTATACAGTGCTATAAGCAGCAGATTATTATGCATTATAAGTATGTTTATAATGAATTATAGACATGGGCATCATAGAAAGACTTTCATTTATTTCTAGGTTACACGCTCTACACATGTGCAGTAAGCAACTTTACAATAACCAATAAACTATCAATAAAACAAATTAACCTGATTCTAGGCAAAATACCAGAACTATACCATCAAGCAGAAAATACAACATTTATACATTTCACAATATAGGCAAATATTTCAAAACTTTTAAAATCACTGTGGTGACAACGTCTGTCAATTTGTTCATTTAGTACAATTCATGACTGCTCTAACAGCCATCTATGTTCTGTTTACCTGACAGCGCTTACAGGTTGAAAGACGCAGCTTCAGTACCTATAGAAGAACAGTGGAGAGGCTGTTCCAGATATTCCCCACCAGTCCAGTTGTTGTAGAACCCAGACCCGACCACTGCAGGACTTGTGCTGTGGTGGGGAATTCTGTGAATCTTAAGAGATCACATTATGGACCTCTCATAGATTTCCATGATGTCATCATAAGGTAAATCTATTATTGTCTTTTGTCTTTCCATTTTTCCTCGGAACTAAAAGTCAAATTTCAAGTAGTGACTTATGAAACGTATCCCTCTGTAATATCTAGAATGAACAGAGGTCGTATCAAAGGCTATGAAGCAGATGTTGGGAGCAGAACAACTCATCGGATCATGTATCCAGAGAGTGCTGTCGATTTAGATAACACCACTCATCTGGTGCTGGTTCCTTTTAAGATACTGGATCTTGAGTGGGTCACAAAGGCCCTCACCACCGGATTTTCTGGAAAGTGAGTCATATTTCTATGAACTATGTATGTGTTATCATTTGTCCCGGTATATAGTGTTCAATATTAACCTTAATCCTACGGACTTGGTTCCCCGCAGACCCCAGAGGTATGCTTTTTGCCATATTACATGTGCTTTATTCTGTCATTCCAATTTTTCATGACTATGTCAATCAATTGGTTCCTAATGATCATTGTTTTCTGTTTTTAGTGGTGCTTTTTTAAAAATACCAATATATTGGGGTCCTGCGGTACCCCAGTCAAAACATCCAATAGCAGCCTATGCAGTTTTAATAGATAAAATAGAATAGATAGATAAAATGTTTGCCATGCATCCTAATTTGAACTGAGTGTCACACATCAGGGGGGTAGGTGTCAGTTATTTTGAAGGAGACAGACAGATTTCATCATATGCTCTGTCTATTTTTGTTTTACACAATATGCAAATTAAGTTTCAAAGAAGAAGAAGAAATATGTTAACATTTTTTTGTGATGGTTGTTTCTTACAGTATTCTTGGAGGTATTTGCAGGAATTTCGTTATAAACCAAAGTATTGGACAAATTATAACTTTGACCTGATGATTGCACTAGATGAAAAGTTAACACACAGACAACAATGCCTTTAAACTTCAGTCAAGGTGGTTAAATTGCATGGCAATCCATCCTGTGTTTGTGGAAACATTTTATTCAAAACTCCCAATGTCAACCTCATGGTGGCGCTAGAGACAAAGTCACCAAAGTCATTAGGACACATCTTCTGGAAACCATTAATATCTGCTCCAAATTTAGTGCCAATCCATCCTGTAGATGTTTGAGATATTTCAGTCTGGACCATAATGGTGGTGGTCACTGGACTGCATACTCTCTGGACACCACTAAACAAATGAAACCTGGCAACTACTTAATCCTCTCTGTGTGCTGCAATATTCTTGTTAGGTTGCTAAGCAGGACTTTGCAAGCAAAGGTAATACATAATACCCAAGTGTCAAACCTGTACTGAGAAACGTCAGTGTTGTGGCAGGAGGCTTTGCACGGGATTTGGACTACCTTTCTAAAGGAGGACAACATCTCCAAACATAGTAGCCCAATAATTTCAATGAATGCATATATTTCTATAGGAATATATAATAATATATCATTTTAATAAGTATAATTGAATCAATCAAATTGCAGAAATAAAAATATAGAAAATAGAAATATATTTAAGTTCAGAGAACTTGAAATATATATAAAAACATAAACTAAGTTAACTAAATGTATATTTTATTATCTTAATATTTACTTTAAAATTAATTTAAAATTATTACTTAAATATTCTTAGGTAATCAGTTACATCAAACATTTTGAGTACTATGAACTAATTCGGTTTTACAGTGTAGGCCAGAGGTCTTCAACGTTTTTCAGGCCAAGGACCCCCAAACTGATGGAGAGATGGAGCAGGGACCCCCTACTACATATATTGTATAAAATTGTCAGCGTGTAACATGCGGCCTCGTGATTGGCACAGTAGCATAGGGGCAGGTCCTCCTCTTTGTGTACAGGAGGCTTGGAGGGACAGGTCTAGGCTAGTCTCGTGCTGTGTGTGAACCGGTGCCCAGCTTGACGCTGGGGACACACTGCCAGCATGGTGGCTGCGTGGCGTGGCGGCTGCGTGAGTCACGTGTCGGGTGTTCACACCAGCTGCCTGTCAGCTGCCTGTCTGCTGTGTTTCTGCTGCTGCAGCTGCTGCTGCAAGCCCTTTCTTTCTACATAGTTTGCCTTTCATAATGGCCATTTCATTTCATTATAAATGTCATTTACATTTATTTTAGACAGAGAAAGGTTAAGAAACCTGTGGTAATTTGTAAATAATAGTAATAATCCACAATTAAAACCGTACTATATTCATTCATGGAGCTCTCCAAGTCACTGCATGTTCCACAGCACTGTCTGCACATATTTCAGAATAAAAGCCTTGTGTTAACAAATGAAGGAAATCTGTCCACAGAAAAAAAAACGCTTGAGGGCTTTTATTTTGAAATGAAAGCAGGAAGTGTTGATTTAAAAACAAGTCTTTACTTTTTTTCATCTCAGTAATATTTTCTACAGATAGAGACATATAAACTGTAGTAATGTTGCTGATATGATTTTAATATACAGTCAACAGATCACCTTCACTGTCTGTGACATATTCTACAGATGTCTAGACATGTAAACTGTAGTAATCTTGCTGGTATGATGTTAATATACAGTCAATAGATCACTTCCACTGTCTGTTGTTGCTGTGAAACGCGCGCGGCTCGCGTCAAAAATAGGCGAGACCTCGAATCTGGCAGTGTTGCTGCTCTAACCTGTTAACACGGACGCCGAAATAAAAAACAACAGGTAACGCAGCCGCCACGCAGCCACCATGCGGGCAGTGTGTCCCTGGAGGAGAGCTCCTGTGTGTCGCTGAATGTGTGCATTGCTGACTGAAAGATAACGTCTTCTGCCTCCATTTATCTGTTCGCTACAATATGTTGGATTCATGTTAATGTGTATTTAAAGACATTTAAATTTGTGGGGGGAAAAATTGTATAATCAACCAAAAATTAATATAAAATAATAATAATAAATAATAATAATTAAAAAAAAATAATAATAAGAACATTTCGCAGCCCCCCTGCAGTACCTCTGCGGACCCCCTAGGGGTTGCGGACCCCCTGTTGAAGACCTCTGGTGTAGGCATTCCCTCCACTTCTTCTGTGATAATAAGCATTAATGCAGTTCTAATTCAGCAGAGTATCCCCTCTGAAGGGCTCTGTACGCTTACAGGGGGCATAGGCAACAAAAGGCACCCTCGTCTGTGAAAACTGACCACAAAATCTTAAAAAAACTTGTGCCTGTCACTAAATATCCCTAGGAATTAAGGTTCATGGAGTCCAATTTACATACAATGTAAACACTGAGTTCCAGTGCAAGGGGTAATTTTCCCTTCATGTATGTCATGCAAGAGACTGGAGTTTATGTCTCAGACAAACCGTTACTATTGTTGTCTTTGTTAAACCTCAAGATGCTTCTTATAGTCTTTGACCCAGGTGTGTTGAGGATGGGCTGCCCTGCCAGTTTTTGAGCCTGTATAAAGTAGAGCAGGGGACGGAGTGAAAGTTGTTGTTAACAAGGGTCATCCACAAGCAATTTCATTGTGTAAAATTCTTTGAAAATTCTACAGAGTTTTTTATAGAGTATGTGAAATAGAAATAAGGCGTTTTAGTATCATTTTACTGTACTGATAAAAACAAACAATCATTTTATGTTGAGTTTGACATTTCCTGCTATTTTCAACAGCTCATATGCGCCAATAAAGTCAAATATCAAAGCTAACAAGGATTTGGTGAGTATTATTTTCAATGCATTCAACAATTAACTTTATTGGCTGCAAAGGTAATGGTTCATAAAAATTAGCCTAATTGTGATTCCTAACAGGTGATGGTCATTAACCCAGCTTTCATGAGGTATGTTCATGACATGTGGCTGCAAAAGAAGGGCGGGTATCCATCCACTGGCTTTATGGCTCTGGTTCTTGCCCTGCACATTTGTGATGAGGTAAGTTCACTTTTATATTATCCTTGTAACGTCACCATTGTTGCTGTAACACACTAATGCTTAACAAGTGGATGCAAATGATTTTTGACTGATGGAAAAAGCTTTGAGGCTTTTACTACATTTTTTTTGTTTTTCCTAGGTCCATGTGTTTGGTTATGGAGCAGACAGTGATGGGAACTGGAGTCATTACTGGGAAAAACTCAACTACAGGAAGTTTAAAACTGGATTACATCCTGGGAATCATGAGTATGGGGCTATCCAGAAGCTAGCTATGAAACGAAAACTCACGTTTTATACAGGGTGGTGATCTTTCTCAAAGCATTTAGTATACAAGCCAATAAGCATTGGCATTACACATCTCTTCTGGGACTGACTCCCTTTGCCGCACACATTAACCCTTCGTAGATTGAAATTGTGAGTGGTGAATCATCAAAATCTATGGAGAGGGAATAAACTACATGTATATTGAATGTGTCTGATCGTGGTGAGGGTGTTTAAGCTACGCAAACTGATTCAGTGACATGAATCACATCCAATGATAAAGGATAACAGCTGTTCTAAGCTTTTTTTCTGTGTTTTCCTTGTTTATTTAATGTCATTTTTCGCTATTGATGGACACTGTTGCAATGCACAAGTGCTTTATTTATGCATAAATGAAGTAGTAAGTTCTGGCAAAAAAAAAAAAAAAAATTTCAATTGAAATTTGAACATGACAGCATGTTACAAACCACAGAGTAACAATTGTTTCTAGAAAACAGTTTTGATGCAACAACATTTTTACACACCTATTTTGTCTGGTTAAAGTTTGGCCTAATAACATCATCTCTTCACTGTGACCATTTTAAAAATCTGAACAAAAATGCCCTCTGGAAGGTGAGTAGTAGGTAATAGTAGAAGTACATGAAGTATTTCCTCAGCTACACTTTAGACAGACACTGATCTTTCTCTCCTGGTCTTGTCTATGCAGATTTTGAAGGACTGATGGATTATTTGCATGTGTTACTGAGTGGTAGACACACTATAAAATTATATCAAAGATGATTATCTATATGTATATAATAGATTGGAAACAGAATACACAAGTGCCTCTGTGATTGTGACACAATAATATTCCATTAACTGAAAGTTATGGATAGAAATCTGTGCCAGAATCTCTCCTTGTTTACATGGAATAAAAATGTTGTAATGGTGAAGTACTGTACCTTATTAAATGTATGTAACTGAAGTAGAATCTTTTAGCAGTGCAATAGCAGTGAGCAAACTGCAATAAGTGCATTCAACCTAAACAGGAACAAGAGTTAGACGTGCTGTCATTATGTTGAAACATAGAGAAAGCTCTTTTACTTCTTGCTGTAATAAGTAGATTGATGTGTGCAGTGGATTCAAGCCCCTGGCAGCCTCTTCCCCAATCCATGATTTATTTAACTTTCTATTTTTTAGTTTTAACAATTTGTAAAAACAACGAGAAGAACTCTGCAGAAATATTTTAATATAGTTTAGCTTTATGGAAAATGTTAGGCCATTGTTTAGTTTTTATTTTGAGGTCAACATCAGATTGCCAAGCTTTAAATAACTAAATGCATCTATAAATGTTCCAAGTTCAGACATGCTTAATTTGCATGGATGGGTTATATGGCCACTGATGCAAAAGCAAGTATAGGCATAAATTACAATTATGATTAACCAAGAGTCAAGTTTCCTTCCAAATGTAAACAAAAATGGATCCGTTTTATGACTTGGCTATGGTTAGATCACGGTTTACGTTAATTTAAACACTTTAGACTCAAGGAAACATTGTGGTTTGAATTAAAACAACTACTTAGTTAAGGTTCTTCATCGTGATTACAATAATAACCACTTGTGGTTATTGTTGGGGAACAACCGGGAGATTAGGGGTTTGTTGTACCGACCTGTACCAGGTTCAGGTTTAAGTTCAAGTTTACTGTCACATGTACAAGTATAGTGATATGCTTGTGCCCTGGCTCTCTCATCCTAAATAAATACAGACCACTCATACCAGAATATTTAAAGCCCACAACAATAGTAACGTTTACCACACAGCTTATCAAGAGGAGTTAGTTGGGGCTGTGGAGGATTCACTGGATCCAAAAGAAGGGTAGATGATGCTGTTCTGCTTAACTTAAACACCAGGTTCACATTTAATGTTTTTAGAGTTCTCTTCTGCTTTTAACATAATTCAGCCCCACATTTCAACCAGTAACTTATTGTTTGATTTTATCTTGAGCCCTGGCATTGTCTGGTGGACAGATCCCAGTATGTCAGGGTAAATGGCATCTATGTGTAATATGTTGTGCTCCTGTCACCTATTTTATACATACTTACACTGATGACGAGTCAGGAGGTCACCAAAGTCAGTGGGATTCATCCTCTCAAAACCATGACTGTCTGTACAAAACATTATGGCGATCCCTTCAATAGTAGTTGAGATATTTGAATTAGCTTCTTAGTCCAGCCAGATCTACACACATCTTTCTTCATGATCGCTAGACACCTTCACCCTTTTTCACTGTAAAAAGTCATGTTTATCTACGGAGCCCCCCTAGACCCCTAGGAGAAATGTCTTATTAACTAGTTCCTTCGAGTTAGTATCTCAGTTACTTCATAGAGCACTTCTTCCAATCATCACACCAAATTTCTTCATAATTCAAAAGGCTCAAAAGAAAACAATTAGTAAAAAAATAGGCCTATTATGAACCATCAAATCCTATACAGTATGCACTGGCTTTTTATGTGTTTTTTTCACACTCTCTTGCTGCAGATACCAAACCCACAACCCTTCCTAGCTATTTCTGCCTACTTATCAACTATCACACATGTTTTTCAGTCTTCTTCTGGCCTCAGCAGCCTGTTTCTGTGGGAAAGTAACTGGATTTCTATAAATTAATTGGATAACTGGTCAGGTAAAGACATTTTAACATATTTAAAGTGATGGTGGGTTTAGAATAATTAACCTGACATTAATTTAAGACTGACACAGTGTGTTTGAATGAGTGAGGAGGCTCTTTTAAAATCTGAAGCACCTCCTATCAGGTTAATTGATCACCAGAATATAAAATGACTCCTCAAATAAACACAAATAAAATGATATATTCTTTAACACGTCTTTCTCAAACAATGATCTGCCTTAAAATATAGTTTTTCACAGAAATATATAATTTTTAATCAAATGACCGTTACCTCATCTGAATGCGCCCTGGTTATTTAACAGCTGATTGGGCTTTGCCCCTGTTTGGATCGGGGGAAGTGCACAGGGGAACACAGAGAGGGGAGAGTAGACAAAACGTCAATCAAATAAACGTATGGACCTTTGGCGATCTACACTGTTAGGATGAATAATGAGCAGGCCTGGCCACGACATTACCAAAAGTGCGTTTGGCACGCTCCCGACGCACATGACTAACCATCGACTTGTGGAGGTATAAAGAAATTAAAGCAAACGCTCTGTGTTTGTGTGTGCTCTTAGTTTTAATATTCATACAGAATTTTTCCTCACAGGCATTGTCTTCTGTGGAACTTGTTTGTTGTGATTAATTTAAATATCAACAGAGAGTAGGCTATAATTTACATACCATCTGAGTAAACAGTGGTGGATTTATTTCTGACTGAATGCCCCAAAGACGGAGACTGATTTTAGTTTAATAAAGACCACCAGCCTGAAGTTTTAGTTCCACTATTAAAATAGTAATAAACTGTGTCATTTGTTTTGCTGTAAGCTTGTTCATGACAGGTTTGCACATCCTACTACATACAAGTAGCCTACTGTACTTTAGGACAATCTTTAGGCAGCTTTGTACATCTGTTCCACTATAACATTGTTATAACGTTTGTTCCTATTCTGAGGGCGAAACCGTACATGATTTGATGATGTTTGCCTTCTGTTGATCATCAACTAGGGTGCCCTTCTCTGAAAAACCCCTCTTTAGTACCACTAACTGTCTTATACACTGAAGTAAAAGCACTAAGAAAGTGTTATGTAAGTAAGCTGCAGCCCTATAGCTGCAACACCCACTCTTCCCACAGGCAGGGGATCTATTCTCTACTTTCTACCAGCTACTCTGGTATATTTGAAGTTGAAGAGCTGAAATTGATCTGAAAAATGGTTGAAGACTGATATCTTCTGTAAACTATTTATTTAAAACAAGGCTGTCCTGGTATGATTGCTAATCTATTACTGAAAATCAAATGGGATATACTTGAGTTTGTATGAATGAAATGGCATGAAAAGCAGAGAAACACAAAAAAAATAAAACTTTTGATTGAAAATTCATTTAATTGGAGTTATTCATTCATTACAGAAAGAGAGAAGCTTTATAAAAGTCTTTGCAGGATGCCAAAAGGTCTAATATAGTGCCGGTATATAAATAATTATTGATTTATTCTTCAAGCAAACAAGAGGGTGAGGCCACTTCTCCATGGCAGTGCAGTGAAGTATCGTTAGGGTCAATGATTACCCAGCTTTAGAAAAAAAGGCAAATGAGATCTGAACTCTTAGGTATGAAGCATTCAAGTGATTTCAAAATTAAACGACAGGCAGACGAACCAGTGACCAGACCAGAATTTGTAGTATCAAAAACATTTGGGTATAACATACCAGCCCAATCGTACAGCAGTTCGTGAAATAGTCACACAATGTAATGTATTGATTCGTGTACATAGACACATGAATCAATACGTTAAATGGTGATGGTCAGCACAAAATCAATTCGCATATAATCCACGTAATTGTGAACCGGGAAGTATAAAGAGTGGAGAACGGCATTTAGGGAGGAGGTCAGGGCAGATGGGGGGGTTAAAATACACAGGACTTTCACCCAGGAGACTCAGTGTTCGTCTCCCATGTGAAACCACAAGTCAGTAAGCAGTATATTTTTGGCATCATTGGGCAACAATTCCATAATAACCTTTCAGCATATTGTAATTCAAGTGGTCTGAGAGAAAACTAGACTTCTGCTCCTCCTCATGGCTCTGTTTTCAGGCTTTAAAAAATCTAGCCCGTGACGGCAGACTTTGACCAATCACAGGTCATTCCAGAGAGAGAGAGCGTTCCTATTGGCTGTGCTCCGGTCATGTGACCAGAACTTGTCGTTCCTTCAACAGATTTTACAATGGCGGCCGCGTCACAAACTTTCTCATTTTACAGCTAAACCGTACACTACAAGATGATTCTGAGAACATTTGAGGAGAGAAATACGCATTATAGTAACAGAATATTGATTCATATTTGATCAGCGCCTCCTAGTTTGACCGTTTGTGATTGACAGCCGGCTCTCATAGACAGCAGATGGACAGCAGACCTCAGATCAATTCTTACTGCTTGTTTTCCTCCGGTCTGTGAAAACTTGCAGATGCCGTTAGGAGCACCGGAGGACACAGAGGCACATGATTTTTTTCAGGTTACCTGTTGCATTTACTACTGTCACGATATAGCGACCGTTTTATAAAATATATTTGCTCCAATCTTGCCTACTTCAGCTTTAAGTTGCGGCACTTCCTGAGATATTTTAACCCAAACTGTGATCTTTTCCATAAGCAAACTAAGTAGTTTTTGTGGTGGCTAGAAGGGAGCCAGCAAACTGGGGAAACTCTCGTGAGATTGTTAGGGTTAGGCACTGATCTCAAATGGTTATGGTTAGACATTGAATAGTTAAGGTTAGGATAGGTTGTCGGGCAGCGAGTCTCGCAAGACTTTTTGCAAGTTTTTGCAGATCTCAGATCAGATTTCGTAGTTTGTGGGCTCCCTTCTAGACACAACCAGTTTTTGTCACGTAACTTCCGTACTTAAGTTACTGCACTTCCGGTGTTATTTAAACCCAAACCAAGTCGATCTTTTCCTAAACCTAACTAAGTAGTTTTTTTTTTGCCTAAGCCTAACTAAGTCGATCTATTCCTTAACCTAACTAAGTAGTTTTATTTTGAAAAGACTGGAAATTGACACGTGCGTCATGTGTTGCTGGACATTCGTAGGAAAACACACAACAAAATATGTTGTTGAAAGTCATGCTGAGGGTCATGAAAAAAAAAGAAATTCGTGTCTATGTATACAAATCAAAATTTGTGACTATTTCACGAACTGCTGTGAGACTGTGTTGAACATACTGTAATGTCTCCTTTCAACTGTTCTTTTTTCACTTACAACTTAACTTGAACTATCCTGAGGAAAACAAACTTCAATGTTAAATAAATCAAACAACACAGTAGACTTGTTGCATCTTACCCAAACATACAGAATAATAGCAAAACAGAATTATATTGGGCTGAAAATCAACCACAAAAATGACACATGACCAATCATGTACACATGCATGGAAACCAAAACCAGACTATCCTAAATGAAGTGTTTGTGTCAGCTTCATACGTCAGAGTTCACACAGATTTGACAAACGAACCCATACTTCATTTCATCCCACATTTCTTTAACAAAAACATGTAGAATTTGATATAGCCTCTCATAAGCATGGACTTTGAGATCAAGTGAAAAGGAAAGGTGATTTTTTCATGTAAAACTTTTCTTTTGGTTGCATTGTTTGTTAGTTTTTGCAGAAGCAACAGCATTAATATTGACAGCAACAATACTTCTCCTGCCTGAGTCATGTGCTAAAACAACTAATCTAATTGTACCTCTAGAGCTATCCTGACTCTGTGTATGTTTCCAAAACACATTGTACAACTACTGTATAGGGGAGCGCATGTTCTTTGGAGAGAATGCAACTTTTAATGCCCATTAGAATGATGAATTGAACATTTTGAATAAACATCAGCTTCAAGTCTATGCATATTCTATTGTAAGCGATATTAAAGGAGAGTACCGGTGTCATTTGGAGATAAAAAAAAAAAAGGATGTTCAAACAAAAATTACATTCCCATACAACAACACTGCATTGTGAATTACGTTTTGAGGGAAACCTATTCTGTTACGGATTACGTTTGTTTTTGACGTATCACAAATACATCTGTAATGATAGTCCACGGAGGTCTGCACAGGTAGGAGGTCGGGCTGGTGGACAGATCAAACAAACACAGGACTTTCACCCAGGAGACTGCTGTTCGTGTCCCGTGTGAAACTAAAAGTCAGCGTTAACTTATTTTAATTTACATCCCTAGCTTAATAACTTTTAAACCGAACCATGATGGGTTTTTTTTATGAAACCTAACCAAGTAGTTTTGATTAGGGATGCAACAATACCGATACCGGATATCGGGCCGATACTGATTCAAATAGTTGGATCGGATATCGGTGACAATGGGGCCGATCTGTTCATTCAGTTCTATGTTTATATACTATACACATTATATACTGGAAATTTTAATTCCTGTTTAAGTTTTGACCAATTTGTTGCTGCATTAATAAGGTTTACACTTGAATTGTAATTCCTGTTAATTTTGAAGATTTTTGCTGGTGTACGATATATTATTTTAATAATAAAGAATAATTAAATACATTTATATCTATGTAAAATAATTATCCCAGTCACTTCCACACAGTGAGGCATACAGCTTAACACTGGATTGGTTCTCGGTATTGGCCGATACCCAAAGCCCAGGTATAGCTATCGGTATCGGGACTGAAAAAGTTGGATTGGTGCATCTCTAGTTTTGATGCCTAAACCTAACAAAGTAGTTTTGATGCGTTTTTTGTTTTGTTTCGTTCAATTTACTACGTTAACTACGTGTTTAAAACAGCGACCGTAATCCAGGAGAAAATACGTTCCCCCGAAACTTAATTGAGAATGCAGTTCAGTTTTATGGGAACGTAATTTTTTTAAGAGACAGGGTTGTTCCGGCAGCAGGACGATGTAAGCGGGACTGAGTCAAAATAAACTAAAGTGTTAAAGGAGAGTAACAGTGTCAGTTGAAAAAAAAAAAAGAAATACTGATGCCTTAGATAAAAGCATGAATGACATGACTATGTTAGAGAGCCAAAATGTTAACAATGATTTCTTCTTTTTTTTTTTTATGTAAACTGTTATTTCCTCCCGTGATTGACAGAAATTAATGTGTAACATAAAACACTAAGAAATGCTCAACTCAGATATCATGAAAAAACAATAAAACACACAATAAAACTATAGTTTGACTCAGCCAAATGGAGGCTTCAAGTTTTCATATTTCATGTATTCATCATATATTTTTAATTGCAAAATCATGAATGGCAGCAAATAGCTTCTACTGAAGGAGAACTCTTGATTCGTGCTGACACCAACATGACATAAAGACACCGGTGATGATTGACAGCAACCTTTAAAACAACCCAGTATTCTCCCTTCACTATCGCTCTGAATGCCAGCAGTAAGAGGTGATATTAAAGGGAACATATCATGCTCATTTCCAGGTTCATACTTGTATTTTGGGTTTCTACTAGAACATGTTAACATGCTTTAATGTTCAAAGATCAGATTATTTTCTCATACTGTTTATCTGAATATACCTGTATTCACCCTTGACTGAAACGCTCCGTTTTAGCGCCTGTCTCTTTAAGAGACTGGGTTGTCTTATTTCACAGTTTGTGGGTTGGTAAGCACTCCACATACCCAAATGTATGAGCAAAACCACTGAAAAAGTGAGTTATTCATGATATGTCCCCTTTAAGAGTCAGGAGAGGATCATGGGAAACCAGGACCTGACCTCAGCGACGAGATCAGGATGGACTCAGGAGAACAGCTTTACAGAAAAGTGCAATTCATATTATTACCATCATTATTAGCTATCAGCATCACGGCTGCTGTCCCACAAGCAATCTACACGTCAGCATGCTGCAGTTACACTAACTCTTAGGTATACACTGGGACAGCAGATATAGGCTATAATATCAGAGTATGGACAAATAGTAAGTACATTAATATCGAGAGTAGTCTTTTTTTTTGCTAATTGTGATGCTACAAAAAGTTCTGACAATGACATGTATTCAAGCATGGTCATTCATTCAAAAGAGGTGCAAAACATTCTCAGGTGCTGGGAGTATGTCGTGTGACTACAAAATCATTTTCAAGACAGAGTACAATGCATTTCTGAATCATTCTTAATGTAGCCCAGAGTAGGAGTGCTGCTGAACTGGGATCAGTTTGTCCGAGTGTGTGTTCCTATATAGAATATGCTCAGAGTGACAGAGACCAGTGCTTTTCAGTTATTTTCTCCAATTATCTATGATGAATCAAAGACTAAATTCAATCACAGTAAGAGCTACTGAGTTGCACTGGAGTGAATTAAAATTAACTGATCTCAGTGTCAGAACCTGCAGTTGACAGTTCTTCTCATATTTTGCGCTGAAGCAAATTTCCATTATGATCAGAGGTATCAGCAACCTGCGACACTGCAGACATCATTTCATGGTTTTTCATTGCGTTCTTTGGAATTACACAGAATAGTAGATTAACAGAAGATTGAATCTACCACAATGGAAATAACGTTTTATTAAACTTGCCCTACCCACACACGGACCAGCACTTCTGCTCTGAAAGGCTTTGTGAATAATAATGAAACATAAAACATCAGACAACGTTGAATGATGAAAAGTGAAATCCTTTCAGAAAGCCTTCATCAGCTGCGATTGCATTAACTTCAGTATCATTATTCCATCAGGGCACATGCTGAAGTCCAAAGGAGGCTCCTGGCCCTTCACTCTGCAAAATGCTTAAGTGCCCTTCAACAGAGGCTTTGTGATGTATCTTAAAGGGACAGTTCACCCCAAAATCAAAAATACTGATTTTACCTGTAGTGATATTTATCAATCTAGATTGTTTTGGTGTGAAAAAACTCAACAGCAATGTCTCTTTGCAGAAATCGTGACCCGGTTACTCAAGATAATCCACAGACCTGGTTGTGAGCAGTTTCATGTAGAAACTACTTTCTTTCTGACGAACTACACCTGCCAAACCAGCCTGGTCACACAGCAGTTCATGAAATAGTCCCGAAATTTAATGTATTAATTTGTGTACAGAGACACGACTTTCAAATTTTTTGTCATGATGGTCAGCACAAAATCAATTTGTATGTAATCCACGTAATTGTGAACCGGGAAGTACAAAGAGCAGCGAACGCCGCATAGGGAGATGGTCAGGGAGGATGGGTGGGTCAAAAAACTTGCCCAGGATATCAGTGAAGTCAAAGTTGATTTATTTGTCACGTAACTTCCGTAATTAAGTTACGGCACTTCCGCTACTTTAACCCAAACCACAATCTTTTCTTTAAGCTAACTAAGTAGTTTTGTTGCCTAAGCCTAACTTAGTCGATCTTTTCCTAAACCTAACTAAGTAGTTTTGTTACCTAAACCTAACCAAGTCAACCTTTTCCTAAACCTAACTAAGTAGTTTTGTTGCCTAAGCCTAACCAAGTAGATCTTTTCCTAAACCTAACTAAGTAGTTTTGTTGCCTAAGCCTAACCAAGTAGATCTTTTCCTAAACCTAACTAAGTAACTTTGTTGCCTAATCCTAACCAAGTCAATCTTTTCCTAAACCTAACTAAGTAACTTTGTTGCCTTATCCTAACCAAGACAATCTTTTCCTAAATCTAACTAAGTAGTTTTGTTGCCTAAGCCTAACCAAGTCAACCTTTTCCTAAACCTAACTAAGTAGTTTTGTTACCTAAACCCAACCAAGTCAACCTTTTCCTAAACCTAACTAAGTAGTTCTGTTGCCTAGGCCTAAACCAAGTCGATCTTTTCCTAAACCTAACTAAGTAACTTTGTTGCCTAATCCTAACCAAGTCGATCTTTTCCTAAATCTAACTAAGTAGTTTTGTTGCCTAAGCCTAACCAAGTAGATCTTTTCCTAAACCTAACTAAGTAGTTTTGTTGCCTAAGCCTAACCAAATAGATATTTTCCTAAACCTAACTAAGTAACTTTGTTGCCTAATCCTAACCAAGTCAATCTTTTCCTAAATCTAACTAAGTAGTTTTGTTGCCTAAACCTAACCAAGTCAATCTTTTCCTAAACCTAACTAAGTAACTTTGTTGCCTAAACCTAACAAAGTCAATCTTTTCCTAAGCCTAAATAAGTAGTTTTATTTTGAAAAGACTGGAGCGGAAATTGACACGTGCATCACATGTTGCTGGATATTCGTAGGAAAAAGCATGAAAAATATGTTGTTGAAAGTCATGTTGAGGGTCACGAAAAAAAGGGAAATTTGTGTCTATGTACATGAATCAAATAGATTAAATTTCGTGACTATTTCACGAACTGCCGTGAGACTGTGTTGGCCAAACGTATTACAGTGCAGAGGGAGTTTCATGATTTCTGGAAAGAGACATTAATGTTGAGTTTTTCAAATGTATTTTTGGAGCTTTGAGCACCACAAGCTGAGTGCCATTTAGTTCCATTATACTGGAGAGAAGGCAGACATCTCTACGGCCGATACCTCCAACACTCTGCAACTCACACCAAAACAATCTAGATTGATAAATAGCACTACAGATAAGAGGACAAATATGTATTTATGATTTTGCGGTGAACTGTCCCTTTAAGAATGAAACATGTTCAGCTCCATTTATTCACAAAAGATCTGACACAAGAAGCATCACTTGTCTCTAAAATACAGTAGAAGTTTTATAAATTTTATTTAAGATTTAAATGTGAAAACTTTACTTTTCACTGAAATCATGAATGAATTTATCTAAATTATTCTGTTGCCATCTTTTCTCAGCAGGTTAAATCCAACACTAAGCATTGCTGGGAAATATTATTTGGCTCATGGATGATATCTAGCACTCTACAAAGGCCTGAATTTCATACACTTCCTGTTTGGTCTATACATCTCAATGGATTTAACCTACTGCAGAGAAATAAGTTGGAATAACCTCCCGTTGTGTATTGAGTATTTTTATACATCAGGTGTTTTTCTTCACCACTTCAGCAACTTAATACCTTCTTTTTTGACATCATTGTACATTGGTGTTCTGTACTTTTTGTCATTCTTGGTCCTGCTTTGAATCTAAATAAGACAATCTGGTTAAGTACAGCAACACTGTTACAGTGTCAAATAGTGCACCCCTGAGGCGACTACAGATACTGCTGAAGCAAATGTTGATGAGAGGATTTCACAAGGCATCATGTAACATGACATGAGTTAAGACTGGAGAGTCTTCCCAGCTGAAGGCATCTCCAGCACTATACGCGTGTTTTCTACCTGCTGTGGACGTGTGGTTAAAGGATCAATGCAGCGTTTTTCATTGTATAAAATCTTGCATAAGCCTTGCAGTAAGAAATATATTAGTTTTTCACACATGCAGATCACATATCTTTATATTTACAACATTGGAAAAAAAAGAATGGTTAAGAGTGACTGCGATATGCTGTCAGATTCCTCTTTCTACCCGATGGATGTTAGTGATGTCTCAGTGCCATTATAATGAATATTGCTTTAGGTTTAATTGAAAATCAGTCAATCCTTTGACCATCATTAGTCCACCTAACCTTCTTATCAGAGATTATTTAAATCAACCTGATATTTACATCAAACACAAAGTCAGTTTGGGAGCCTTATTGTTGTGTTAATATATATATCTGATCAGCCCGGTCTCATCAAATGGCGTATGAATGACACGTTAATTTGTAAGTCATTTTGCGTGCAATCACAATGCCTTTGTTGCTTTGGGCGTGTCATGTGTACACCATGTATTCTGTACTGACTGCAATATGCTACGATCAGAGCTAATGACGTAGAATAAAAAGTGAGAGTCTGCTTATGGTGGGAGGGAGGGGAAGTGGATGGGTCCAACAAATACAGGACTTCCAATCAGGACACCGGTGTTCGTGTTCCAAAGTGTTGTTGAGTTATTTTGAAGTTATGTTAGTGACGTTAGTGATGTGTTTTTACATACTTATGTTACGTTGTTTACGTACGTATTTTACTTAGTTTCCATACTTATTTTAAGCCCAACCATGATGTTTTTCAAACCTATAGGTAAGTGGTAACAGGCGAGACACGAGAGACCAGGTCCAAAACTACTAACCAAGTGATTTGTTACCTAACTGCAGCCGTTACCATAGTTTTGTTGCCTGAACAAAACCGCAACCGTTTCACGATAATGTCGTTAAATGACATGCGAAAAGCGGTTTCTTAACGTCAAACCCGTGGTGTATAAATGACGTGCAAAAAGTCTGCGTTATCATGACACGCGGAAATGCTGTGCTATTTATACGCCTTCCCATGCAACGTTTCATATCAGCCTTCAGCCTTCATATCACGCTTCCAGAAACGCAATGCCACATGGTTAACGTTGTGAAACGAAGGTTAGGCTTAGGCAACAAAACTACTTGATTAAGGTTAGAAAAAAGATCATAGTTTGTGTTCAAATAATAATGTAACAACATAACAACATAACATAATAACGTAACATAACAACGTAACATAACAATATAACATAACAACGTAACATAACAATGTAACAATGTAGCGTAGCAACGTAGCAACATAGCAATGTAGCGTAGCAGCATAACGTAACAACGTAACGTAACAACGCAACGTAACAACGCAGCGTAACAACGTAACAATGTAATGTAACAATGTAATGTAACAATGCAACGTAACAACCGTAACAATGCAATAAAACCTTTATAGTTAGGTTTAGGAAAGAACTACATGGTTGGGCTTAAAACTACTACGTTTGAACTGTAAAAATGACTGCACGTTGTGAACACGTGACATGAACGAACAGCTGATTGTAACGTGATGCACGAGACACAAACAGCGGTCTCCTGGTGTTTGTTGGACCCATCCACCTCCCCTCCCACTCACCCGGTGTGTCTCTTTTTGCTATTTAAACTACGTCACTTGCTCGAACCAAATGCAAAAACGTATGCCTGGTTTGCAAAAACGTCTAATACCAACAGTTTTTTGCTGGCGACTGGGCTGTCCGATGAGATCAGGTTGATCTGATTAAGTTCCAACAAAACAGCAACATACTGTACAAAATCAATAATTCAATGACGAGTAGGACATGCAAGTCATTTTACACACTCATGATTCATACATTTAACATTTGACCTCTGTAGTAAATAAGGACTCAATCCAAACTACTATTTTCCTGAATAAGAAGGGAACAAAATAGCTAAATAGCTGCTACTCATTTTTAACCCTTTTTTTAAAATTAAAATGTGAACCTTTCTCTTGTTTCAAAATGATCACATGTTGAATTTTGTGCTTTTCTTGTCCAGACACCAAACATCTGTGTGTGTCTGACTGCTTTTAGTAACCCTTAGAGGTATAAGGTCGTATATCTTGCAGACTTTCCAGGTTGACATCAATTCCGTTACAGCATGAGGTAGCCCTACTGCCATCAGCTATCAGTGGCAGCAATAACAAGGACATCTAAATGGGATCCTCAGGGACAGTAGAGCCCTGTTATGGGGATGATCACTGTGTTTTGGTGTGTTTCAGAAGGTGATTGATGTTGTACAGGAGCTCTATGTAAGCATCACAGACTGTTTTTGGCCCTGTGGTTGGGAGGACATGTTTGGGACAGACTTTCCTCAGAGGTGAGATGTCTCGCTCTCATTCTGTGAAATGAAAATACTGAATTAGCCCACAGGCGTCTTCCACAGCAAGGAACGGGAGCTAATTAGTCAAAAGCAGTTGTTAAGGCTGCAAGAGCTCAATCTAATTGACTCTACTCATGCCACTGTCTCCACTCTCTCGTCTGTATTTCTGTGGTCCATCACTTGTGTCTTTTCTTTCTTTATTCTCCCATAAATTTGTTTATTGTTGTTCATTCGGACGATCATTTAGAAGCTACCTGTGTTACATCTGTACCATCATCAGCTGTCCCTTTTTAAACTCACACATGCTTTAGAGCAGTGATTCTCAAAGTGGAGTCCAGGGACCCCCAGGGGTCTGTGGCACTCTGTCAGGGGGTCCGCGAAATAATTAGCAATAAATTAACCATTTGCGCCATAATACAAGCATTTTGTGTCCATTACTCCCACCAACGTTAGCTTTGGGCCAATAGAAACCAGATATTTATACTGATAGGTTTAAATATCTGGATTTATTAGGACTATGTTAGTCTTTCTACTGTTCCTTTTTTAAAGCTCTAATTATCAATTACTTAACATGTAGGCTATAAATGCTGTCAAGATGAGTCCAAATGCAATTTGAATAAAATTACTCTATAAAGTATATAAGTGTTATTAATATTCAATCGCATTGCAAATTTCCCTGCTGTGGGACTAATACAGGATTATTTCATCTTATCTGAACATGATTCACATTGAAATGTTTCTCTTTATCACTATGAAACATGTCTGAAGTATTTAGGTTGAAAAGTTTTAGAATAGAAATAGTTCTAATGGCATCTACGAATACAAGATAGTAAGATATGCTTAATCACTTCCGATTAATTACAATTAAGAGGGAGTCATTGGAAAATTGTCTCCTCTTTAAGGGTCCCCTGGCCCCAAAAAGTTTGAGAACTCCTGCTTTAGAGCTTTTGACAGTAAACATATCTGCAGTATGAACTGTGAGTTATTGGGATTTGAATGCCCTTGACTCAATAAAAGGTGGTCACAGAATAGTTGGATTAAGTGGTTGTAAACATTTGACCTTATACTATACGTACCACACTATTACTGGTGCAGTCCATAGTAGCGTATTTAATTGTATGTTGCACAGTTAGTGGGTTTGGATTCATAGAGAACACTCAGTAAATGGAAGGACCATCTTTCAGTTATTGATATTAACATTAATTCTGGATTGTTATACTCTGAGAATGCCCTCCTCTTTTTCATTTCCTATCTTTCATGAGCTGAAAGGAATCATGTCTCCATGCAGAGCACTGAAGCCCCCCCCCCCCCCATCATAATCACTGTTATTCAGTCTCATTCTGTCTGGGCTATAGGCTGCATCATTATCTCAGATTGATCCACCTTCTTTCCAGTCACTTCATCCTGGCAAACAGCAGGGCTACAATAATCAGAGCTCCGTCCGATGGATGGGAGCTGAGAGGAGAATGGGACGCTTTAAATCATGCGAGTCATTTATCTGTTCCCCCGGATAGTACCCTGTTCCATCTCTGTCGTCTCTTTCATCGCCACTCCTAACTCTACGGTGTCTGTGAATCGGTCCTCCTGCAAAGACACCAAGAATCCAATTATGTTCTAGGGAGCTGTTCCAAAAAGTCCCAGAAGTGTTGCGCAGTCTTCTCCTAATTGTATTTTCGCTCTGACAGGGCTCGTGACAACTCCACTGGGGGGGTAAAAAAATAAAAAACAGATGAGGAGAGTTTCTACAGTTAGCTGTCGTTCTTGTGGGTGTTTTCTCTGGAATTTCATCATTAGTGAGATGAGGTGGATGTCTCCACAGGTTTCTTTAGATAACGCCTTCGAATGTGGAAGGTTTGACACCAAGAGATATGAGAGAAAGGAAAACAACTGCCGACGCTCGGTGGTATTCAATCTACAGAGCTTGTTTCAGTTTGCAGGTTTTTCCAGAAAGAATAGAGTTTTTTTTCTCGTGGATATCGGTGAATGAGTGCTGAGACAAGCGCTTCTATCTGAGAGGCAGGGACGCGTTCTGACACACTTGTTAATAATAGAGTCTGTGTATGGGTGGGATGAAATGCAATCATCGCGGTGTTCGTCTGATGCCGTGAGAGCAGACGAAAGTGCTGTCAGAAGCAACACACTGAGATCCGCCTCAGTACAGGAGAAGCTCTTTGCTGTTAGTAGCCTTGGATCTTAAAAAATAATGTATGATTCCAGCTGACAAACTCCTGGCGTTGTTTTTTTTTCAGGAGGTGAAATCGTTTGATCCCATTTAGGTGTTTTGCTGAAAGTGCTGAGAGTGTTTGACCCTTTTCACATCATCAGAACTTCTTTTTGGAGCCTGTGCGTCTTCGGCCCGTTGAAGCTCGCATGCAGTCTACTCTACCATCAGCATTTTGCTGTAGATCTGAACTATGATATCTACTTTAATGTTTCATTTAAATGCATGCATTTTCCATATGCACAGAACTGCTTTGTTCTTCTTTTGATAAACAGCTCGGGGTTATTCTTTTGCATCTAATTTTTCAGTGCACAGTGCGTTAGATTTTGTGTTGTGCATTTTGTGCGACTGCATTTTCATCATTTTCTTTTAGGCTAAACTGACATCTGAATCCAAGCATGAATGATTTGTCCATGATGTTGTTTCAAATGCAGTGACGAAGAACTCGGTGGTGTTTGGATATGAAAGACAGAACCAGATTGATGTCATTACTGTATGAGGACCATGAGCTAAAAAAAAAATACACCCTGGTGCATCCTCTCAGGTGCTCTGAGCCGATTCCTCCTTCTGCCCGGCGTCTTCGCTCTCAGCCCCTCCCTCTGTCTTGGCTGAATCCAACCCAGCGGTGCCCTGGGAGGCCGTTCCCGGCGACGCAGCGCCGTGCAGGCTGCCGTCTGGGGTGGTAGCTGAAAGTGAGCGAGGGTTGGAGGCGGGGCTGGCACTCATGGCGGAGTCAGGGGTCCGGCAGGCGCTGAGGTCGCCGTGGGGGACCGCGGTGGCCTCCAGGCTGTCGGAGTGAACTTCTTCGGTCACGGCCGTAGGGGAGACGGCATTCAGTAGGGGCTTGTGGGAGGCGTAGGTCATCGCAGCATCAGTGTCACTGTCCAGTGGGAGGCCAGAGGTTGTGAACTCCACCCCAGAGTCGCTCATCTCCAGAAAATTGTCTGAGGAGAGAGTATGGTAGCGGCCCGGTTTGGACACCTCGAGGCCCTACGGAGAAAGAGGAGTGATGAAAGGGGAGAGGACAAGAGAAGGGTCAAAGGAGATAAAAGGCACAGGAAATATGAGATCACCAAAGGCCAGGACGAGAGGAAGGAAAAGACAAAGAAGGAAAGAGTAAAGGAGGTATAAAGAAGATGATAATAAAACAAAAGGGAGCAGAAGGAAAAAGTACAAAAAGGAGGTGGGAGGAGGCGGGAAGTGAGGGGAGGCACAAGAAAAGAGAGAAGGACGTGATGAGACGAGCCCCCACCAGGGTGGAAGAGATGGAGGAGGGAGGTGGTGAAGGATGGAGGAAGGGAAGAAAAAGAGGTGAAAAAAATTGAGGTCAGGGAAAAAGCGACGTGAATAATTCATGCACATGTTTCAGGGACCATATTTATAGATTTACCTTCCACTCACATGTAAACAACACTACTTGTTCTCCTTGTTGCATGGAGACGAGATGTATCTGTTAATTTTTCATGGGACTATTCTGCTGCGCTGGTCTTCTCATGCACATTACCACACCATTGCCTTCTCTACCCTCATCCTCACTAAAGTCTTGTTTGCACTGTAACTTGTACACTACATTAGTATTGCACATATTTTACATAATCCTGTGTGTATGTATATATGTAACTGTATAGCTTCCATGTAAATATAATTTCAGTTTTCCTTTTTATTTCTTCCTTTAGTGCCACTTTTATATATATTTATATCATTTCATCAAGCTATTCTTTATTGTAACATGACAATAAAGCTGAACCTTAAACCTTTAAAGCAAAACGTACTACTATATAAGTTATGGATGACAGGATACACCTGACAACCTTCAATGTACTCACTAAGAAAAAAGCAATGGATTTTTTTTCATTGCATTTTTATGTTCTTGGGACAATTATAACAATCAATGTTTTTGATTGAGACAAACCATGTACTGTTATAGGTTAGTATACCAACATGTCAATTTGTTACCATGAAATTAGTGCTATTACCAGTTCTTGTATTATTTCCATGTAAAAAATATTCTAGATATTTACCATATTTACAGTAGGCCACTTTGGAGACATCTCAGAAATGATGAAAAATCATACTGATATATTTTTTTGATCAAATATAAATGGAATTACATTAAATATATGATATTAACAACAGTGAATATTCATACATTATTTTATTTCATAAAAATTGTATGAATGTATTATCTTAGCATCACTACCTTTTGTGTTGATTGGCGAAAATATGATTTAAAAAAGTTATTTTTAGGAAACAGCCGCTATATCGTGACAGTAGTACATGAAACAGGTAACCTGAAAAAAATGTTCCTCTGTGTCCTACTGTGTCCTCCGGTGCTCCTAACGGCATCTGAAAGATTTCACTTACCGGAGGAAAACAAGGTCCGCTGCCCAGCTGCCGTCTATGAGAGCCGGCTGTCAATCACTCGCGAACTCCGACCAAACGGTCAAACTAGGCAGCGCTGATCAAATATGAATCAATATTCTGTTACTGTAATGCCTATTTCTCGCCTCAAATGTTCTCAGAATCATCTTGTAGTTACTGTTTAGATGTAAAATGAGAAAGTTTGTGACGCCTCCGCCATTGTAAAATCTGTTGAAGGAAGCCAAGTTCCGCTCACATGACCGGAGCACAGCCAATAGGAACGCTCTCTCTCTCTGAAATGACCTGTGATGACCTTATTTATTTACTCTTTTGTTAAATTTTCCTTTTTATTTATTTATGTATTTATTTTTATAATTGATATAAAAATACTTATTTTTGCATTTATTTTTTTTGTTATTTTTTATTTATTTTTTATTTATTTATTCATTTTTGTATATTTTTTTTAAATGTGTGTATTTATTAACGTATTTATGCATTTATGTCTTAATTTATGTATGCACGATTTTCCCTTTGCATTTCACCGCTTGTTTATTTCCCCAAAATTATTTATTATTTATCATTTAATAAATACAAAATGCAAAAATAAATAAATAAATAAAAATAAATGCAAAAGTAAATAAATCAATTAAAAGATAATAAAAAATAAATACATAAATAAAAGGGAAAATTAAACAGAGGAGTAAATAAATAAGGGAATTAATACAAAGATAAATAAATAAAGAAGCAAATTAAAACAGGAATATCAATTTATGTCACATCAATTAATTAATGGCTACATTTATTTTTAATATTATTTTTGCTATATTTCTGTATTTATTTTTGATTTTGGCATTTGTCCTCCATAGCTTTACTAAACCTCCAGCGCTTTCGTGACGTCGAACGTTACACATCAGAAAAAAGGAGAAGGAGTCCATTGCCTTTTTAGCGGGTTTTCCCGCATTTAAAAAACCTTAAAATATGCCTAATTTTGGTGGAAAAGGGTAATATGGTGATGAATAGTTGGGGCTGGGGTTGTTGACTGATCTGTGTTGAAGTAAAAAAAAACTCATGTGCGTTTTTCTGCTTTTAGATTTTTTTTTGCAAAATCAGGAGCAGCATTTTGATTTAGTCCTATTTTTTAATCACATACTTGTTGCGGTATGTGTAATTTGTAATTTGAATTTGATTGAATGCAATTTAATTTGTGGTCTGCTCTTTTTGGATCCGCCACTGACCTTGATTGTGACTTCTGTGCTCTCCGAGGGCTTCTCAGACAAAGACTGCATCAGAGAATCCTCAGTGAACCTGGTGTAAGCGTCATGGACCACCTGCAGACCCACACATACACAGACACACACAGACACACAAACAGACACACACAGACACTCACGCATGTCAGAATGTGGCCACAACAGTGTAATGTCCCAGCAGCTGAGCTTTTACAAACATCAAAAAATACATAGGCACTGCAAGAGAGGACATAAACACACACACAAGGCACATGTAACTGGACAGAAAGCTCTTAAATACACATATACGATATTGAAGAGGAAGCTTGTGTGACATGACTGAGAGACAAGCCGATTTATTTGTCTGCATGGCGGGGCTGGAGGTTGAGAGGAAACAGAGCCAAAGGGGACGTAATCTTTAAAAAATGTCGCTTCCATTGAACTGCAAGAAGGACAGCATGACGGAAGGTAAAAGATAGATGGAGGAAAGATGCACTCAGGTTGGAAGAGTAAAAGTGGGAGAGGAGGAGAGGGATATGTTGAAGAGGTAGAGCAAGTCAGAGTAAAAACAACATGCTGTTGTGAAATAGCAGGGACTGTCTGTGTTTTGTGATGTGAAATGGTTAAATAACTGAATTAACACATGGTTTGTCCCCAGAAACAGTTCCAAATTAAACCTCACACATCAGCTAAACTGGGTGTATGATATAACATTTTTAATATCCACCTATAGCCGCATAAAAAAACTATTAAAAGGCTTGCAGCCAACATTCTGTCTGTTAAACAGATACTGCACATTATGATCTGATCTCATCTGAATAAAAACAACTTATGAGTTAACAGGAATCACCAGACTGGATCATCTTTTGGTCAGGGAGGCAAGAAGACCAAACAGATGAGAAAGAAAGAGGGAAAGTGAGAGGGAGAGAGGGTGGCAAGAGAAGTAAGAGCCAAGAGTAATAATTGAGAGAAAGAGGAGCGATGGGGGTATGATTGATTTGAGGTTCATGTCGGTCTCTTGGGTCGAGTCCCAAAAGGTCGCTGACACCCTCTCACACATGTTCTCTGTGTTCTCAGATCTATAAGGAAATCCATAACATGTCAGAGTGAGCGACATCAAGGCCAACTGCTGTCATCTCAACCTCCACTGTCCATACACAAACACACGTTAGAAGTTCCCATACACACATGAAAATTTAAAGGCACATTATAAGCACACAAACATATTGTACGCATATACAGTAACACACAAGGACACACAAACACACACACAAACAACACGTAGTGACTGAGAGATACTATATACGGGGGGAGTAAGACCTGCTGATTTTACATTAATTGTATACTGTTCACTTGTACTCAGAGTGACTGTTCCTCCAGCTTCTACTAGTAATGATATAGTTACCAATTCCACGATTTAACTTTTACTGGTCATGTTTCATTTTTAACATTTAAGAAGCACTCGTACTAATGAAATCAGTGTTGCCAACTCTATTCCAATGGAAGTAGCTAGCACCAGCTCCAAAAATTCACTAAAAGTCGCCAGATGATGTCATACACTCATTTGCATATTGGTGACATTGTGCATTCATTTGCATAAAGCTTAGTGGTTGTGTCGGTTGCAGCGAGGGAGGGAGAGACCCTTCACTGTTGGCAGAAGAGTCGGTCACTGTGATTACTCTGAGCAGCATGCATGGGTATGATTAACAATATAATATATTTGAATATATTTTTTCCAATGATGGAATAAGTCCCTAAATTTGTCGCTAAGTGTTTGTCACTTTTTAGAGATAAAGTCGCTAAGAGGGTCAGGAAAGTCACTAAATCTAGCGAGAAAGTCACGAGTTGGCAGCACTGAATGAAATGTAATCTTGTTTTAATTTGCTTGTCTTTTTCATTTTAATATAGTGAAAAATTAAAACTACTTACCTGATTTATTTAAATACTAAACTATTGTTATATACTTAATTTAACCTTGCACAGCAGCTGGATTCTCGCGATCACGCAAGAATCGCAGGATCAAATGTCACACGAAAATCCATCTTGGCAGGCCTCAATTAATGCGTTAGTGTCCGGCTCGCCAGACAACGAACCAATCAGCGCCCTGTGAGGAGCTACTGCAGCTATGGGCGTGGCTTAGGTGTGGGAGACCATAGTGAGAGGTGACACAGAGAGGCGACTGTTCGTTCTAAACAACAATGGCAGCTCCTTGAGAGCTTAGCGTATCAGTTATATCAGAACTGGAGAGTAAAGAACAGCACTAAACGTGTTAAGTACGGTGGTGTTTTTGCCTTCAGTTAGTTCCACCTTTGTTATTTTGATTGACAGATGCTTTACCCAATCACCTGCCAAGTATTTTTTGTGTGTGCCTGCCGTTTTCCAAACAGCTTCTCAGATGGTTCTGTGAAGCAAACCATCTGACAGGGGCAGGTTATTATGTATTAGCTACTAGTAATTAGGGCTGGGACGATACAACTAGGCTATCGCCCGATTCGATACTATCACGATACTTGGGTGCCGATGCGATATGTATTGTGATATTTAAGTATTGCTATTCTACAAGTACTGCGATTCAATGTGACGATTTATTGTGAATTTTAACAATATCAAGATTGTTAAGATTTTTAACTTTTTAAACACTACACCATGGCAAAAAGTTGAATCATGCACTTCTTGGTACTTTTACTTTGGAAAATATTTAGATTAATTGATTAATTAATTAATTATTAATTAATTGATTTTCAGCATGTATGAAGTCAGAGATGTCCAAAATATATCAGTCATTGTCAGGACTTTTTATTTTATTTTTTCCAGCAACCCTAAAAATACAAAGACATTTCCCTAACAAATAAGTGGTATTTCTTTTAATTTATGAGGGACATGTAATGTTTTATACTTCTGCTGAATATAATCCAATCAATCTTATTTCCATATATGTATTTTGTATATACAGTTCTCTGTTCCCTTTATTTACACCTTATTTTGAAAACTGGATGTAGTCACATGCGTATACTTTGTATACTATATTCCTATATACTACTTATATAGGAAGCCCACAAGTCCCCAGGAAGAGCGCCAGGCTCTGAAGCAAATGTTCGTAGTGGCCAAACAGCGGTACTACATCTTCTGTGTTTGTCACATGATGCCATTGGGCCCAAAAATACTTTTTCCCATAGACTTACATTGGGAAAGAGACATTAGTAACTCAAATGCCCAGCAAGAACACTCTAATAGCCCTTATTTAAATCATTAGGTCCTAAAAGTTGTGAAATGCACTAATAGTCGAATCCAGAGTTATTTTCCTTCCTCCGTTCATGTGAATGAGACCCAGACCGAGGCTGGAGCGAGGGCTGGGAGGAGGAGTTAAAGGAAAAGCTACTGCGCCTGCTCTATGGGCCCAATGCATGCGGAAGTCTGCCGGAAGTTCCGATTACTTTATCACTCGGCAGTCAAGCCATTTTGGCTTCATGCGCCACTGAGCAACTCTCATAGGAATGAATTGGAGCAACGCTGTATCCAGCTCTCTTTATACATGCATGCAAATCCGTCATTAGCTCTCTGTAGCTCTCCCGTCAGCTCCGTTCTCTTTATATATCCATGGTAAGCTCCATCGAGGCCATTTGAATGCATTTAACATAAATGTCAGTATATGAGTGCTCTACAGTTGTAGCGTCGGCTGATTTGACCACGGAGATGAGAGTGACGGCTGGCTTGACCACACGTTACCGCAATACAATAACGTTTCCTGTCCATGACAGAGTTAGCATGCAGCTTTAGCTGTGATGTCTAGCTGTGCTTTTCCTTTTGTCTGATGACTAGAAACATAGAAATATGTACAAGACCTTATTAAAAAGTTGCAAGTAAAGTACTAAAGTAAATAGATAGATCCGCATTTATGACCGGTGCTCATTAAAAAGACTTCACTGATATAATATAACTAACTAATAACTTGAAGAATAGTGATTAGTCACTAAAATGTGAGTAATGGTGTCTTTGGTGACATTTGGGAATAAATGTAAAAACAGCACGTCACGGGGGGAAAGTCTCAATGTCATGTCACATGTTAATCTATTTCTGGAAAACGATAATATGAACAAATAACATCTAATGCACGGAAACTAGACGAACACAGACAGACACAAAAAAACACTAACAGCACACCAACACACTGTCTGGGCAAGTAGTTGATTATACAGTAACAATTCTACTGTAGCTACATCATGGAAGGTTTAATACTCATACAGGTTAATCACTACTGCCCTTAACACATACACCACACTCAAAACCAGCACAGATACCCACACATACACATCAGATATTTACCTTGTAATTCACCCCACACAATAAAACAACACTGAAGTAGGAAATATGTGCATGTGTGTACGCGTAGCTAGCTGAATCACCACATCCTGTATGTTAAATACAGCAGTGAAGCTACATGTCAGGTTGTCTACGAGTAAATGCAGGTCTGCGTCTGAGCCGTTTATCAGCGGAGAGAAAAGGAAGACAGAAAGAAGGAAGGAAAGCGAGAAAGGCAAAGCAGAGGCATGTGTGGCACACATGACAGTAGTGTGACATCCTCTAATATCATTGCAGCTGCAGTTACACACACCAATATAGAGGAGATCTAAACCATCGCACAGCTCATATAGTGTCTATACTTAAGTTGAAAATCTTATTTTCTTAAAGCAAGTGAAAAGCTCTGGTCTCATGTCTCTTGTTTCACAAAGTGGCATGGAGCCAAGCAGAAACAGCTCTCCAACTTATTTTAAGAAACATAGGATTTTAAGAGTAAATATTGGATTGAATTACTTGTTAAAATGGACATATTTGCAGTATGCACCCCGACCTGGTTCAAAACCGTATCTAAAATCCTGGCAGACCGAGCTTGTCAAATCAATACAGTTTGTAGATAGAGGCACTGACCTATAACTGGCCTCCTATGCTCTTTACCATTGATATTGATCTTTACATCTAACCCTCATTAAGTGAGCGCAAGTAAGAGTATTTCCCGAGATAGTGAATTTTTCTCTCTTTTTTCTTGAGGGACCATACTGGTGTTTTTGCATTAACAGCAAAAAACATACACTACTGCCAGTCATTTTCAAAGTATATCATTTTAGATTGATTTCATAAGTTCCTGGCTGCTATTGGTTTCTAGTCCTACACAAGTATGGAGGACGGAAAAACCAAAAATATATAAATAAATGACCCAAGAAATAATTTAATATGCCATTAAATGTACCAAAAATAATTACAAATAAATGTAATCAGCTCTTTTATTAATTTATTAATTTATTAATTTATTTATTTATTTATTTATTTATTTATTTATTTATTTATTTATTTATTTATTTATCTATCTATTTATTTATTTATTTATTTATTTGCTTGTATTAAGAATGACAGCCCCCTCATTTCACAAAGAAAAGAAAAAAATACAGAAATAAATAGGGGGGAAATGCAAAGAGAAAATCATGCAGAATTAAATAAATGCATAAATACATAAATAAATACATACATTTAAAAATAAATATAAAATAAATTAAAAATTAAAAAATAAATGCAAAGATAAATAAATAAATGAATATGCCATTATATGTACCACAAATAATCTAAAAAAAATAATGTAGGCATTAATCTTCCCTTTTATGTATTTATTTATTTATTCATTTATTTATTTATTTATTTATTCATTTATTCAAGAATGACAGGCCCCTCATTTCATAAAAAAAAGAATACAGAAATAAATAATTTGGGGGAAATAAATAGCGGGGGAAATGCAAAGGTAAACTCAAGCAGATAATAAATAAATAAATGCATGAATACATACAGTAAATAAATACAGAAATTCTAAAATAAATTATAAAAATTTAAATCATTTTTAAATAAATGCAAAAATGAAAACATTTATATTTAATATTATTTTTGGTACATTTAATGGCATATTAATTTATTTATTGAGTCATTTATTTTTTTAATTTTGGCAGCTTCCATCCTCCATATTTAACATGGTATCTACTTCATGAAAGACCCTGTGCCACATGCACAAAAACATACTAATACATACTTATAGTTTACTACTACTGTGACTATCGTAGTCTACTAAAAGAGATATACTCGCACACAGCTCAGTCATTTGAATATGCAAGTCTGTAAGGATGAGAGACAGCTTGTCCCAAGTCGTGGTGCCAGATCCACTTAAGGTAATTCATTGACTTTTCGTCAAATTAGGTCTTCGATCAACGTCTGCCTGTTCATTAGGATTGATAGCAGTTTCTCCTCAGTGTTCACGATTTATTTAGTGTGCTGATGCTCAATTTCTTTAATGGATTTGTCTCGTATCAAAAGCACTACGATTTACGAAATACTGAACACACATTTCTGAAACTGTCACCAATAATCCTGTCACAAACAGCAAGTTGATCAAGGAACTGGTTTGCCAGAAAAAAGGAAAGTACATTTTTCTAAACACCAAAGGAAGAGCAAAAAAAAGAGAGGCCAGAACACAATTCTCTCACCAAGAAGAGGCTCCGTTTGAGGCTCCTTAAAGCAAGAGGGAGAAACGCAACGCACAGGCAACAGCGTTAGCTGGGCCACCAATCAGAAACATCCAGCTGTGAGCATAAAGACCTCATTTCCACAGCTGTATTTTCAATTCACTCAAACTGAACCAAGGTGCACATCATAAAAACACCAGAAACGTACCAAATATAATACTAAAAAACAAATACAAACATACTGTACATACATTAACACACAACCCTAGATGAGGTATGTAGTTGGATGGAAGCTTAAATCTATCTATCAAAATGTATCTTACAAATCCAGCTAGTTGTTGTCTTGTGTTGCAATTTAGTTTCCCACCCTAAATGTGAAGCAAACTCAAAATGGAGAATAAGGAATAATGGGTCTCATTCACCAATATCTTATAGGTTTGTTCTTCAATTTGTTCCTTAGAAAGATCCTAAGAAAAGTCTACGCCAGATTCACGACATGCTCTTAAATCACAGCATTGTTCGTCCCATCATCTTCGTAAGTTGAAAGTGTGTGCCGGTTGATCCTAATTAGCATATAAACACCCTCCCAATCCACATAAAATGGTATGAGACTGCAGGGCCCTGTGCACACAAGGAAATTGAAAAGAAAAAGTTGAGTCAAGAATGTCAAGAATGCCCAAAGGAAAGTCTGAAGATGGAGGAGCACCGGACTCCACACATGAAAAAAAATAATTCTGAAGTGGAGGCACTTCTGCAGGAAGTGAATGCCAAACGAGCTGTCATATTTAGTAGCGTCAGTTGTGGATATAAAAAAACAAAAAAAAAGATGCAAGGGATGCTATACAGTGCTAAAGGAATGAGTCCCAAAACCAAAATGAGTCAGCATTTTAGCACTTCAGGTTCCCTTGTCTGGAATTCAATGGGTGTTTTGAATGGGTTTTTAGTTAGATGCCTGAAATAAGGTCTGTGGTTAACACAAGCTGAAGAGATTTTAACGTTTTGTTCTACGATATAAAATACATCAATAAATACCCCACTCGTGAATTTTGAAGCCTTTATGTGTCTTAAAAAAGGCGGTTGCTAACAAGTGGCTAAATGAGACTACTAAACGTCATCACGCCAACTCGACCGCCATTACAGCCTCGTTGTGTATACTCACATTCATGCGACCATGGTGTAGTTAATGTATAGCCTAATGTTAGCTTTTTACTTCTGGTGATTGCATTCATGCTTCAAAAATCATAAAAGTGGTGTTCATTTTGTGAAGATTATCTTGCTGAACAAAACGTGTGTTTGCCACAGAGCTTGTTTTCTGCAATAATCCAAAACTCAATGGAACAATCCCATTGGCTTTTTGTCGAGGGAACCCAGGCTAACTTCCTGGTTGGCCTACAGAAATACGTTATCCCTGGAGCACTCTATTACTCGTTCAGTGAAAGCTGTATCCGGAGAATGCGTTCCCTCCTCAAAGCACAATCTGCAATATCTTGCAGCAGCAGTAAATATGCCATTGAGCGAGTAGGCCTCGGGTGCAGAAATAAGCCTACTTTGGCCCTAAAAATAGCATGATCAATCACTAATTATTGGATGGCATGGTTTCCAATTAACATAATTGATGTGAATTGAATTGAAGTGTTTGACCATTAAATCCTATAATATCATACAACTGTAGAACTGAAGAAAATGCAATAACTAATAATAAACAAGTCAGCACTCAAATGTGTGTAAATATGTTGAGTGAGCATAGATTCTGTTCTTACCTAAGAACAAATCCCAAATAAGAAAACATTGGTGAATGTCAGAATCTTCTTGAAACTGCATGAGTGAAGAAGAAATTTCTTCTTGAGAACGGTTGGTGGATGAGGCCCATTGTGTCTAACAGCAGACTGTCGGCTGTATGTAGCCTGAATGTTTGTCTATAACGTAACAGGATATAAATCTGAATCTAGGATGACATTACAAATACACTGCAACACACAAACAGTGACAGGGAAGAGAGAGAGCAGAGAAAAACATTAATGTGACATCACACACAAATACTCAGCTGTTCAAAACCTTAAAAGAACTGATCAGTATTGACCTGATGTATCTGCCCGTTTTTTTTATGTACAATTTCAGATTTTGTCTCAACTTCTGGCCGCTATTGTTAAACTCAAGTCAAATGTCCCGTCCCTGATGGGTTCAAACAGCCTACTTACATATCTCAAAGCTGCAACACAGCTTGTCATGTGACCTGACAACACAGATAATACATTAAAAAAAGATCATCATTGGTGCAAAGTTAGCTACGTTGCAGCAGTATATTACAGTAGCTTTATGTTTCTGTGGTAAAAAAAAAAAATAATAATAATAATAATAATTGCAAGAGCACTAATACTTAACTTAATGCAAGCTATTGCTAATAACTTTTAACATTATTTGTCACAAACAATCACTAAACCTGCTGATTTCTTTGTTTTTTGTTGATCTGAAAGCTGATTTATACATATAAATTAAAATACAACTTTTCAATGTATGAATATATAATCCATATTTTACTGATAATAGAATTTGGAATAATCAGCTTGCTACACAATAACAACCCCATGTCATAGAAAAACTGGACTGTGTGTATTAGTGGACGTAACTAACTAAATGGGTCTACCCGTTCTCACTCGCAACTCGTCAAATACGGCTGTTTGTTCAGTGCCCCTCGGCATCGGAGGGAGGCATCCTTTAGCAGCAGTATGTGACAAACCGGGCTTTCAACTAACTCCAATGTAAACCAACCCGTGGCGTTATTCGACGGTCGGAGCAAGTGACATAGTATTAATAGCGTGTGAGTCCGTTCAGGGTGAGCGGGAGGGGTGGATGGGTCAAACAAACACAAGACTTTCAACCAGGAGACCGATGTCCGTGATCGTGTGAAACTAAAAGGAACGTCAAGTAAAGTCACGTGAATCGTTAGTATCGTCAGTCCTGTGAGTCACGTGAGTCGGTCGTCACATGAGTCACTAGTCAGTGAAGTCAACGTCAACCACGACCTTTTCCTAACCCCACCTAAATGGTTGTGTTGCCTAAACCTAAATTCCTCTGAAAGTTCATTTTGAAAGGACACTATGCATGTAACGAGCATATATTGACACACCATCCCTGGTCCGTCCAAAAGTAACGCAAAAGGGGTACCGCGTGTGTCTCCGATCGACCAAACGGCGGTATTTGACGAGTTGCTAGTAAAAATGTGTTGAATGGGTTTCCTCTGACAGTATTTTGGATGAATTAATATTGTATTAACACACGTTTTGAACGGCCCCACTCAACAGACATCTTCTGTTATGACATCATATTGTTACAAACACATAATTAAACACAAATACCAGCACATTCTGACCAGTCACCATTTTTGATGATTATTATAACAGAAACATGAGCAGCGGGTCCCGATGCTGTGTGGGAGAACTGAATTCGCACTTCCAGTGTAGACAGGAAGTTAAAAGGCAAAATGACGGACTCTGAGCTCTTCTTTGTTACTGAGACACATTTGTTTTTTTATATTTGCTAAATATATATAAATTGTAAAACATTTATAATTTTCTATCTCAAATGGAGCTTCACAATTCCAAGTTAGTAACATGACATATTGTCTAAAAACACTTCATATCATCTCGTAGTCTCTGCCATGCAATCAGTCTCTGGGTTGTTTACAATGAGAGAGTCATCTGTCTGCAGTGAACCATAAATTAAATCTGTTTTAGAGATAATTTACTGAGGATGCTGGCGAGAGAGGGCTTATCTGTCATCTATTTCAAAGGGTTCAATAATTTAGTCAATCGTTCATTTGGGAAAACAATGGCCTGATTATTTGTTTTGCAAAAACAATTTAAATTTATTTCAAATTAAAGAAATCTAAAATAAATAAGTCCCGCCTATTTTTAATTACATCGAAATGATCTTTGGCGATAAGACAGACAGATTGTTTTTTTAGTCCAACACCTTTATTAAACCCTCATGCAATTGATCTGGACATATTTCTTACCATTTGGTGCTAGCATTGACCTATTATCCCTCGGTGGAGCAATCGATGTCTGAGCCTGACGTTTAGGTGATTTCTATAGCTGAGTCATGTGTTTGTAATGGGTTTTTAATTGGTCTATAAATTCATTTGGTTAACAAACCCCCATCTGGGGATGCTGAGTGGAGGGTTGTGGTGATAGAAGGGTTAACTGTCAGCTCCTCTAAATCATCCAATCGGTCAGTTAATCAGCCAGTATTGAGCAGGTGAATAGAAGAGAGCAAGATTTTGAATTGCAAATTGGAAAACAATCAGTGGTGTTATTTTGTTCTTTTTCTCAGAACCTTTGAGGGCTCCCATAATTAATTCTTAATTGAAGAGTTTTATTAAAAATTGACATTTTAAGATGGAGAAAAGTGGTACTGACGGCACCACAAAAACTTTTTTGTAGTAAATCAACCATTTAAAAAAAAAAAACACCCACTCTAAAAACTGATTGATGGCTCAACATTATAAATCATGAACGATGCTATAAACTGAGTCTTTGTGTGACAACACAGGGCCCTCTATATTCCAGAAACATTCAGTGCTTTGTACAAAAATTACTGTAATAAGAAGCATTTTCATTTGTCAACTACTCATGAGGTCCCTATAAAGACACACTGCAATTTCAGGTACAAAAATATCTGTTGCCACAATCTTGTTATTGTCTGCGATGGCACCCCTCGCTGCCAGGCTAGAGTCTGTAATTCGTGCTTGTACTTCATTTAAAATGAAAAATCTGACATGTTAGAATGTCGAAATGTGTGCTGGCTTCCTGTAGCTCAAAGCTCCCACACTTGCAGCCTCATACTGAGTATATTGCAGGCATAAGTCTCCAACTTATAGTTAATTATTAAGCATTGAGTGCCAGAATTGTAGTGATTTACTTTAATATCCAACACAGTCTCACGGCAGTTCGCGAAATAGTCACGAAATTTAATGTATTTGATTTGTGTACATGGACTCGAATTTCCCCTTTTTATTTCGTGACGTCAGCACGACTTTCAACAACTTATTTTTCGTGTGTTTTCCTACGAATGTCCAGCAACACGTGACACACGTGTCAATTTCTGCCCCAGTATTTTCAAAATAAAACTACTAGTTAGTTTAGGAATGGTTCAACTTGGTTAGGCTTAGACAACAAACTACTTAGTTAGTTAGGTTTCGGAATAGATTGACTTGGTTAGGCTTAGGCAACAAGCCACCCCCCCACTCCCCCGGCGCTCAGCTTTCACATTAGTAAAGTTGTTCCGTACCCGAGTACACTTGCGTCATCATCCACATGTATTTGTTTATGTTGATCAGCTGTTCCAGTGGCGGAGCATCATAAAAAACTTCATTCAAATTTGACGGAAACAAAATAAAACTCACCAAAACCATCGTCGTTACTCTTTCCAACAATCACCAACTCTGGTTTGGTCGAAATAAACTCTTATTTCACAGAGCTTTATGTGATATGCCGGCTCTGCACTCTGTTTCACCCCCACTGTCTCTGTCTCTGCCTCTTGTGCTGCTCTCGTTCTTCGGAGGCAGACCATTAAACTAGCTAAATAAACATCGTCCAACCCCATCGCCTACTATTATCCATATTTTAAGGACCCGCTCACCTGCCTTCCTGCTTTATGACCCACGGCCGTGCAGTTCAGAGGATGAGATCGGCGCATGCTGTGCGCATATACATATTTCAGAGGAGACCGGCGGCGTTAAAATAAGCCCTTTCACAACTACTCCCTGACTGCTAACGTTACTCACGTCAAATAGCAGTCCACTTCCGTGTTTTGGTACGGTTGGCTTTCACACCTGATGCAAACCGTACCCGAGTACACATAAACCGTACTCCAGACCACCTTTTCCAGTGGACTCGAGTATGGATCGACGAACTGTGCCAAAGTACGGTACGGAGCGTTCACGCTAATGAAACAGTTGGACTTTGGGGTCAAGTGTACTCGGATCCAGGCCTGGGTCCCTGATGTGAAAGCACCCTTAATAACACCGGAAGTGCTATAACTTAAGTACGGAAATAAATCAACTTTGACTTCTGGTTTCACACGGGACACGAACACGGGTCTCCTGGGCGAAAGCATGGATGTATTAAGAGAACTGGATACAGCCTCGGAGGTGGGGCCCCGTTCATTCCTATGAGAGTTGCTCAGTGGGGCATGATGCCAAAATGGCTCGACTCCCGAGTGGAAAAGTACCCGGATCTTCCAGTGATTTTCCGCATCCACTGGGCCCATGGAGCAGGCGCAGTAGCATCCGTTCGGTCACATGGCTCGGTCACGGGGTCACAGCCATCATGCTGTCGTCACGGCTTGCTAACTCCGCCTCCCAGCCCTCGCTCCAGCCTCGTTCTGGGTCTCATTCACATGAACGGAGGAAGGGAAATAACTCTGGATTCGGCTATTAGTGCATTTTACAACTTTTAGGACCTAATGATTCAAGTAAGGACTATTAAAGTGTTCATACTGGGAAGTTGATTCACCTCAAAAAAAATTATCTGCTGAGTTACAGACGTCTCTTTCCCAATGAAAGTCTATGGGGAAAAGTCCTTTTGGGTCCAATTGCATCACGTGACGGACCCTGAAGTTGTAGTACCGCTGTAGTGGCCACTACGAAAATTGGCATCAACGGCCGGCGCTCTTCCTGGGAGCTTGGGCGAAAGTCCTGTGTACGCCATTCTCTCCCAATTCATAATTACGTGGATTACATACGAATTGATTTCGTGCTGACCATCATGAACGAAATGTGAAATTTGTCTATACAAACATATATATATTCCTTTTTAGGCATTTAGTTGCAGCTCCTAATCAATGTGATTTACACTGACCTGAGCAGGAGGATTATCCAATACATTTTATCACTGACAATAGCACCTAATAATGCCAGACATACTGCCTCTGGAGGGTTAATGTACTGTACATCACATACAGAAAGTGTGAGAGAAGAGAAAACTAGAAATGCTATGTTTCCATGAGCTGTTCTCCGCCATGTTGATGTCTTTCATTTGGCTGTAACCATGTGTGTCAGGTCCAGCACTGTAGGGGAGGAAGTGGACCAGCTGACCATCCTGACTCCCACAGCAGGGGGTCCGGCAGGAACAGAACCCTCCTCTACCTTTTAATCCTTTCTCAGCCAACACACACACAAACACACACCTCACTCTTACCACATGACAACTACTAATTTTGCCTGTTCCACCAGAGCCTTTTCTTATTCCTATCGCAGTGACCCTACAATACTCCTCCATCACAGAGAAATGAAGAATGATGGTAATGCACTAGGTTGATGTTACCTGTCTGAAAGCCTCGCCGTCTCCCTTGCCGGCCTGCTGAGCAAGGAGCATCAGCTTCTTGTTCTTCTCGTTCCTCTTGTGCACTCTATAGATACATGAGAGCAGACACAACAGCAGCATGAAGGCGATCACGCTCAGCAGGGAGAGGATAGCGACGGTCAGCGGAGGCAGCTTATAGGCTGGGAGGGAGACAAATAACAAACCAAAGAAAAATATTAATTAGACTGCAGAAATGTTGCTTCAATCTGACTTTGCTGTGCAGCGACTCATCATTCATCTCTGGTTCTTGTTAAGACTATCAGGTTTTAATTAGCACGTAAACTTGCATTAAAATGTTGCTCATTATCTGTACAGTTTCGGATGTCTAAAGCATGGCAATCTCATATTTGACAGTTTCTATTGTGTGTACTGGCAGCCTGATGCTGACAATTTAAAACGTTGAGCAGAACTACAGTATGGCTAGTACTTGTGGGCATTTGTATTTAAAATATTTAATAGTTCAATTATTTCATTTCTTGCATTTGTCTTTTCTTTTTTTACAACGCACAGCAAAACATAGAAACAGATCTATGGCACACATCACAAAAGTGTCAACTAGGGCTGTCTATTGATTAAAATATTTAAGCGCGATTAATCGCATGATTGTCCATAGTTAATCGTGATTACTCGCAAATTATTCACACATATTTTACCTGTTCAAAATGTACCTTAAAGGGAGATTTGTCAAGTATTTAATACTCTTATCAACATGGAAGTGGGAAAATATGCTGCTTTATGCAAACATATGTATGTATTTATTATTGGAAATCAATTAACAACCTAAAACAATGACAAATATTGTCCAGAAACCCTCACAGGTACTGCATTTAGCATAAAAAAATATGCTCAAATCATAACACGGCAAACTGCAGCCCAACAGGCAACAACAGCTGTCAGTGTGTCAGTGTGCTGACTTGACTATGACTTACCCCAAACTGCATGTGATTATCATAAAGTGGGCATGTTTGTAAAGGGGAGACTAATGGGTACCCATAGAACCCATTTTCATTCACATATCTTGAGGTCAGAGGTCAAGGGACCCCTTTTAAATGGCCATGAAAGTTTGGAGCATTATTGATATGACATGGCTGTTACTATGGATTCTAAATGTTTTTCTAGTTTCCTATGATGCCAGTATCTTCACTCTAGCTTTACAACTGAGCCTGCTACAACCTCTGAAAGATCGATTGCATTAATGCGTTAAAGAAATTAATGGCATTAAAACAAATTTGCGTTAACACGTTACTTCGCGTTAACTTTGACAGTCCTAGTGTCAACATCTCCTCATTATCTCCGCCAGGCGTAAGCCTGTAGGGAGATCATGCGTTCGGTCATTTGTGTGTGTGTGCATGTGTGCATCTGTCTGTCTGTCCAAAGCTAATCTCTCATACTACTGGACCCATCAGCCTGATCATTTTTGTGCTCATTTAGGACTGTATGCTCAAGGACCTCGTGGCAGAGGTGTTCACAATTTTTGAAAAAACTATTTTGACTGTTTTATAGCGTCATTGACTGCTGACTTCTCACTCCTCTTAGGGGCCACAAGTGATCAACAACTGCTTCAATAGCGAAAGGCATTTCAGACAATCGGCTAGGCTAAAAACAAGTCTTAATTAGCCTTTGCAGGTCATTCTAGCCTTTGTTGTGGCATAAAAACTGACATCCATAGAAAAGTTTGGTCTCATTTTAAACCGGAGCATCTGCAGATTAATTCCATTCCCGATATGTTATGATCGACAAAAGTTAGACACGAAACGAGATGAATAAATCCCTGTTTTTGTTATCTTCGCCGCCATCTCGACTGTAAGGGAGGCAGGAGGGACAATTGAGTGAGATTCAACTCTTCTTTGTTTGGGAGGGGAAGGAGACACACCTGGTGGAGATCTGCACTCTACTGAGTTCACTTATCTAGTTCAGTGGGTTATTGCTACCATACCAGTTTCATTATTTACATTTATACCCTAGTGCCAAGTTTAGCTGCAAAGTCATAAAATAAATATAAATCGCTCTATAAACAGGCAATAACATAAAGCAATAAACTGTTACACTGCTCCACCCTTTCCTACATATCATATAAATGAATTGCCACTAAATAGTGTAAAGCCTTTGGTGGGGTGTGGAGTTAAAAGACGATATCTCTGGTTCTGCTGCATTGATTTTGATATTGTCTATCGTCCAACAATGATATATTACTGCAAGGCTAAATCGGTGGAGTACTATTTTAATAGATGTGTCTGATCTTTGTTCACTGACACTCATGATCTCATTTACCTCAGAAAAGGCTCTGAATGTACATAAGCTTTGGTTGGCACACACACAGGATGTGCCAGCCTCCATGTATATATACTTTATTACATGTTTTATTACAGTTGCATTCCACAATCTATAGCTGATTAGAGACTCTGCATACGAAATCACTATTTATTTTTGTTCAGTAGGCTAGTTCATAGCAAAGCAAGATCAGACCTAAATACAGTATGTTGATCATTTAAATGTGTCTTTTCCTCTTACCGTCTACCTCTAGGTAGACATGAGCCACAGGAAACCCAGCCAGGTCCGTCACTTTGAAGACACCCATGTCAGCCACGCGGACCTTCTTCATGATGAGCTCTGATCCCTCCACAGTCAGCCTGCCCTCCAGCAGAGGGTCCAGCGGCGTCACCAGAACCCCCTGGTCCATTATGACCTGGTCCTGATTGTCTGATTTAGGCCTGTAGACAATGTTAACATTGGAATGGTGCAGGTAGAGTTTCATCTTCAGGTTTTCTCCATGGGAGAGGTGGAGGAAGTTCTGGTGCTCTGCGGAGAGAAATATGAACAGATGTACACAGTATATAGGCTAACGGCTAGCCTAGCAATGTGTATGTTAATGTAGACACGTTTCTAGGGTTTCCTTTGATTGAAACCTTTTTGAATCCTGAGTGTGGCACGTGTTCTTTTATCTGTAACTGTTACAGTGGACAGCTAATAGCTAATGATGCTAGCTATTCACTGTTCGCGGTAATAGCATAACCACCCTGCATCTAATGGACAGGCCATGATGCACATTTTCACACCTTGCAGACACATTATTAGTTATGTCTATATGGACCATTTTAGCCATGTTGGTTGTTCTGAACCTAGCATTTAGCTCAAACCACCACCGTGCCACAGACTAGCCTCAAAGATCCATTATCATGGCAGTCTTGTTTAAAGCCAAGTGTTCTTCTTTAGCTTACAGAAGCTGAGGCGATTCCAGGAAAATGAGGTGGCACAGGAGGGACCAGGGGCGCCTTAATGTGACTTGAGGCCCCGAGGCTACGGACGTTTTGGAGGTCCTCCCCTCCCATCACAATATGCCACGACAGCTTTAATTCAGAACCCCTCGTCAATGGACAGCGACAAATATTAAATGGAGTGCCTTCCTAATCAGTAAATAGAATATGAAAGTCATCATTATAAGACAATATGTCAACTATATGTAAAGGCCTGTGGGCACAGTGGCGACACGAGAAGATCAGTCTTTTCAATTCAAAACCCACAAACATCACAGGCAAAGAACCAGTATAAATTCAGGGTGGAGGTTTGGGGGTCCTCCCCCAAGAAAAGGTTTTTGACCTAAAACTATACAATTTTACATCATTTTGAACCATTATTATTATTATAGATAATGACCAAAAACGTCTAAAACAAGACTTGATATAATGATTATTATATTATTTTCAGCCTTCGTCTGAACATTTAATTCTTCTGGCAACGTTTGCCCTGTAAAATAATATTCTGTGAATCAATAGAGCAGATTCAGAAAACTTTTTAATAATGTTTCATTAATGATATTTATTCTAGCTTATAGCCTAGAGACCCTGGGTTTCCAGCTCCAGACCTCCACACCCTCTACCTGCACACCTGAATCAGCCCTGATCCAACAGTGAGGGCTGCTGAGTTGCATCAGGTGGGTTCAAAGCATAACGTGATGAGTATGTTATTAGCTATTCCTGTTGTGTTATTGATTTATTTTCCACTGCTCGGAGCTAATAAGCTGATGACGATGACAGCGGTGCATACGGTAGATGGGCTACCTGGAAACCACTTGCATGTTATGGATTCACAGTATATAGAAAATTAACATTTATTACACAGGCAGCGACAGTCTTCTTGTACTTATTTACTAACTGCCTAAAGTTTATTTGGCACTCAATTAGTGTGATGGACATGGTTTTATCAGTGCTTATCATCGTGCATTATTAAACTGAGTTCCGTCCCGGCATTCTAACACAATGACTGGTAGATGATTAGCTCTCATCGCCGATATTATGTACAGATTTTGCAGGACGTGAAACTGTATCAATGCATTACAGGGCCTTGGTTCTCACTTGTGTGGCACTGCACGAGACCTGGAGTCGCCCCGGTACTCTGGGGATGTGCATTAGACAGGAACCTATACAAAAGCCATTTTATCTCAGTTGTCTGTTATAATATTTTGTTTCCTAACCTTCATTAAAGGAAATGTGTTCTTGATATATTTTTATCTACATCCTATTCGTTACTGCAGCAGCAGCCAAGTGTCCCTGCAGGCAGGTTTAACATCATTTTAAATACATTAAAGAAAGACTTATGACCTTCTCTGAGATTAAGGCATTAGGATTCTTTAAAGGTAATACACTCAAGAATTAGAGAATGCAGATAGTGACTCTAGTCTAGGCCAAGATGAAAATTTGCAAAACACAAATGGCAAAGACAGCAATTTAAGTACTGCCCAGACATCAGCACTGCACTTAAATCAGTCACACTCAGATGCACATAACACCAGCAAGAACAGAAGAACGACACATGCACATGAGATTGATAGACCAATCAATTAAAGCTGAGAGGATGCAGCGAAGGACAAATCTCTCCTCACCTCTGACATTCAGACAGTTCCTCCTCCGGATTTTGCCCTCACGGTCCAGCACTGTAAAGCTCCCCTCGTCCGTCATCCTGACCGAGTGCAGCGTCACCCGTTTCTCCGACACGCTGAGACGCCCCACATATTCTTCTGCCAGCACCGCCGTCTGGTTGTACAGCACCACAGGTGGAGCCTCTGTTGCATGGTGTATCTCGGTCTGATTGGCCTGAACCAGACTTGACCTTAGAATAGAAGAAAGGAGAATAATTGTTATGTACACTAACACATGAGCAATCAGTGTAAATCCTGTTCAACCCAATCAGTGACCTTGCAGCAGGTGTTTTCCCTCTAATTGCTGACATGTTGTGACATCACTGATTGGGGTGTGGTCACCAGTCAGCAGAGCCGCAGCTTATTTTTGTCCTATTTATTAATTTTGGGGTTTATAGGGAACATACAGATAAACATTGTTACATTACAATGCAACAGATGTAATGTATATAGGGCGGCTTGGCTGTTAAATTTGGATCAAAACAGCTAAACAATCTGCAATAAACATGACTCCATGTTGAATACAGATGACTGAATCTTGTTTTTTCTGTCATGTTTTCACTGACCGTACCTGAACTCCAGGGTGATGGGGCCTTCCACGTGGTTGAGATGGATGTAGTAAGTTTCTCCGTACTTCACCAGTTCCTCCAAAGCGCAGTCTGATCAACAAGACCAGATGAAATAAAGGTCAAAGCAGGATATTTGTGGCAGAGTGGTGCAGTGAAAGTCAGCGTGTATAAATCGACTCTGTTGTTGAGCAACAGAGTATCAATGGTGAAATATTGGTTTTATGGTTGATTGGATGATTCTTTAAAGGTTCTATATACGGGATTCAGAGCATTAATATAGCAGCAAACAACTATTGGCTATGTTGCAAGCATGTTAGTGTATGTGAGTGTCTGTTGTGTCCCACTGGCTAGCTCATGGCTGCCGCTCTGCACTGCGTTCAAATGACGGTAACAGCTGATAACCACCCTCCGGTTCCCCCCCAGTTAACACTGTTAGCACCGTCAGCTGCTAGCCTCCAGGTCAGCCGTCACCATGTTGAGAGGCAATAGAAATGCTCTGAATTTTGTACAGAGACCCTTTGACTCCAATTCTAAATCGTCAGTTCTTAACAGAATCTAATCTTTGAGAATTTGTGTGATACAAAGGAGGTTCTGTGACCTTAATGGCAGAATGAGTAGGATTTGTCAGGTGCGATTTGTAAACACAACATTCAAAGTTGGCCCCTCCTCCCCATCTCAACAACACTAGAAGCACACGCTCCCTGACTGCGGTTAGGGTTCGAGCAAAGAACGTATATTGCCAAGAAGTGAAAGTAAATTGTTCGTTCCATTGCAACAACAGCTCCCAGCACAACCTTGCAAACCTTGAGACCTCAAAAATAGGGAGGATTTCAAATCCAAAGTGGGGGGTCTGGGAGTCCTCCCCCAGAAAAATTTGAGCTTCAGAGACTTTGTTTCCTGCATTCTGGTGATTTTAAGTACATTGCAACAGCATTTTTATATAGGCCTACTTTTAATTTTACTTTTAATTCTCAGGAAAGAAAACTGAATAATTCGCCCCTCTGGCGTGAATTTGTTTAAATCTCTTTGTGTAACCCCGGGAGCAATGAAAAAAGGGAGTACGGTTGGTAAGTATGTCCCAGCAGCAAAGCTATGCTTCCGCCATTTTGGACTGAAAGCAACTACCGGACGCCAGTAAAGCGATCACCTTAAAAGTGCTGTACAAAAGTAAAACTAAATTATTTCTCATATTTTGTCGTATTCTACAGAAATGGCCTGTGTTGAACAATAAAATATTATAAATATAATAAGCGTTTTCAGTCCAAAATGTTTCGTCTCTTTGCGTCAATACTCTTTGGTTAGAGTGCTCGCCAACAGGTGAAAGCCAACCCCTGGATTCACTCATGTTTTCGAACAAGCTTTGTCTTGTTGGCATTCCGCCTCGCTAAATTTGCGTAGCTTCCTCTTAAATGCGTGCTCATGATCTGGCAGCTGGTCGCTATGTATTTATAGAGGTCAACTTCCAGAAACGTCCCGAACACAAGGAAAATACAAGCAGAGGGAAAGGTCTCTGTAGTAGGTCATAAGTGATGATTGAGAGCGATTCTTTTTGTATGAGTCTCACATTGTTTTTTAGGAACATCCTACTCACTGTGCCTTTAAACAACACAATATTTGTTCAATTTTACATGGTCTTTTGTGATAGCAAATAGCCAACTCTTTTATCATCATATAATACATTATTTAGCATTCTAGTAGTTCTATGTGTGTCCTACATATTCCATATGATACAGAATGTTTGCTTAGGATTCAGTTGCTAGCTTAGCTAGCCTAAGTAGTCTTCAAGAGGTTTATACAGAATCAAGCTAGCTCACTGAGTGACTGGCCATCCAGTCCGGTTTTGAAATACTGTGTCCGTCTACTGGCGCAGCCTTGAGCCAGACGCTCCTTTTGAGATCATCCCTATTTTATACTTTATCATTGGCTGAAAGCGGTGTCAATAAATATCTGGTATTTCATTGGTTAACCAAATTAGCCATGTAGCTTCTTGACGTCACGTCACGGCACTGTGCGCACAGATCCAATCTACCTGTAGCGCTACTAGCGCGGGTAGGTAGCGGTAGCTTAAACTGCAGAAACACAGAAACGAAAGACTTCATTTAACCCCGAATGATCAATAGAGCATGGATTCATCACAAAAAGCAGAAAGGACTACTTTGCACCTAGTGTCATTGCGACATGGACATAAGCAGCAAAGGGAAAGGCACCATCAACAAACATGCTAGCACAAACAAGCAACAATCAATGCACAGATGCCTCGTCACTTTCATAATTTTTCCGTAAGATTCATCACCTCAAGATAGCAAAATCAGCGCTGCAGAGCTTTGTAAAGTTTATCATGCAGTCAAGCGTCACCAGTCATAGCCTACAGGAGTGTAGACTGTGGAATAAAAGTTGATCGAGAGATCTACGACTCATCAATAGCAAAAGGTGGAAAAACAAAAGCCAAAGCTTTGTGCGAAAATGTCCTAGCACCCTACTCTGTCCAGACGTATGTGGATTGTAAAAAAAAAAAAAAATGAACCGCAGTGGCAACTGATGCATCAAACAAAGACACAATCAAGTGTTTTCCCATTATACTGCCATCTATTGACAGAATCCTGAAGTGTTGGAAACCCCTGACCTGCTACTTTCAGAGTCTAGGTGAGGAAGAATGCTTCAAGATTTTGTGGATATGCTTTAGAGAGGATGGCACTGAAGTATCTGAGACGTATTTTCTCTTCCTCAGTCACATTCTAAAGGCGTTCTCAGACTGCATTGAAGCACTTGAGGCCAATCATTCAGCATAACCTCTGTGTTTAACATATTGACTGAACTGAAAGGGAAACTTGAGAGAAGGCTAAAGGACATTTTTTTTTGGCTTCGCTGTGAACAACAAACTCAAGCAGCTAACCCCTGATCTGGCTAAGAAATGTGAGTGAAATGTATGACTTCTCTGAGAACAGCTTTAATAGTAAAGTGTCAAAGCTTGGCCTCACAACTGCTGTGTCTTATGAAGAATGAAGAATACAGTGATGCAGTCTGAAAGACATTGATATGGATGGACTCTATTAGGAATATGGCATGGTGGAAGCTCAGCTCTTCAGAAATGGAAAAGCCACCGTGAGGAGCGGTATCTGAAACTGTATTCCAAAGCAGATGTCCCACTTGTGAATCTGAGGAAGGTCAGCGCCAACATCTTCTCCATCCCATGTAGCAATGCACATACAGAATGTGTCTTTTCAACGATAACCTCAGCATGGAGAAATAAGAGAAATCGTCTGGATATGGACAGTGTCAAGGCAGCTCTGCAAATTTGTGTCAACTTCACATTTGAGTGCACAAACATGTACTGGAAATTCCTTGCAAACAAAAGACTCTTGGAAGCAGTCAAGAGAGGGAAACAGTATCGCAAATAGACATTGAGTACACTAGAGTCTCAATAAATTTGGGATTATTTTTCAGTTTTTAGCCTGGCTCCACTGAGACCTGCAAAGTGTCCTCATTTTTGGTGTTATATGGAAATAGTCACCCTAGTTCACTGGCTAGGGTGTTACTGTATTTTCTAAAGCTAAGATGAGGGCCACTGTTCATCTAGCACATAAAAAAAAATAGGCTTGTAATTCTTTCCACAGTTCTGTATTAATTTATTTTCTGTATTTCTCCAGAAAAGACACCAAAATCTTTGAACAAGTTGTTTCGCCCCCCCCCCCCGAACCCGTTTTTTAAAGATGTAGGCCTATTCACTGCCAAAACTGTGTCTTTAGACCAGGGGGCAACCTCTGGGTCTGAAAAGTGAATCCAATGTGGAAGTGCCTTAAACCTTTGGTCAGCAGAGGGGGACTCCTCTGGTTGCAAAAAGAAGTCTGATTGTATAGAAGTCTATGAGGAAATGAGCCTACTACTAACTGGATTTATTACCTCAGTAAACATTGTAAACATGAGTTTATGGTCTCAATCGCTGGTTTCAAGTCTTCTTCAATACAGCATGATGTTCATTTAGTAAATTATGGTTCCATTTAGCGTCAAATAGACCATAAAGCATGAGATGCTTTAGGGCGTGGCTACCTTGTGATTAAGAAGTCGCTACCACGGCGTCGCTACCACGGCGTCGCTATCACGGCGTCGCTTTTACGGAATCCAGTGGCATAAATATCGACGGTGCAGCGCACCGGGGCCCAGAAGCTGTCAGGGGCCCCAAAGACCCGTTCCTACACTGTGTCAACACTGAATCCGTACAACCAAACCACGTAGGCTTCCTATCAGCTTTGCTTTCGAGATCAGACTGGAGACGTAACCACTTTTCTTCCTTCGTTTCTTCTTTTTAAACAGAAAACACACGTTTAATATTGTGATATTTACTGGAAATGACACAATATAGCCACCGGCAGTAGGAAACTTTCAGCACTCTGGCGATCTCCCTCCAGCCAGCTGCCACCTTATTTAGGTTTTTGTAGTGAAATGAGGAGGTATCGTATAATTACTCATTTCAACTATGCCGCTCCTGGTCCATTGAGGCGATTTCAAGGAATCGACAGGAAAAAATAGAAGCAGCTGGGCGTCTGACAAAAGTTCAGCTCAAAACGGTGTGCCACGTCGCCTTGCGTTCATCACGGCCAGAACATTCCAATAAAAATGGACATGGTTCTTAAGCAGTGTTGTTAATGACTTTGCGGACAAGACCTGTAGGACAAACTTCTAATGGGTGAGTACTGGTTTCTTTTTGTTATTATGGAGTGGGATCAGGGATTTAAATACGTCAAAATATGTTGGAAAGTATGCACCTATCTGTCTCTGTGATAACATCGGACCGCTGAATCCAGGGCAGGTTGATAAATTAGCGTTGATAAATTTGGTGCTCCGGCTGCTGTCCGTAGTGCTGATCTCAGGCTGGTTTGCAGGATGGGAGTTGCATGGTGAGCCTCTCCATGGTGGCATAGTAATTATCTGCTTTGCAATTGTCTGGAGTGGTTGTGTGTGTACGTGCGTGTGTGCGCATGAGCGTGCGCTTGTGTTTGGGGTGAGGGCCCAAGAAAAAAATTTGCACCGGGGCCAATCACAATTATGTTATGCTGCTGACGGCGTCGCTACCGCGCTAAAAGACACTCTAAGGAGTCGGCTGTTAATTTTTTCCGGTAAGTAATTTTTGCTTAGTGTTAGCTGGTAATTTAGCACTTGCTATGCTAACGGTATCTGGCCCCGCCGTGCCTTGCTACTCCCAAGCTCCACTCTCTCATCCAAATATGGTCGCTTCTGGCTCCAAAGAACCAAGATGGCGATGACCAAAATGCCAAACTCAAGGCCCCAAAATTGTAGTCCACAAACCAATGTCACGGTGGCTACGTCCACTTCTTTTTGACAATCTATGTTTTAGAAAGACAACCTCAAGCTGGGACACACTTTCTAACCCTCTCCCCACCTCTGGATGAAAGTACAGCAGGCAGCTTACCCCTGACAATGAGGATGAGGTGCCCTGCTGTGTTGGGGTTGTGGGTGTTCTTGATGACATACACCCCCTCGTCCTCCTCCTGCACGTTCTCCAGCACCAGGTGGCCCAGGGAGTTGAGACGGCCCCGCGGATTCACCACCAGGCCTTCTCGCATCAGAACCACCTCAGAGCTGCGATTAGTCCTGGGTTTGAATACAACCTCACCAAGGTTCCCGGGCGGGACATCGATGTGAATGATCTCCCCAAAGAAGGCTGTCCTGTGTTCGTCTTTGACTGGTAGAAACAATCAAGATGTTTCATTAGATATGACAGACAGCCTGCTGTATCTTTCCTCATGTATATAATCTGTTCATTCTCAAATAGCATTCCTAGTTATGCATTGCAATCCAAACAAACATGCAATTTTACCTTTCAAAGATGCTGACACAACTGTGAAAGAAAAGATAGAGGAGTTAAAATACTGTAAGTCTGCTGCTTTGTACAGAGATCTCTAAATTAGTCAGAGTTCCTTTGTTCTCATTGAAAAAACACTTCCACAAACAGTATGAAAGTGTTTGAAATGTAAATGCCTCACTTAATGACAGCTAAATATGGAAGAAGATGAAACTAAAGGAAAGCAAAGCAAGTGGAAATTAAATAGATCACAAAATAACTTCAACATCTTTCTTTGGTGTGGTTTTCATAGAATCAAGGCTAATCATACAGTTGAAAGAGATTCAGCTTTGCAGGAAGTCTATCTCAGCCTTTCATTTATCCACACCCACTCCCAAGTGACTGATTATGTTTGTGCTTACCGGTGCAGAACAGGGCGCTAAGCACTGCAGCGCTGATTACTGTCATCTTGAATACTCGGTCTCTGGAAAAAAAAAAAACACACACAATACACAATAAATTAAAAAAAAAGCTTTTTATAGCATGATTACGGCTCCATAGCATCAAATCACGACTTTCTAAAAAGAGATATCTGCCATAGTCATCATCATGTTATTTGACATATGAAAAGAAAGAAGCATGCCAATTTCAAGTGTCTTCAAGTTAGAGATGTTTCCTCCCCCTCCAGCTCTGCACCTCCCTGTTACACTAAACAGCTTTTCACAAATTAGCTCTTCAAATGCCTAAGGGAAGGGAGAGCACTACCAACACTCCTTGACAAGAAAATCTATAGTGCTGCTGTAAAGTAAAATATACTATTAAGTCAAGTTTTATAGATAAAGCATCTTCAAAGCAGACATGGCGCTGTGCGGTGAGATGAAGAGGAGCTCTTCACGTCTCCTGCGGTGTGACAACTAGTCAATCAGCTCTCCACTCACGACGCATGACCACAAACCAGAGAGAGAGACATAAAGCAGGAAGAAGAGCAATAAAGAGAGGAAGGAAGAAAAGAGAAACAGTGAAGGAAAAGAGGGTATACCAGAGAGCAGGAGAGTAGGAGAGATATGCACGCAAGAGTACGTGGTCATCCCACTGGCACGATGAGATGGACAGCAGCCAGCTGGCATGAGGTGACTCTGACCTTTCACGACTACTGTACTAGATTAAACTAAGCAGTAGTAGCACAGGGTTATTAAGGCACTGGGATAATTAGATGGATAGACAGTGCGAGAGACAGAAAGAAAGAGAAGATTTGAATGGAAAACAGCATTACAAACAACTAGGGCTGTCAACTTAACGTGGTAGTAATGCGTTAATGCACATTCATTTTAACGCCACTAATTTCTTTAACGCATTAACGCAACTTGCGATTTTTAAACTTTTCAAACTTACGCTAAATTTTGGCAAGGAAAAACTGGCATTGCCATTTTCAAAGGGGTCCCTTGACCTCTGACCTCAAGATATGTGAATGAAAAGGTCAAGTCAGCACACTGACAGCTGCCTGTTGGGTTTGCCATGTTATGATTTGAGCATATTTTTTATGCTAAATGCAGTACCTGTGAGGGTTTCTGGACAATATTTGTCATTGTTTGGTGTTGTTTATTGATTTCCAATAATAAATATGTACATACCTTTGCATAAAGAAAGCATATTTGTCCACTCCCATGTTGAGAAGATTATTAAATACTTGACAAATCTCCCTTTAAGGTACATTTTGAACTATGGACAATCATGCGATTAAATATTTGAATCTATTGACAGCCCTACTAACAACTCTTTTTCAGGGAAATACTTCACCTCCAAAATGATCAGAATTTGTATATCAATGACTCACTCCATGTTACCTTGAATTCTTAAAGAAAACTTTGTTTGTCTTGCATGCCTCCATGGTGAACGAAGAATCCAATAACAGAGAGAAGTCTTGATGAATTGAGGTAAATTGAAGCCGAGTTTACCAACAGCAAAACTATATCGAAACATCCGTTTACAAACTCTCACACAACTGGTGCAGTATAATCCAAGTCTCATTTATCCAGTCGTATGCTCACTATTCCCAAACACAGGCATCTTCACTAAAACCATACTAAACACTGAGTTTTGCTGCTGTTAAACGCGACCCCCATTTACTTCTATTCATCAAGACGTTTCACAGTTTTTGGTTCTCCGTTCACCTTGGAGGCATGTTGATTATATGTTTTCACTAAAATGTGAGATCACCTCCAGCTTGATATGTGCTGTATTACAGATTCATCCCGCAAAAAGTTTTGAAATGTAAAGCAGGTTTCAGACTTTTGCACCAAATAGGGAAGTATGAGTTATTTTCCTGTTTGTATCCACTGCAGCATTATGGAACAGAATGAATCACTGCATCTTTAGACTCTGAAAGAGTGAACAATAAAAAGCCATTGAATTTCTGCCAGTTTCCTCAGATGAGGGATTAGAGCGCTATTTAAAGAAAAAAAAGGGGAAGAAAGCCCTTCCACTCTCACTGTGCATATCAACAGAAGTCACTTCTAAATGACGCCCTAGCGTTAAAGTGGGCAGGAAAAACTGCTCGAGAGGCTTCCAGTCCCTCAGCAGAACACAGTAATCACAGCATATTTTCTAATCGGTGGTTTGAATCATCCTCTACAGAATCCATTAGCTTATTGCATGTGTGAGCGCTAGTGCCTTGGTGCTACAAAGACATAAATAACAGCATTGATTCATTGATGGAGAGAGCTGTATATATCTGACGAGAAAATTAGAGGTTGCTGCTGTTTATATAAAGTTCATGTCATTGATAACACGTGAACACTGTATTCAGTGAAGTGCAGTCAGAGGAGTGGTTATGCATTTAAAGAACTGAAAGTCAAGTAGAGGCCTAACCTTGAAACACTTTCCTCCCTTAAAACCCAAAGAGAAAGGTTCTGCTGTCCTAATGGGGGGGGGGGGACTATGAATAAACACAACACAAATTAAGACCCCACTGGTTTGAATTTCATCAAAACTAAAGATACATTCGCCAGTTTTTGCATTTATTACACAGTCCGCCTCAGAGGAGGGTGCTGTAGTTAAAGGTGACCATTCTGAAACACTACTGTTTCACCACTGGGTGTCCTGGATGAAAGCATCAGCTAAGAAGCCTGAGATGATGATGTAACTTTTAAAAGTCATGACTGTAGACATGAATGGGGTCACTGCTCTCCTGTCTCCTGTAATGACCAGTTAGATTAATGGAACTTTAGGAGGCACGACGTTTACTGGACTGCGTGTGACACATCCAGCTGTGGTGTGGAGGTGTGGAGGTTACAGACATTCATCCTGACTGACGGACATAAGAGCCTTTTCCCCCCTCATCTCTCCTCTCCCACACCAGCCAGGAGGGCGATAGCATCATGCCTCCATCCTCCTCTTGTTACAGCGTTGTTTCTCTCATCTCTCTGCTTCTCTGCTCTCCTGTCTCTTTTTTCTTATCTTCCTCTGAAACACTTCTGTCTTGTGCTGCCTTTTGTCTTTTTCTCTCCTTAATTATCCTTCAAACTGATTCCTTTTAGAGTCAGTCAGACTGATACACTGGTTTGCTGATATACTGAGCTGGCATTGCCCTAATATTGTAAATGTCACCCAACTGATATGATGGTTTCTTCTTGTGCTCTCTCTAACACTGCTGCTAACTGCTAATTTCATCAGCATTTCTTTCATTAGAGTTTCAGAGCCTTAGTCTCCTTAAAGTGCCAGTAGGCAAGATTGCTATATCACTATATCCTGACAGTAGTGCATGAGATAGGTAATCTGAAAAAAAATATGTGACTCTGTGTCCTCCGGTGTTCCTAATGGCATCACACAGATTACACAGACCGGAGGAAAACGACCAATCAGAGCCGAGCTGGAGCCTTGCCGTCTCTGCAGCTGTCAATCACTCACAAACTCCGATCAAACGGTCAAACTAGGCAGCGCTGATCAAATATGGATTAAGTAAAATGCTTTCAGAAACATCTGAACAAACATCAGAAAATGAGAAAGTTTGTGACCCGGCAGCACAGGCTCAGTTTGCGTTGGTTCAGGAGGCTCACTGAACCCCCTAGAAATAAATCTTATATTTTTTATAATAACGCAGAACTAATAATTTATTGTAATGATGAATAATATCGACCTTGTTGTGTCTTCTTATTGACACAATAAGAAACCAACAAGATAAGAAGATAGATTTGTGGTCTTTTTCTTTACTTATAGCCAAATAACATCAGACACGCTCTGTCCACACGCCGTTAAATATGCACTTTCTCTTACGCCATGTAAACAAACCACATAGACTACCTATAAGCTGTGCGGTCAAGATCAGACTAGAGACGTAACCACTTAAAAGATGGGTGAGTAGTACTTGCTATCTTCTGACGTTTGTGTTCTTTAAACAGAAAACACAGGTTTTACATTGTGATATCTACTGAAAATGACAATACAGCCAAAAGTAGCCTCAGTAAACTTTCAGGATATCTCCCTCCAGCCTGCTGCCTCCTTATTTAGGGTTTTGCAGTGAAATGAGGAGGTATTGTATAGATAACACCTCATTTCAACCTCACCAATCAGCCATTCCTCGTCCGTTGCGGAGCTTTCAAATGGAGCGGAAGGAATAAATAGAAACAGGGCGTCTGACAAAAGTTCAGCTCGCAGCACTGCATCACTCGCGGACAGTTAGGACATTCCGCTGGAAAACAATGCAATCAAACTGATTTTGTCACTGACGCTTGCTGTAATATGTAGGCGACAGACAGCATCCCAATACATTAGACCTCTCTGCGTTGTACACATTACATTCCCGCTAGATTTTTTTCGTGAACCCCCAACCTTAAAGTTCAAACTGCACCTATGCCCAGCAGCCATGTTGAGAAAATTGAGGAAATACCAAGCACCGCCCACCAGCTGGAGCAAACTTTCTCATCTTACAGCTAAACAGTATACTACAAGATGTTTCTGAGAACATTTGAGGCGAGAAATAGGCATTACAGTAACAGACTATTGATTCATATTTGATCAGCGCTGCCTAGTTTGGCCGTTTGATCGGAGTTCGCGAGTGATTGACAGCTGCCTCCATTGAATGAACAGCCAATAGGAACGCGCTCTCTCTGAAATGACCTGTTATTGGCCAAAGTCTCCCGTCAAGGACTAGATTTCTTAAAGCCTGAAAACAGAGCCATGAGGAGATGCAGAAGTCTAGTTTTCTCTCAGAACACTTGAATTGCAATATGCTGAAAGGTTATTATGGAATTTTTGCCCAATGATGTTAAAAATATTCTGCCTACTGCCGCTTTAAGTTCAAAGTGCTTATGCAGAGGATCCCTCGTGTTTATCCATTTTTAACCTGAAAATAGTCAAATGAACTTATTTCAATGCTAGAACCTTTAATCTACTGCCACTTTAAAAGTGATTCCCCTCTCTAGACCTGCTTGTCCCCTGCACTTTCCTCTTCCCCCCTCTCCCCCTCCTCACCCTGTTTGCAGCTGGTGCAGCCAGGGTGTGTCACGACCGGCATGAATGGGGGCTGTCCCGTTACGGGGATGTCCGGATGGAAGATGGTGGAGGAAAGAAGAGGGGATGAATGAATGGAGAATGAAAGAGAAGTTGGGATTGGATTTCTCACCACAGTCAGACACTCTAATGCCAGAGTGTGAGCATTATATCATTAGGCATAAAGCATGCATCCGCTCTCTGTCTCTGTTGTTTCATCGATTCACAGACATCCGTTGGGTGATGGTTTGTGAGCCTACAATATGCAGTTTTAGCTGAAGATCAGCAGATATCCAGTTGGACGAGACACCTCACATATCTTTCCCTCTAAGATGACTAATTCATTTGTCATATCAGGAACACTCTCTCGTCTATGTGACAAATACTTAGTCAGCGGCTCTAATGTGTGCCGTAGCGCTCAAGTACATTGCGTAACCGTTTCTAACGGGATGGACCAGAAAATCCCCCTCACTTCAGACGGGTATATCCTGCACACAGGACATGCTGATGCACCGCAGCCTTGCAACACATTTCTATATCGTGCGTTAAAACCACTTGGTGATCCCGTTATTATCAGCATCACAGTGTGCATGCTAATTGTAGTCTCCTAGACAGCAGCAGAACCATTAGTGAATTTACAGAATTAACACTGAGAGAAGAAAGGAGGCCATTCGGTGCACAAACACCTCATGCAGTAATGAGCAATGCTTGGATTCCTGTCTCAATACTGTGAATTTGCCGGGCAATTAAGAAAGTTCCCCCCTTCTGTTATATGCGTGGAAAGCGTTAATTGTTTTATTGAGGTTTAATTGCTGCCGTCCTGCACGCCTTCGCTGCGTTGCTGTTGGTTACACGCCCTGAATCAACCGCTATGGGACCGCTCAGCACCAGCAAATAGTCCAAACAGCAAAAGGAAAAACTGCATAATTTAACCCACTACCTCCCTGTTTGAACGAAATATTGAAAAGAGACCAATTGCTGTAATATACAAGTATAATTGGATGATGGTAATTACCTTTGTCAAGCCTCGGATCCGAAAATCACTGGACTGGGAGGGGCTCAGGAGTGATGCTTTCTGGAAATGGCCTTTTTTATTTCATTAATCTCGTCCACCCCATCACCCCCAGACCCGAGAACAACACACTTCAATAGGGCCGGATCGGGAGTAGCTGAAGAGTTTCGGTTAACATCGGCTTTGTGGACCATTTGAGATCGGCGGTGCTCGGGAAGCTCCGGGAAGAATCGTCAAACTGGCTCGGAGCCACAAGCAGCCGCTCTGCAGTTCAGGCGATCATTATACATGCACGACCTAATCGTTCCCTGTCCAAGGTTTTTTTTTTTTTTTTTACATGTGCTTCTCTGTTTGTGGTGCTGACGCTGTCCAAGGTCCTGATTTTTAGTCTCAGCCACTGGCGTCTCTTAAAGCAGCAGTGGGTAGAAATGGAGCCAATATGATTAAAAGGTTAGTTTTATAAAACGGTCACGATATCCTGACAGTAATGCATGAGACAGGTAATCTGAAGAAAATCATGTCCCTCTGTGTCCTCCGGTGCTCCTAATGGCATCTGCAAGATCTTTTCCAAGACGGAGGAAAACAACCAATCACAGCTGATCTGGAGTCTGCCGTCCAGCTTCCGTCTATGAGAGCCAGCTGTCAATCACTCGTGAACTCCGACCAAACGGTCAAACTAGGCACCACGATCAAATATGAATCAATATTCTGTTACAGTAATGCCTATTTCTCTCCTCAATGATTTCAGAAACATCTCGTAGTGAACTGTTTAGCTGTAAAATGAGAAAGTTTGTGACCCGGCAGCCATGTTGAGATCTGTTGAGGAAATACCAAGCACCGCCCACCAGCCGTAGCACAGCCAATAGGAACGCTCTCTCTCTCTGAAACGACAGAGATCACGGGCTAGATGTTTTTAAAGCCTGAAAACAGAGCCATGAGGAGGTGCAGAAGTCTAGTTTTCTCTCAGAACACTTGAATTACAATATGCTGAAAGGTTATTATGGAATGTTTGCCCAGTGATGCCAAAAAATTGTTGCCTACTGAAGCTTTAAAGCCCTGGAGACTTTATTATCCCATTTGTTATTAGGAAAAATACTTTTTATGACCCTCATACATTTTTTTTGCCAAATAAAGTTAAAGAAAAACATCATGAAATTATACACTATTATCCTTGCAACATTTATTAAACAAATTTAAAGTAAACATTTCCTCAAGCAGTTCATTTTGTAACAACTAGTGCAATGCCCGTTTGGACTGCGCAGGTCAGACTCTAGCCCTTTTGGTGCCCTAGAAGAAATTTGGATTTGGAGCCCCCCCCCCCCCCCCCTGCCGGCGGTGCTGCTCTAGGGTTAGAGTTAGGGTTCAACCCCCCAGAACCCTTAAACCACAACACACATCAGACATCACGATGTTTAAGACAAACATTACGATTTTTATTTTCATAAATAACTGTTTAATATAAATAAACAATTGGTTTCACTACAACGAGAGTTACTGGGGTGAAAAGTATATTTTTTTTATTTTTTTATAAAAAAATTTTTTTTAGAGGGTGACCAGCGCCCCCCGAGAAGGTGACGCCCTAGGCGACCGCCTATATGGCGTATGCCTGTAGCTTTTTTTATACTCGTACGAGACACCGTGGCGCGGGCCTCGTAGATGGCGCGCGCACTACAAGCATGCACAGAGGCGTTTCTGCTCAGCGCCTTGTTAGTTGCAATATGCTCCAAAACGCCAGGATGCGTACAAACTAATATTCTGTGGATAAGCAAGAAGTCAACGAGTGGTACCGGAAATGAAAGTAGGCTGCCTGGCAACAGTAGTAAACACTAAACACCGACGTTCGTCAAACATTGTATTTGTGTACTGTAATTATTACTGTCGCTTACCTCCAAGTCTAAATTCCTTTCCGTCTCTCGTGCTTCCCCTCGTGTCGCCACTCTTTCTATGAGACCTTTTTTTAGCTTTAACAAAACGATCTCTCATATTCTTTCACAGCCTGCAGCAGAAAGCCTCTTCTTTCCCCAGTGTGCTGCCTATTTCTTTCCAAGAATTTAATGACATGTGACTGTCTCTGTGGTCTCAACAACAGTTGTAGAGATGTCTGTACAGGCCAACCTGCTCAGCCTGTCTTCCTTCGATGGCATCCATGTTGAAATGAAAAGTGCAGCGCGCGTAGTTACATAAATTCAGAGGTGCACGACAAACCACCGCGACAACTTGCGGAGCCTTCGCGCACCACGCGACAGCCGTGATGACGTAATTTTTTGGCGCATGCCGGCTTCGCTACGACGAGTTTAAACCAGGCTTTAAGGCCCCCAGAAGTTCCGCTTGCAACAATGTCGAGAACCGTGGTATTGCTGCTTGTACCCGCCAAGTGTGAAGTTGATTTGATGAACGGTTGTCGAGATATGCAAAGGACAATCACACATACATACAGAGACAGACAGACAGAGATTCCTTTCTTTATAGTGAGATGATGCTGCTACAGCGCCACCTATGGGCCAAATGGCTCCATGATATCATATCTACACACATACACCAAATGTGGTCACAATAGCACAACACATTCAGGAGATATGACATTTTTTGTAACATAGGCCCTGCCCACAGCATTGAGCTAACTTTGAGGGCCAGCTGTAGCAGAACTGTATGGAGCTCAACAATCCAAAAAAGTAACTTATTTCGGCTTGGTCCAGAGATGTTCTGTACCAAATTTGGTGATGATTGAAAAAAACAAAAACTTTTTGTTTTTTTTTGGCTTCTGTTGTTGTTGTAACCGTAGCCTGTTCCAGCGCTTTGCATTGTGGGACACAGTAGGCGAGGTAGACTGGTACGATGCAAACTGGAGATTTTTTCCAAATCAAATCCAAGTATGACATCCGGGTATTTTTGGCATACTGTAGATTTTGCTTTTGTTTGCATATGCTACATACTACATACTACATTTTGGCCAAATCAGTATGTACTAGTAGTATAGTATGAGGTTTCGAATACAGCCAGTGTCATCGAACATATGATGACATTTCAAAAGCGAAATACTCCCTGATTCTGTCCAGCATCTCCCAGGATACAGGTGATGCAGCATCTGAGATCATGCGGCTGACTATGGAAGGAAACAGATGACACACCTAAAAATGAGTCTGAAGCAAAGGTCAAAGAGCAGGCCAAGAGAACATCTGGCTGGAAACGGGTGGCAAGTTTATCGTCCACAGATTTGCTAAGGAGATAATCCTCAGCTTTGTGGCAAAACAGCGATGCTAACTTTACTGCTTCCCTGCACCCAAACATAAAACATCTTTGAAACTGCTAACTGGGGGAGTTGATTGCCTGGTGGAGGACATGATCCCACCAGAGGAAGATCTGGGCCCAGATAAAGTGTGCCTCTACGAAAGGACTGCCATGGACATTTCCAGCGGTCAGCTAGACATCATCACAAAGCAGTTGAGTGATGTCGTCCTTCCATCTAATACCTAAAGGACAAAAATTGTTCTTTTTGTTAGAGATTTGGACTGATGTTGACTATTTCATGAAACTTATGTGGAACTTTTTCAAACAGCGGGCAGAGCGGCCTGAGAGAAGGATTGACCTTGTGGTGGACTGAGGCAGATTGCAGTAGGAGCAAGTCTACCTTCGCTTGCAGAGGGCCCCTCAGTAATGGAAAGGGACACCTGTTCAGGTGTTTGAAGCTGTGTCACGGAAGAGCCAGCTGCCAGTGATAAAGATGCCAAAGAACACTCCTCAGTTCAATCGTGGGATAAATTGTGCTGCCTGAATCAGGTGTCAGGGCTGGTTAACCAGATTCTGAAAAATCGATCAATTAATCTTTCCAGTGATGTTATCGAAACCACCATACTGACCCTGGAACAGATGCTCCGTGAGGAGATCACAGGCTGTGACATTGCTGTCAGGCCAAGAAGATGGGCAGCACAAGGGTGGTGCACACCTGCTGTCCAGAATCCACTGGTTTAGATATCTATAACTGAGACACAAATAAGGCTGACACCAAACAACAACAGCGGCCTCAACAGTTTCTTTAAATTGGTTTGCAAAGCCATAGCCAAACCATTCTCTGCCTGCTTCAAAGAGTAATCATTGGCAGACTTAGGGTGGGCGAGACAAACCTTTTTCACAGAGACATTTTGGCTTGGCCTATCTTAACTTAAGTTTCAAAGATAGAAAAATTTCTATCTTCCTATTACAGATGCAATTCCTAAACTCCTGGCTGTGTCCTATCCTATCTCAGACCTCCTATCTTATCTAAGAAATCCTAACTATGACTGTAAATTAGATTCTTCAATCGGCACTTCTCTTGTCATGTCTGTATCTACTGTATATTTAGAATGTACCTGTAGGCTACTCCAGATGGACAAGCCATAATATCAACGGCTCTCATTGTCACTGGATAGATAGCTTGCTATCATGGACCAAAAAAACGACTGGCCTTCAATTTTAGCCACGAGGAATAAAAAATAAAAAATGAATCCCAATGAATCGTCTTGGCAGTATATATACTGTATATATAAATATATATATATATATATATATATATATATACTGTATAAATATATACCCATAAGTACATGGTCCTGAAAATTTAAAGTGTCATCATACGGTTTGAGTAGCCTTTCAATCATTATATCAGTGTTCATGTTCCCCATCTTCATTGTCATTACCATACAGACCTAACAACAGTGCTGCTGCCATTTGGGCATTTATTTTGAATTTAGTACAGGGTCTATGCCGTCCTAACTTAGGAAATCCCTAACTTAGGACAGTTCTGTAATAGCTACATTCCTGAGATAAGATAGGAATCTTTCCTAAATGCAGTTAGGAAACATGTTTCTGTAAAACCAAAACTCCTAAATGTCAGCGATGAAATAGGATTTAGGAAGTTTCTGTAATGAGGTCCCTGGAGTCCAACCTCATATCCACCTTATCCTCTGAGCTACTAGCCTCAGTTCGGCTAGTAACACAGAGAGTTCAACCTGGATATGATGCAGGGCCATAAAGGTGCCTCACTGTGGCCTTGCAGCAATAAGTTGAGGGTTCAATTCCGGGCCTTGACCCCCTTGCTATGAGGAGTACACACATGCTCACTGTGCTGGCGTGGGTTTACTCCCTGTGCTTCGGTTTCCTCCCACATTTTAAGTAAGGGATAATGTGCAGCGAGCCCTTCATGGCCATGCAAAGCAGCATCACCCTGTTGGGGTTTATTTCACAACAATGACCCGCTAGCTGCACATTAACAGGCTTATTACACGGCTACTTACTTCAGAAATCAATAATTTGACACAAAAATAATCCTCCAGAGTCTGAGTTCAGAACTGCGTCCATAGCAACAGTCTGTTATATATAGCAACGATCTGTTATAAATAAATAACGGACTGTAGAACGCAGTGATTGACCAATCAGAATCGAGTATTCAACAAAGCTGTGTAATATATCATAATAATGATTAAAAGTAATAAATAAATAATGAAAAATAAATGAATAAATAAAATGATAAATTGATATTCTTTTCTTTCTTTTCTTATTATTTTCTGCTAGGTGCATGACTGTAGATGTGTTACTCAGACTGCAGTTCTGCTGGTTAAAGCAGAACTTTATTATAACTCGGGTCATGATAATAAATAAAACAAATAGATAGATCCCTCCCTGCCCTTTTTTTAGTTTTAATTATATTTAAAGAGTCTTAGACATCATTGATTATTCATTACATACTTGCCATTAAATGACACTCTATATCAAAGAGATGGAAAAGATGTTGGATGCTTGCCTTCACACTCCATTTGTTGTTTTAAGAAGTGTAACGACTTCCTGGAAGCTCATACTGAAAAAAAAATCTGTTTATCAATAACAACAGTACACGTATATATTTTTTTTTCTCTTACAAATGCCTTTTTATTTCTCGCAAAGATTTCACAGTCTCTGGGATCCCACGTCAAACTGTTCCACAGGAATTCAAAAAGGTACTAACAAACAATACAGCACACGCAGACATACAGTAAATACTGAACACAAATGACTTGTGTTTGGTTTGAATGCATACTGTAGTGGCTCAGTGTAAACATTTATCAGAATGTTACATTGTGCACTTCTTCACAGGACTTTATAGGATGAAATATACAAGAGCAAATCGGTGTTTTTCACCTTTTCAAAAAAGAGAACAACAAAAGCACCCGGCATTGTATTTTTGAAATGTGTTTCAAGAAGCCTTAATAATCAAAATGTTAAAATAATGTGATAGTGTGATGTCAAATATACCCAGGCACCAGAAGGTGAGCAAATTCCTGGCAGTCAGTTCATCCCTTTCAAAGCTGAGGTGTCACATTCTGATAAGTTGTATTTTTCATTGACTTTGAATGGGAAATAAATGCATGTGGTATAACTGCTGACCAGTTTTTTCTTTAAATAGAATACATGATTGATTCATGGTTCTAATCAAACAACAGCAAAGCTCAGGCCCATTTTGAGTCCAACATATCGGGGAATGGAAAACAGATCAGGTATCAATATGCTTTCCATGACCTGACCTGGGTTCAGTGTGTGATCCTCCTCATGACGTTGGCTGGCGTCTGAGCATAATCCTGCTACTGTGGCTGCTGCTGCTGCTGCATTAAAACTGTGAAAATGTATCTTAGTAAAATGAATGTGTTTGCCAGGAGTCCAATGAAACACAGCTTTGTTCTGATTGACAACTTTGCAGAATTTAACATTACTAATTTATTAGTAATATGTTGAATTGGTTGCTACAACAAAAAAACCTTATAAAAACATGTCCGTCTTTATTATACCTGCTATGGCACTTATTATTGTGCTTTCTAATAAAATAAAAGTTCCAATTCACGTGAGAAAACAATGACCTGATTATGTGAATTTGTTAAGTTGTAAGTGATGGGTGCCTTCAGCTTCTTCTTCTCTCTTCCGTCAAAGTTAATGTTACTACATTGTGAGAGAAAGAACTCACTTTCTAACAGGTGTTGAGAGAGATCTTTTACTTAGATGTTGACTTATAAAACCCCTGATCTCTGGAATGAAATTACTCTGTCAGCAGAAGACTGAATCCCACCAGATTGTTTTCTCTATTATCTCACCCACAGCCTTTAACACGATGCGACAAAGGCAGTCAAAATGCATTTCTGATCTATTTACTCAGAGTACAGGCCTCAGTGAGGAAAAGAAATATTGTCAGTCCCACCTACTGCCAAAATTCACATTTATCTGAGAGTGGATCTTTAAAACTGATAAATACTGATCAGTAATGAACATTGATAAAAGCAATAAACACTGATAATGGCATGATTTCACATTTCTGAAGCTCACTTTCAGGGTTACAGGCAACCTAAAGCTCCTTTTCAGCCGCAGGAACTTTCCCCCCGGAACTTGGAACCTTTTGAGGAACTCATTGCGTTTCAACCGCAGGGACCAGGGTCTAAATTAAGTACCGGGGACATTTTCCATAGACAACTTTCGGGTTAGGGTTTGCAGGGATGACCGTCGCCGATTGGTGAAGCACACACACACAGCACCGCTGCCTCAACTCGCGCACCGCTTCATTCATAAAAGGAAGTACTCTAGTGTTGATTTAGGACTATTTTAGGACGACGGGAGAGCATTTCTCTTTCTTTGATAAGATTAAAAGTAAAGTTAAGCTCTGCTGTCGGCTTCAGAGAGAAAATGAGAGAGAGATTGTGCTGAGAGGGCGAGCGTAGAAGAGACAGACAGCGCGGCGGTGCTGTGAATGAGAGAAAGAAAAGTTATTTTCTGATTGTTTCGTGGCAGTTACGTTCTACAGCACAAAAAGATAACCATCAAACACTCAACAGATGATTTAATGTGGAGACAGACGCTCTTAGTTGCATTTTGCTCCGCTGCATTTCAATCATTACATCCAACGTGCATCAGTAAATACTATGTGAGGGATAATTGTTGTGAATTGAACACAATGACGCTAGATGTACATTATCCCGCTTATTACAGGACTACTTACTTAAGAAATCAATAATTTGACACAAAAACGGTCCGCCAGAGTTCGACATCAGAACTGCGTCCATAGCAACGGTCTGTTATACATAGCAACGGTCTGCTATAAAGAAATAACAGACCGTAGAACGTCGTGATTGACCAATCAGAATCGAGTATTCAAGAAAGCCGTGTAATAAGCAGCAGTAAATGTCGTCGCAGTGAGACAAAAACCTAACATTTATTTGTTTTTAGATGAACAGGCACACTGAACTGCAGAGTGTGTTTACCGCTGCGACCACCAGCAGCCCTCGTCTCATGTCATGTTGCTTTTTTATACAAAATTTGCCTAATCTTCGCAGGTCTTCAGAACGCTATGGAAACAGAGACATCGATGGACTGAAGGAACCTTTTAGTTCCTTGAAAAGTAGTTCTAGGACTAAAATTACCAGGAACTTCTTGGTGGAAAGCCACAGTTAAAGGGATTCTTGACAATCTTTGACTTCACTCTTGTATAAATACTTTAACCCTGTATAAAAAAAAATCCAAATTTGGACTTTTATAACTGCTAACTGCACGTCAAATCAGTCATTTTTTCCAATGACTGCAAAAATACTGTTTCTCATGCAAGAGGTAATGACATGTCAATAATACTTGGCAAAATTTACAAGCTTGTTTGTGAATGACTTTAAGTGTAATACTGCAATTCCAATCAGTAATTTAACACATTTGTTCGAGGTGGAACTAATTTAAGTTTTAGTTTCTGTTTTCCAGAAAACAGTGAAATTTGATGAAAGTGAAGTTAAGAAGTGCTTCTGATCTGTTTATTTGCTGCAAGACAAGATCTTAGTGTAAAAAAAAAAAAAAGGATTTTTGGGAGGCTAGTCTTGGTAAAACCGCCCAACATGGCGTCACAGTAAACTGTAAACCATGGCACCATGGTCATTTTTATCCTGCTTCTCAACCCGCTTCTCTTTCACTTCTCTGCCTACATTCATCTTTCATTCTTTTTGCTTCACATAGTTTCCATCCCTCCATTAACCGATTCAGACCCCTTTGCTCCTCTAACCATCCGTTCTGCTCAATATTTTTTCTTTTTTCTGGATTTTTTTCTTTTTGGTTACTAACTTCATCTCTTTCTTCAGCTCATGTTACATCATTTCTTTGTTACTTCTTTAGGCATCCTCTTCCACGTCTTCCTCAAACTCGCCCTCCTCCTCAGCCGTGGCGTCCTGGTACTGCTGGTACTCGGAGACCAGGTCGTTCATGTTGCTCTCTGCCTCGGTGAACTCCATCTCGTCCATGCCCTCGCCGGTGTACCAGTGGAGGAAGGCCTTGCGGCGGAACATGGCGGTGAACTGCTCAGAGATGCGTTTGAACAGCTCCTGGATGGCCGTGCTGTTGCCGATGAAGGTGACGGCCATCTTGAGGCCACGTGGCGGGATGTCGCAGACGGCCGTCTTGACATTGTTGGGGATCCACTCCACAAAGTAGCTGCTGTTCTTGTTTTGGACGTTCAGCATCTGCTCATCCACCTCCTTCATGGACATGCGGCCGCGGAACACGGCAGCCACCGTCAGGTAGCGTCCGTGGCGAGGGTCGCAAGCGGCCATCATGTTTTTGGAGTCGAACACCTGCTGGGTGAGCTCGGGCACCGTCAGGGCGCGGTACTGCTGGCTCCCCCTGCTGGTCAGAGGGGCAAAGCCCGGCATGAAGAAGTGGAGGCGGGGGAAAGGCACCATGTTGACGGCCAGTTTCCTCAGATCAGCGTTCAGCTGGCCGGGGAAACGCAGGCAGGTGGTCACGCCGCTCATGGTGGCCGAGACCAGGTGGTTGAGGTCGCCGTAGGTGGGCGTAGAGAGTTTGAGAGTGCGGAAGCAAATGTCATAAAGGGCTTCATTGTCAATGCAGTAGGTCTCATCTGTGTTTTCTACCAGCTGGTGGACTGACAGCGTGGCGTTGTACGGCTCAACCACGGTGTCCGATACCTGAAGACAAAGACACACGGGACATCAATAGTTATGGCTCATATAGATTACATATATTCTACACATACTGCCAATTCACCATTCAATAGATTACTTTGTTTTCCCCACAGTTCAAGGTAACCACACGATCTGCAAGAGGTTGTTTTTACAACTGACAGCGATCATTTTACTGGGTAGAGATTTCTGGCTCTCCACATCATAGACTGTATATAAGAAGTGGACGTAGTCACCGTGACGTCACCCATTGGTTTCTGTTAGGGCTGTCAATCGATTAAAATATTTAATTGCGATTAATTGCATGATTGTTCATAGTTAAATAAAATTAATTGCACATTTTTTATCTGATCAAAATGTACCTTAAAGGGAGATTTGTCAAGTATTTAATACTCTTATCAACATGGGAGTGGACAAATATGCTGCTTTATGCAAATGTATGTATATATTTATTATTGTAAATCAATTAACAACACAAAACAATGACGAATATTGTCCAGAAACCCTCACAGGTACTGCATTTAGCATAAAAAATATTCTCAAATCATAACATGGCAAACTGCAGCCCAATAGGCAACAACAGCTGTCAGTGTGTCAGTGTGCTGACTTGACTATGACTTGCCCCAAACTGCATGTGATTATCATAAAGTGGGCATGTCTGTAAAGGGGAGACTCATGGGTACCCATAGAACCCATTTTCATTCACATATCTTGAGGTCAGAGGTCAAGGAACCCCTTTGAATATGGCCATGACAGTTTTTCCTCGCCAAAATTTAGCGCAACTTTGGAGCGTTATTTAGCCTCCTTTGTGACAAGCTACTATGAAATGGATACCTAAGGATACCAATGGATTCCTTAGGTTTTTCTAGTTTTATATGATGCCAGTAACTTCATTCTAGCTTAAAAACTGAGCCCGCTACAAGCTCCGAAAGATCGATTGCTTTAATACGTTAAAGAAATTAGTGGCGTTAAAATGATTTTGTGTTAACGAAAAGAGAAAGTTTGCTCCGGCTGGTGGGCGGTGCTTGGTATTTCCTCAACAGATCTGAACATGGATGCCGGGTCACAAACTTTCTAATTTTACAGCTAAACAGAAACTACAAGATGTTTCTGAAAACATTTGAGGAGAGAAATAGTCATTACAGTAACAGAATATTGATTCATTTTTGACTGTTTGATCGGAGTTTGCGAGTGATTGACAGCTGCTCAGAGACGACAAGGCTCCAGATCAGCTCTGATTGGTTGTATTCCTCCGGTCTGTGAAATCTTGTAGATGCCATTAGTAGCACCGGAGGACACAGAGGCACAGGATGTTTTCTTCAGATTACCTGTCTCATGCACTACTGTCAGGATATAGCGATCGTTTTATAAAAATAACTGTTTTTAATCACATTTGCTTCAATCTTGCCTACTGCTGCTTTAACTATTTTCTCTTTATGCAAAAAGCACTAAAAGAGAGAAAAACTACTACTTTATATTATGTCTCCATCAGAGTAGCAATAGATGATGGTATTAATATTTTATTTTGATGAAACATGACCTAAAAGGAAACAAAATGTCGTTTTTACTGTGTCTAATGGTACATTATTGCATGTGTTACCTTTGGAGAGGGCACCACGCTGAAGGTATTCATGATGCGGTCGGGGTACTCCTCCCGGATCTTGCTGATGAGCAGGGTGCCCATGCCGGAGCCGGTGCCTCCTCCCAGAGAGTGGGTGAGCTGGAAACCCTGCAGACAATCACAGCTCTCGGCCTCTTTTCTCACCACATCCAGGACCGAGTCCACCAGCTCTGCCCCCTCCGTGTAGTGACCTTTGGCCCAGTTGTTTCCTGCTCCACTTTGACCTGGGGAATAAGAACAAGAAGCTAGTATCTTTTTTCTCATTAAACCAAACGAAATTCACAACAAAACTGGGAGTTTATGGCAGCAGTGGGGTTCTCTGTGCCATGTAGGACAGTCAGCAGAGATATATTTCTCAAATGGACAGGACCATTAAAAACCATTAAACTGGGCAAAAGGGACACCCAGAGATCATCCTTCAGCTGGAGGCCAAACCCCTGTGGCAGCAAGATGTTAAACTCAACAAGCTCCATGACTGCTGTTTTGTATCCCACCCTGACCTCTGACCTCCTGTGGAAAAGAGGGCCGAACTCTGTGTGTTCTTACCAAAGACAAAGTTGTCAGGTCTGAAGATTTGCCCAAAAGGTCCAGAGCGGACTGAGTCCATGGTTCCTGGTTCCAGGTCAACTAGGATGGCTCTGGGCACATACTTCCCACCTGAACACACACACAGACAGACACAACATGTCAGCTCAATCATTGCAGATTTTACAATGGCGGCGGTGTCACAAACTTTCTCATTTTACAGCTAAACAGTAACTACAAGATGATTCTGAGAACATTTGAGGCGAGAAATAGGCATTAACGTAACATAATATTGATTCATATTTGATCAGCACTGCCTAGTTTGACCGTTTAAATTTAGCCTGTAACGGAAGACTTTGACCAATCACAGGTCATTTCAGAGAGTTTGCGAGTGATTTACTCGTGGCTCTCTCTGTTATTTGACATACAGGAGTAATACTGAAAACTAATGGAAGTCAAGTTCTCTCCTTGTGATGCTACAATGCAGGCTGTATTGTCCATATCACGTCCATCATCCTATATTCAACAGTGGTTTCTGACAAATATTTTTCACTTTAGCAAATTATTTATTTAGTGAAAAGCTCAGTTTATCACAGTATAACAGCTGGTGTATGGGTGTAGTACCTCATGGTGCCACTAAGTGGAGTTCTAACATTATAAAACTGAGGGAAGCCTCTGTCTAGTCCAAACTCTTAAAGGGACTATATGTAAGAATCAGAAATTGCTTGTTCACAGCGACACCTGTGGCCGCAATGTCAACGAAAGTCAGCGTCCTGTTGCTCGCGCTCGCGCTTGTGCTCGCGCTACATTGACATGAACGAGCACCGGTCTAAACAGTGAGGCGACACACGTCAGCTAACACACAATATCACTCTATATTTCACCTGCTTGGCAGTAATGTTAGCTGACCAGACGAAGGTCTTTCCATGAATCAATTCTGATCCTAGTGTTGGCTTTTCCTCCCGATCCGGAGGGAACGGAGGGGGAGAGACCGACACCCGGTCGGGGGGGGGGGGGGGGGGAAGACACCCGGTCGGGATAACGTAACTCTCTGCGGAGCCCCGTCACTTCACAAGACACGGGAAACCTCTGTTGGTCTGGAGGAGCTGCAGCATTTATTTCTGCAAAAACGTCCACTGCACATTCACTAGATATTCTCAGAGCTAAACTAACTCTTCTGCAGTGTGCGCGCGTGTACGCGGAGTTGGAGCGAGCCGAGCGGGTGAGAACGAGCGCGGTGTGCAAACAGGCAGCAGGAGCAGCGCGTACCCACACGCGAGCGCGCATGGGATTCCGACCTGTTATGATTTATGCGCGTGATAAGTTACAAATAGTCCCTTTAACAGTTTGGGATGGTAAAATTATCGATTCAAGATTCAATACATTCTTGCCATACACCTTAGCTGTTAGGAACTGCCTAACGTAGCCTCAGTGTGCTCATGACAGAACAACAAACAGCAGAACAGTCAAGACACATAATAAGAAATAAAAACATAACATAACACATAATACATGGGGAGGAAAGTCTAGTGCTAAATAAGAATAAAGTGTCAGGTACTTTAAAATACGGTAATAGTTAGTGCTTTGCTTTCGTAAAGCGCTGGCGCAGAACAGGCCCTTTACACAGCAGCCATTTAGACAGTTTATCATTGAGGGTAAACACAAGTGTAATTAATAACATTAATTATGGACTTGATCCACTGAGGTGTGCCAGGGCTAAGGATGGGTTAAGATTTTAACGGTACTACTACTCTTACCGATACTGCTTATCGATCCGGTACTTTAATGGTACTCTTAACGGTTCTTTTTGTTGTTTTTTAAAAAATTTAACACTTTAATAGCAGAATTAACATTGCTTTATTGTCATATTGTATATAAATTAACATTTGAGCAGCAACTGCTACAGCATTGTTTTGAACAAATCACTTATAATGTGATAATTAATATGTAAAATAAATAAAATAATTATTTATAGTATAAGAAACGTCATATTTTGAACAAATCACTATTATAAACTATAATGTGATGATGGTGGATGGGGCAACGAGGGATGAACTACGAGCCAGTCTCTCATCAATCCCATCATGTGAAGAGCACAAAGCACATGTGGTCATCAGGTCTGTAAATGTCATGGTTTTTTTTCAGTGTATCCTCTCCTAAAACGGTTGTATTTGTGTCCTTGCAGCTGCAGTGAGCCAGTAACTCCACAAGGGGGATGTCTTCTCATTTTATAAGATAAGATAAGATAAGATGAACCTTTATTAATCCCCTTGGGGAAATGCAGGTGTCAAAGCAGCAAAGCAAAAAAAACAGGTACAGGTGTAAGAATTATAAAACAATAATCAAAGTGTGTGTCAGGATGTACTTACCACTGGCCTCGTTGTAATACACACTGATCCTGTCCAGCTGCAAGTCGCTGTCTCCATTGTAGGTTCCCGTTGGGTCGATGCCGTGCTCATCGCTGATCACCTCCCAGAACTAAACACACAAACACAATAGAGCCTCAGTAAAGATGTACTGTACTGTAATGAAGGTGGTATTACTATTAACAAATGTGTAACTATGTGTTTCAAGTCATGCAAAAAGCAGTCACACACGGATAAATCTCAATTTGTTAGACACTCAATGTTTATTACCTACATCTAATCTTATACTAAAACCTGATCTTTTAACAGCCATCTTCAACAATCAACCGGTCACTGGGCTTGAAATGTGAAACACCCATTTACAGCTTTAATTGTGATAAAATGCGGTTTACTCAATGGAGTTATTCAGTCACAGTTCTGGAAACTTTTCTTAGAAAGAGGTGTCTTTGTGTCCTGATTAAGGCCATAACTGCAAGTCAATTTACTAAGAGGGAAGAAGAGAGTGGTTTACAATCACTCTTCTGTCCTCTGTCATCTGATTACCTTTTACGGTCACAAGATCACCTAAAAACAGCAACACGTTCTGTTTCTTTCTTTGAATCTGGTTTAAGAAGGTTTTTTTCAGCAGTGACCTTACCCTGAACTGCAATCTCTCCATCAGTATTCTCCAACAGTCATGCTGATTAAAAGTTGCATTTCATGGATACACACTCAGTGTATCGTGTTTTTGCACGCAGTGACCTATCACAACTCCAATTTGTTCTTTGTGACCCAAATGCGGTAAGAAATTAGAAGGGACTGTAGCTTTGATCCAGATCACAGGGCAGCTGAAAACAGCTCAGAAACTATTTACAAATGACCCATAGATGTATGATATCTATATGAAAATACAGAAATGGCACAGTCCTGATCTTAAAGGAGCGGAAAAAAAAAAGAGAATTTCAAAGGTTTCAGACCAGAACAAAACAACAGAAGGAGGAAGTAGTGGAGGCAGAATGAAAAACGGGATAATTGTCTCACAAAAAAAAGCAAAGAAGAGCGTACTAGGGCTACAACTAATAATTGTTTTCATTATGGATTTATCTGCCAATTTATTTCTCAAATAACGGATTCAGTATTTGGTATAAAATGTTGGAAAAAGCCCATTACAGTGTCAGCCCAGCTGGCTGTTAGCCCAGGGATACTCAACTTGCTTTGCCGGGGGCCCCTTTAGCTAAATGATAAACATGAATAATATTAACAAATCAAATGAGGCCCATAACGCATCTTTCTTTGAAATTCTTTATTTTCAAATTAACTGACTTATTAGCTACGTTGACACAAGGACTGACACTAGGCCTATATGACAGATAACCTCTGTCGGGAGGTCCGGGATCCTCCCCTGGCACAGGCTCTATTAGTCTATTTTGATGCTTTTTTTATGCGCTCTGGCACCTTATTGATATTAAATGTTCAGAAAAAATCCCCATTGTGAATCAGTATAATTTCATTTATGGGAAGGGAGTATGCTACTTGAATTTTCATAGCTGGTTTAGGGAATCAAACATAATTACAACACCATCTCTAAAGCTTATAGAAGTACTCAAACTCCTTGTTCCACTCGTAGTAGTGGGAGGGTTAGTGAGAGCAGAGCTTGCTCCGAGGATTCAGTCGGCCTCGTTTCTACAAGCTGAGACATTAACGCCAACCTTGGCCAAGATACAAGCGCAGACTGTCACACCAGTTTGGTCTACTGACCCTAATCTGTGCCGTGTGTGTGTGTGTGTGTGTGTGTGTGTGTGTGTGTGTGTGTGTGTGTGTGTGTTTAAGAGGAAGTAGGGGAGATCAGCAGAGGGAGGTCGGCACGTCTGTGTGGCTGTATATCTGTGTGTGTGAGTGGTAAAGAGGGAGATTGGTGGGCAAGAAAATCTCATTTTTTAATCTTCACTACTGTCACCTCGCCATCTTTGGCTGTTCCTGAATCCTCCCTCCCTGCAATCCCCATGGCAACAAGTTAATAAATTCAAGCAGTTTTGAAAACCATCTTGACCTAAAGCATTTTATTGGGTGAGGCTAAAAGCTATAAGAATACTGAACAACGATATCATTATGAAAACTAATCACTTACATTTACACAATCTGTATTACTAGGAACAAATAATGAACAAGAAAAGGGTGAGAGTCAACACATGAGTGCTGAAACCTGCTTGTGACAAGAAGTTATCCAGCAATTTTGGGTGAATTCAAGCGGAGTTAATGCATTGTGAAATGAGGATGACCTCAGTGTGACTAAATCCTCTGTAAATACACTCTTCTTCACTGATCAGGGAGTTTGAGTCACCCCATATGTTGCTGCCACGCCTCTTGTTGCCCTGCCAGGAACCCCCCAGGGCAAGTCTGCTGGATGAGTGATTAACGGGCCGTATTATATAGATGTATATTACTGCAAATAATGAAGCCACATATCCTTTCAGATTCTTGAAATTACAAGATGTTCTGATTGCTCTGATGTTCTGATAATGTACAATTTAATAGACAACACCACACAGCTGTTCTCCACTTAGAGGGTGATGAGAGTAAAATGTATAAGTCATCATCTGCAATATATATGAGATATAAACAAATGGCTCTTTTGATTTCTGACTGGTTGGACACAGCAGGCCTTCTGTATATCAAGCCAACACACTGTTTGATTGTAGGGCTACAAGTAACGATCATTTACAGACTGATCGATCAATTCAAAGATGATTTTTTTGATTAATCTATTAAATCTCAAAAAAACTGTGAAATTGCTTGTTTTACCCAACCAGCAGTCCGAAGTGAAGCCAATGCTGAAGTGCCTTAAACTTGTAATCTTTCTAATATCCAGCAGGGGGCGACTCCTCTGGTTGCAAAAAGAAGTCTGATTGTATAGAAGTCTATGAGAGAATGAGCCTACTTCTCACTTGATTTATTACCTCAGTAAACATTGTAAACATGAGTTTATGGTCTCAATCGCTAGTTTCAAGTCTTCTTCAATACAGCCTGATGTTCATTTAGTAAATTATGATCCAATTTAGAGTCAAATAGACCATAAAGCAGGGGATGCTTTAGGGCGGGGCTACCTTGTGATTGACAGGTCGCTACCACGGTGTTGTCCAGTCTGGGAGTTGTCCGTGTTTTCGTCTTAGAACTTTAACACTTTCACAGTGTATTTTCACTTCATGAAAGTTAATTGTAACATTTTGGTCGCCTAAAAATGTCTTATTCAGCTTTCTGTTGTACTTCTGGTTCTAAAAACCAGAATGGCGACAGCCAAAATGCCGAACTCGAGGCTTCAAAACTGTAGTCCACAAACCAATGGGTGAAGCCACAGTGAATATGTCCACTTCTTATATACAATCTACTGTATGTCTGTGTCTCAAATCGGATACTTCCGTTAGTACACTTTCATGTAATGCACTGTGCAAACTATGTACTTACTTGTGTAGTGCGTGAATTTCGACAGGGTAGTGTTGTCTCAAATCGCACACGGCTGTTGTGCACTCAGCGGAAGCTCGGTAGATCCGCTGGTGATAGTCAGCCACAGACATCACGCCCTATGGGCAGTAATTCAATTGAGACGGAGTGGTACTTAGTGGAAAAAAAACCCCACATGTATAACTTAAATTTGTATAGTTCGGTGTTCGCCGTTTCAATCGCAACCGCTGCAGCTTCGCTCACCATTTTCATTTTCGCCAGTTTGAAATAGGTTGGTGGCCCCTCACCTTCTGCTAAGTAGCAAAGATGGTGACCCCTGAGGGTGAGAAGTGTCCAACGTCCCACACTCAAAGTTTTGACCGTTTTGAGGACCACATTCAGGGACTTTCATTTGGGCATTCGGGTCAGCCCTAGAGCAAAGGGGCAAATAAACATTCGCTCACGGTTGCAAAGCAAATAAGCATCTTCGCATTCGTGTGGAGTTCAGCTTTGGTGAACTTTCAGGCGAATATCCCCTCGGCAGACGATGGTCACTCGCCTGCATTCACGCACGTGTGACCGTGCCCTAACACTGTTAGCTCTGTCAGCACTGTCGCTGCTGTTTCCAGTTAGCACCAATCCGCCGGCTCAGCCGTCGCCATGTTGAGAGCCATGCAGAGGCAATAGAAATGCTCCCTATCTCGCATTTAGCACCTTTAAAGCTGAAGTATGCGAGATTGGAGCAAATATGATTAAAAAAAGTTATTTTTATAAAACGGTCGCTATATCGTGACAGGAGTACATGAAACAGGTAACCTGACAAAAATCATGTTCCTCTGTGTCCTACTGTGTCCTCCGGTGCTCCTAACGGCACCTGAAAGATTTCACATACCGGAGGAAATCAACTGATCTGAGGTCCGCTGTCCAGCTGCCGTCTATGAGAGCCGGCTGTCAATCACTCGCGAACTCTGACCAAACTAGGCAGCGCTGATCAAATATGAATCAATATTCTGTTACTGTAATGACTATTTCTCTCCTCAAATGTTCTCAGAATCATCTTGTAGTTACTGTTTAGCTGTCAAATGAGAAAGTTTGTGACCATTGTGAAATCTGGTGAAGGAACGCCAAGTTCCGGTCACATGACCGGAGGACAGCCAATAGGAACGCTCTCTCAATGAAATGATCTGTGATTGGTCAAAGTCTCCCGTCACAGGCTAGATTTTTTAAAGCCTGAAAACAGAGCCATGAGGAGGAGCAGAAGTCTAGTTTTCTCTCAGAACACTTGAATTACAATATGCTGAAAGGTTATTATGGAATTTTTGCCCAATGATGCCAAAAATATACTGCCTACTGCCACTTCAAGACGCTGAAACAAGCAATAAATTGACTAAACAATCATTATAGTTGCAGATACATTTTCCTTAATTGTAATCGTTGAAGATTGGCAGTGGATCTCTGGGTACTTAATTGTAGAAACACCACAGGACATTTAAAGCACTGCAGCAATAAAAGCTGATTAGATAGATCTTATTTAGCAGATAGTCACTCTATAAATCTATGTCCATGTGTAAACTAGGATGTGCATGTGATACACTGACTGGAGAAGCAGCTATTTAAATGACGTCATCTGTGCTTTCAGAGCAGACACTGAGACTCTTGTTATCTCCCCCCCCCCTCACCCTTCACCCCCCTCCTGCTGCGTTCCTCTGCTCTGCCTCAGCAAACTTCTCCTTTCTTTTCACCCTCTTGTGTTTTTCTTTGCTCTTTTCTCAGTGACAAAGCGTCCGGCTCACCAGGCGGCCGAGACAGCAGCTGGCCTTGTGCGTCTGCTCCAGTCTGGCCGGCTTCATTAATCATGGATCAATGACTTGAGTCACTGTTTTGTCAACAGTTCCGAAACGTGTGAATTGTTACTGCATTCATGTGCAAGATATGATTCATTCATATCCCAGAATGCTGCATCACTATAACTTTCCTATGGGTTGTTCTTATTAGTTATAGAGGTTTTATGAAACCTTGTAGCTTTAACCTTCTATTGTATCACTCACTATAACGCTTGCTTTACTGTACTTTGTGATACTTTTATGACCCATCACATCACTGAGATATTTCAACAGTGATTAATTGTTCCTGTCTTTGTATCAATCTGGTACTTTCAGTATTTTATCATCCACTGTTAGAAAAGGATTAAGTGGGATTTTCTAATTTCTATTTTGACTGTGAGTTGAATGTAACTTAATAATTATATACATTTGTACATACCCTTGTAAAATGTATTATAAAAGCACTTTGGATAAGGGTTGCTTGCACTGAAAACAAATGAATTTGACGCTAGTTAGGCAGGAAAAAACACTAACTTACAACTTAAAAACTCTTAACTCAACTTATGTAATGTATCTTCCAGTAAGAGCATAGAGGCTATGATGCTCTCTTGTGCAACAAGGATTGTGGTGAACTACACCATGGACCATTTACTTTGTCTGAAACTCCAAATAAAATAGACATTTTAGACTAATTTAAGATTTAGTAAGCTAAAGAAAGATGAACAGATTAAATGGTTAAATGGTTGAGTCTATGAAACAGGAGGATATATATATATATATATATATATATATATATGTTGTAACGGTTGCTTTTATCTTTGAAATTGCCTCTGAAAAAAAGTTGAGTGAAATGTTTAACATAACTGGAAAGAAAAACTGGAATAAACTGCTGATTAACGCTAAAAAAAACTTGAAAAATATATATATACACACAAAAATATGTATATATATATATATATATATATATATATATATGTATATGTATATATATATGTATATGTATATATATACATATACATATACATACAAATATATATATACATATACACATACAAATATATATATATATATATATATATATATATATATATACTGTATATATATATACACACACACACATATATATATATATATATATATATTTAAGCAGTTGATTTTATCTTTGAAATTTGCATTCAAATATTTTAAAAAACACAACAAAATGCCTCTGAAAAAAAGTTGAGAGTGAAATTCTTAACATAACTGTAAAGAAAAACCGTATAAACTGCTAATTAACAACCCAAAAAAAAGTTGATTTGTTCTCACTACTTCTTCTTACCTTAGCACCAATCTGGTTCCCGCACTGGCCCGCCTGGAGGTGCACGATTTCCCTCATGATGGACGGTAAACGTAGTTAGTGATGAAAGTAAAGTGTTGGCAGAGATAAAGAGGTGCTGCTAACCTACTGCTGAGCACAGACAGAGTAACAGACACACAGACACACAGACAGACCGACAGACAGGCTACAGAGTGTGTGCCCTGCTCTGAGTCCTACAGGCGGGACTAAAGTCTTGGGATGCGGCCATCACGCTGTTCTCGCTAATGATTGGCTGCTGTTGTTGGAGCCCCGGCGCTGATTGGCTGAAAGGGCAGATTTTTATTTCTAAAGGGGTTTCCTTGTCTCAAAGGCAAGGACCGGAAGAGAAGAAGGAGTGCCGGGTTTTGTCATCACTGCCCCGTTGGAGCCCCACTAACCTCAATGAAACAATGCACAATAGAACAGAATAGAACAATAGAATATAATAGTATAAAATGGGTAGACCATATTCAGTTTTATTTCATTTATAATGAGACGATACCTGATTTTGGCATTGTGGGCTATATATTGGATATATTTTGGATTTGCACCTTATTTGCACCTCATTGTTATTGTTAGGCCTATCTTAGATTTTTATGTTTGCACTCTTTATATTTCCAACTTTGTATTGCAACTGCCGCACAGCAATTTCCCTTGGGATAAATAAAGTTTTATCTTATATTATGTATGTTTAATGTACAATAATAGGCCTACTACTTATATAATGTATGGGGCAAAAATAAATGTATAGAGTACAGTACAGAATAGAATATAACATAAGTAGTTGTATTGGTATAATAGCCTTAAAGGAATTAAAGAATGATATCACCTAGTTTTGACCTCTAAGTAAATATAAATACAAGTTAACCCTGTGTTAATGTAAAACAACATTTGAAAATATACATTTATCATAAATGGTCTGTGACCTGCTGAAAATGACTTTCAAATCATGCTTCACTGGAAATCCTGTAAGATTTTCAGAACTGACTTTTGATGACAAGCAGGAAATTGCTAACCATAAAGAAGGGAGATAAATTATTACTGAAACTTTACTCCTACATCTGGATATATTTGTATCTATAATTTCTGAGTTTTTCTGCATTTAAAATAATGTACTTATATTTTCACATTTTGGCATGCATATATCTAATTTGGAATTTGGAGAACATGTATATGTATAAGATACATATATTGATAATGAAGTAAACCTGCAATACAATACATCTGAAGAAATTGTATGCATTTGGACCATATTTGGTTCCTATAGTTACTTCATGGATGAAAGTATTTTACATGCCCATTAGCCAGTGGTGGAAAGTCACTAAGTACATTTACTCATGTACTGTAGGCTACTGAAGTACACTTCTGAGGTACTTGTACTTTACTAGTGCAAGTATTTCCATTTCTTGCAACTTTATACTTCTACTCCACTACAATTCAGAGTCTTTCTAAAAAAATTGAATTTCCCCTCGGGGATTAATAAGGTGCCTTTCTTCTAAATATTGTAGTTTTTAATCCACTACATTTATTTTTAAAACTTTAGCTACTCTGCAGAATCAGATTGATAATACAAAACGTAATCAAGAAATAAACGTATGATTATAGGACAAGATAATATTAAAAAAGTAATTCAAATTATCTCCACCTTTACCAGCTGCAACATTAACGTGATATTCACATTAATGCCCCAATAAATATAATCCAAAAATATAATGTACATTTTTATGAAATGGGACATTCTGCATAATGAGTACTTTTGCTTTTGGTACTTTAAGTATATCTTCATGCTAATACTTTTGTACTTTTACTTAAGTAGCATGTTGAATGCAGGACTTGTAACAAAGTATTTTACACTGTGATATTGCTACTTTTACTTAAGTACACAGATTACACAGAGCCATTTGACACAAGGAAATGCATGTGAAAATGAAACTGATGGCGGACGCTACCCTAAAAAATGCTCTTATAGAATAAATCTGGATCATTGAATGAGATGTTGGAAAGCCATTTATTTCAGATTGTGGTATTGAGTACTATTGCATCAAGGCACTTGTTATCATCGTCATACTCGCACCCACTCTGACATGTTTGTGTTTCCGTCTATTCCTCCTTACTACCACACACTGAGCTGCTCTGCTGTCACTGAGGCTAGAAATGTTGCCTTCAATAATTGTTCTTTGAACGTGTGCCTTTTTGTAAAGGTTTGCTTTTGTTCAGTTCTTTTTGACAATTACTTTTTTATAATTACATGTGTAGGCGTAGCGCTGTTCCACCTTTCATAATTATTAAAAAGAATAAATGAAATCAAATCAAAAGTTATGATGCATTTAGTCTTTGATGAAACGACTGAAATGAAATCTGTCTTGAATGATGTACAGGGACATCTTGAAAATAACAAGAATATGTGAATATGTGAGTATTTTTCAGATACTTTCACTTAAGTAAAAGTATCTGAGTACTTTCTTCCACCACTGGTATTGGCAGAGAGGCAAATGAACTGAGGATAGTGCTTCCCAGTATAAACTGAGGTGTATTCATGACAGTTCGCCACCACGCCACTAGATGGCGGTCGCACACAGTTTGAACGATGGTTGTGCTCAATAAGCCGCTGATCTGCAGTCTGTGCTGTACTTGTATGTCTGTGATACTGACTCACTGCATCAGCTGGTGTCGATCAGAAACACTCGTCACCTGGGACAAAATTACATTATTTGTAGCGAAGACAGACCGCTACTTATTCCGCCACTTTCACCTTGCTCTCCCTAAACCACGGTGTTTATATAACGGGTAAGTGTGTCTCTATATTGCGCCTCTACACAAATCCATTCTCCACTGTAAACACAACTGTGGTGCCAGATTGATTGAGTTAGCAAATAGATAGAAAGACAGCTAACATTAGCCGCTCGCAGTTTGCAACAGTGTAACGTTACACAGAGCTTTTAAAGCCTTATTCTTCTTAATAAGTGTCTCTAATGTGTGGGGGTTTCAGCTATTACTGCGGCATTTCTTGCAGATTTTACTGCGCAACATTTGTCTAAATTAAATTGTAGCGCTTCTGGTCAGGTCTGCTCTCTGGTACCATCACATGCCTCACTCCTCTTTCATCGTGGGAGTCATAGAGTTGCAACATAAACTATCACTCATGTTTATCTTATGTTTACTCTCATCATATATATTTATATATATATATATATATATATATATATATAGGATCTAATTAAATCTGATTTGATATATATATATATACACAGTATATATAGTCCAAACAATTCCTTTATTATATGGAGTGTTTGCAAGGTTAAAGCTGCAGCGGGTAGAAATGGAGCAAATATGATTACATTTTATAAAACGGTCACTATATCCTGACAGTGGTGCATGAGACAGGTAATCTGAAAAAAAATCATGCGCCTCCGGTGCTCCTAATGGCATCTGCAAGATTTCACAGACCGAAGGAAAACAACCAATCAGAGCCGAGCTGGAGTATACCGACTCTGAGCATATGTCAATCACTCGCAAACTCCGATCAAACAGTCAAACTAGGCAGCGCTGATCAAATATGAATCAATATTCTGTTACTGTAATGTCTATTTCTCTCAAATGTTTTCAGAAACATCTTGTAGTGTACTGTTTAGCTGTAAAATGAGACAGATTGTGACCCGGCAGCCATGTTGAGATCTGTTGAGGAAATACCAAGCACCGCCCACCAGCCAGAGCACAGCCAATAGAAACGCTCTCTACCTGAAACAACCTGTGATTGGTCAATGTCTGCTGTCACGAGCTAGATATCAAAGCCTGAAAACAGAGCCATGAGGAGGTGCAGAAGTCTAGTTTTCTCTCAGAACACTTGAATTACAATATGCTGAAAGGTTATTATGGAATTTTTGCCCAATGATGCCAAAAACTTTCTGCCTACTGCAGGTTTAATAGTGACTGATTTTATGTTTTATTCTACTACTTCCTTTTTTTTTAGTCTGAAAGAGGATCAGCAAACATGTTCTACACCTGTGGTCCCAACGAGGCTATGGTGGTGTCAGGTAAAATCATGGCCTGTATGATATAATGGCCACAGCAACTTTTATCAATTTCAATTGATTTCCATCCATTTGAAGGCTGTCATTTCAAAGTGGACATAACAAACCTACAGTAATATCCAAATATTTAAAATCATCTAGATGATAACTTTTTCTAGAATTGTTAGCAAAGGTTATAAAATTAGAAAAACATTATGTTGCAATATTTTGTTCATATCACTCAACCTTATGTGAGTGTCATGTCTGAATCTGATGTGAGGTTCTGCTCGGTGTCTCATCTCTCCCAGGGTTTTGTCGTTCTCCTCCACTGATGATACCTGGAGGCCGAGTGTTCGTCGTCCCGTGCATCCAGCAGATACAGAGGTTGGCAAATGTCAATGTCCACTGTTGTCTGTCGGTCTTTAATTCCTGACGTTGCTGCTTTTTAACAACGTTATTACCAGATGTACAAAAGATGGCAAACATGATAACATGGCAAAAGGCACTTCAGCAGCATAAAAGACAAATCCAAATTGGAAAGGAAAGAGTTTGATAAAAGGTAAAACAAATTTGCAATTATAGTGCCAGGATGACTGTTGGACACAGATTCAAATCAGTGGCCATCTCCCTCCTCCTCACTAAATATAAATGAGTAGTAACACATCTATATGTTGTCTAATAATGTCATTTGTGCTGTACATAAACCATTGCTTACCCGTAGTCAACAACCACCTCACAAGTGCAGTTTGAATTCTATCTCCCTGTCAAATCAAACAGCCTGCTGGCAGGCCAGACCAGGTCACGTTTGGATCTGCCAATGCACATGCTGCTCCTCCTACATTCATCTCAGTTCATCATCTGGCACCAGACGTACTGTTCTATCTGAGCGTTGTAGCTGGCCTTGATCCTGTACCTGTAAAATCTTGCACTCAGCGCTTGCAACGCAATACAAAGCGGAAATTACTACACTTTAATGTATACCATTAGAGCAGCGGATAATCTATCAATAATCATCTTTTCCTGTGTATGTCCTACCCTGCCTCTCTCCAGGATTTCCCTGAACACGCTGACCCTGAATGTGAAGAGTGATAAAGTCTACACCCGCCACGGGGTGCCCATCTCTGTCACCGGGATAGCCCAGGTCAGTGTGCATCACTGCAGAGAGAGCAGCAGGCTAGTTTCAGCATTCTGCCTGCAGCCGCGGCCTTTCAGCCCTTCACATAGTGTTGTTTTCACTTTTTTTACTGCAGTGAATCAAGCAGCCTGCTGTAGAATATCAAAATCTCAGCATCAGTGACGAGTATTCTACCTATTCCTATTCAAATGTAGTTTCAGCCATATCTGACAACAGATTTCTCATCTTGTGATGATTAATTGTTATGATTTTATTTTTTCAGTATCAGAGTGTCAGTTATTGGTTTGCATAAAATTCATTAGATTAGACAGATTTATTTTGAATACGTTGCAAATAATAACAAAACAAGAGAACACTATCCAATAAAATGAACAGTAAACATATACGGCAATTTTTTTTTCTGTAATAATTTATTGGAAGTATCAGGTGTACAGAAACCTACAAATAAAGCACAAATGTAAATGACTGTCCCGCCATATTTTCCCCCCAAGCCGCCTCCCACCCAACCGTCACCCATTGCTGATGCAAAAACGATAAAGAACAAAAAACTAAATTATATTTAAAAAAAAAGAAGAAAAATAAATAAATAAAATAAAAATAAGATAAAATAATTTACAGCAAATTCTAAGTAAATTAAATAAATATTATATGTTCGAGAAGGAATAGGCAGAAGTAACACTTATAAGGTCCTACCCCCTTTCTACAACATAAATACTTAAATAACCAACTTAATATACAAACAAAAAAAGAATGAAATAATAATGATAGCAACAACAACAAGCATCACAGTCCCGAGAGAACTATGTTTTTATACATTTTCTTCAATTGAATTATATTTATTCTCTGCTTAATTTCTTCAACGAAAGAATTCCATGAATTCACCTAGGGCTGTCAATCGATTCAAATATTTAATTGCGATTAATCGCATGATTGTCCATAGTTAATCACGATTAATCGCAAATTAATCACTACTTTTTTATCTGTTCAAAATGTACCTTAAATGGAGATTTGTCAAGTATTTAATACTCTTTTCAACATGGGAGTGGTCAAATATGCTGCTTTATGAAAATGTATAATATATTTATTATCAAAAAACAATTAACAACACAAAACAATGACAAATATTGTCCAGAAACCCTCACAGGTAGTGCATTTAGCATAAAAAATATGCTCAAATCATAACATGGCAAACTGCAGCCCAACAGGCAACAACAGCTGTCAGTGTGTCAGTGTGCTGACTTCACTATAACTTGCCCCAAACTGCATGTGATTATCATAAAGTGGGCATGTCTGTAAAGGGGAGACTTGTGGGTACCCATAGAACCCATTTTCATTCACATATCTTGAGGTCAGAGGTCAAGGGACCCCTTTGAAAATGGCCATGCCAGTTTTTCCTCGACAAAATTAAGTGTAAGTTTGGCGTGTTATTTAGCCTCCTTCACGACAAGCTAGCATGACATATCTTATCTTATCATATCTTCACTCTAGCTTTAAAACTGAGCCCGCTTCAACCTAAAAAACGCAAGTTGCGTTAATGCCTTAAAGAAATTAATGCCGTTAAAACGAATTTGCGTTAATGCGTTATTACTCAATAATAAACAAGCTGCTGTTTTCAAAAGATGAAGATCCAGGGTCAGAATAAACAGATGCTGGCGGCAGCCTGCCAGATGTTCATGGGGAAGTCAGAGCCCGAGATCGCTCATATCGCCTTGGAGACGCTGGAGGGACACCAGCGGGCCATCATCGCCCACCTCACTGTTGAGGTAAGGGTCTGATGGTTGTTCGTTTTCAGTGTTGGATTTACTGGAGTTTAAGGTCCTAGTCAGTAATTAAACCAAACACTTGGAAAAGTGTCAACATGCTACTTGCCTTGTTCATGACAGATTTACATGAATTCAGTGAGTATTTGACTAAAAGAGTAAAAAGTCACATTACCTTCCTGACTGTCAAGGCACACAAAGGAGCTTTGCCTGCATCAAACACAGATGCTAATAACCGGGCTGAACATGTAAAACGTATCTAACTTGTATTGTTTTGATTCTACCATGACCATGAGAGACCGTAAACTTCTTCCTCTTACAGGAGATCTACAAGGACCGAAAGAAGTTCTCAGAGCAGGTTTTTAAGGTGGCCTCCTCTGACCTGGTCAACATGGGCATCAGCGTGGTCAGCTACACGCTCAAAGATGTTCACGACGACCAGGTAACCACATCTCTTGCAATGAGTCACTTTTAGAAGTGGGAAATTGTATCCATTTTTTAAAAATACAAAATGTTTGATTGTGTATGAGCATCTTACCCCCTAATTCAAGAAAAAAAACATTGAAACTGCACTCAAAAGAATGACACAGGCCATAGAGGTGCACGTTTCTCATGTGCTGTTAAAATAAAAAATGAATTTTCCGTATCTTGGATTAATTCTGTCTTGAATGAAGAACTTTACCAACTTTAACATCTCTTTCTGGTACGCAGGATTATCTGCATTCTCTTGGGAAGGCTCGAACGGCCCAGGTTCAGAAAGACGCTCGCATTGGAGAGGCCAAGAACAAGAGAGATGCTGTGATCAGGGTGAGATATTATATCACGTTGTTCCCATCCTCCGGGATATTGTTATGAATGTTCCAATAAAGGCCATCTTGGCGATCATCATGTTTTTAGAGTAGTCAGTCACTCGTCTTCTCCTTAGTCTGTTTTGCTTGGTCGTCAGTGATATTTGTCTAAACTCTTGTCTGTATTTTTAGCATCTTCATCCTGTTTATCCTATTTTCAAGAGTTATCTTCCCATTCTCCCCCTCCCTTCTCTGCGCCTGTTTAGCCCCGTTTCCACCGCAGGAACTTTCCCCCGGAACTAAGAACCTTTTGAGGAACTCTTTGCGTTTCGACTGCAGGGACCAGGGTCTAAATTAAGTTACGGGGACATTTCACCCCGAAAAAAGGACCCGGTTGGGGGGGTTGTACTTTCTGAAAGTCCCGTAACTTTCAGGGTGGAGTTTGCAGGGATGACCGTCACTGATTGGTAAATCACACACTGCTTCAGCTGTACCGCTTCATTCATAAAACAAGAAACTACTCTAGTATCGTTTTAGGACCATTTTAGGACGAGTGAAGAACATTTCTCTTTGTTTGACAACATTAAAAGTTAAGTTAGGCTCTGCTGTCGGCTTCCTGACTCATTTAAAAAAAGACAAGAAAAGAGAGAGAGATTGCACAGCGAGCAGAGAGGGCGAGCGGTAGAAGAGAGAGAGACGTAGCGCGGCGGTGCTGTGAATGAGAGAAAGGCGGTTACGTTCTAAAGCACAAATAAATAACCATCAAAACACTCAACAGACTGTATACTGTGGAGACAGACGCTCTTAGTTTCATTTTCCTCTGCTGCATTTCATTCATTACATCCAACGTGCAAACAGGCGGGCACACTGAACTTCAGGCTGCAGAGTGTGTTTACTGCTGTGACCACCAACAGCCCTCGTACCACGTCATGTTGCTTTTTCACAGTGGAATAATTTGCCTAATCTTCGCAAGTCTTTAGACCGCGGTGTAAATGCAGCGAAACAGTGGGCTGAAGGAACCTTTTAGTTCCTTGAAAAGTAGTAGAACTTTTGATGGAAACCCAGCTTTTCTCTCTCTGTCTGCAGGAGGCCCATGCGATGCAGGAGAAAGTCTCGGCTCAGTACAAGAATGAGATCGACATGGCGAAGGCCCAGAGGGACTATGAGCTGAAGAAGGCAGCCTATGACATCGAGGTCAACACTAAGAAGGCTGAGTCAGAGATGGCCTACCAGCTGCAGGTACACGAGAGTTGAATAAGAACTGTGTAATGTGTGACTGCAATCAGTCACACATTTACTGACTGGATCGAGTATTTTATATTGTTGAATGACGGAATGTACCACTGTTTCTTCCAGGTAGCGAAGACGAAGCAACGTATCGAGGAGGAGAAGATGCAGATCCAGGTGGTTGAGCGGACGCAGCAGATCACGTTGCAGGAGCAGGAGATCACCCGCAAGGAGAAGGAGCTGGAGGCCAAGGTGAAGAAACCTGCAGAGGCTGAGAGGTACCGCCTGGAGAAACTGGCTGAGGCTCAGCGGTGAGTTGCAAGTTGTTTTATAGCTGCTCTTCCAAAACTACAGGCTGGTGTTGTGAGTAGGCAGGCGGTCTTTCAGTTTTCGTACCAGAGACATTTTCTCTGTCGATATGTCACTGGGCAAGATACTGAATCCCTGTTGTTTCGTAGCTGAGCTGACCTATGTGGAGGATTGCAGAAACTTTTATATTATAGCAAGCTTCTATCTGTCAACTGCTAACCCTCCTTTTTATGTTAGTAAGTAGGCTTTCTATTCACACAGATAGATAATATATTTAATGGTATGGTAAGGTCAATTAAAACCAGTGGTGGAAGAAGTACTCAAATCTTTTACTTAAAGGGGACATATCATGCTCCTTTTCAGGTACATACTTTTATTTGGGGTTTCTACTTGAACATGTTTACATGCTTCAATGTTCAAAAAAACACATTATTTTCTCACACGGTCTGTCTGAATCATAGACTATAAAATATGGACGTAGTCTCCGTGGCGTCACCCATAGGTTTCTGAAGAGCAAAAATGAAGCTCAAAATGGGCGACTCCGGCCGTCGCCATCTTGTCAGCGACGACTGCGGCTAATCCAGAAATGGGCAAAGAGGCGGAGCGTGGATGGAGCTGAGGCCTGGTTGCTGAAACCAGCCCAACTAGCTCAAAGTTACCAAACTAGCTAGCTAAGACTAAGAAACTAAGCTATATCATGGAAAAGAACGGGCAACAAGCACATGCTGCATGCTACTCTGTGGAGCCGGCTAACGTTAATCCTGCACTGCAGCACTGACAGTAGCCTACATGCAGGTAAACGGAACCCGGTCTCCCTCCATGCCGCAGGGCACGGCCAACAAACAGGAAAAAGTCTGCGGACTTTGCCGGTATGTTCTGAGCGGGTTAGTGGGGGATATTTGATTTATTGATTGCTGTCGGGATGTAAAGAGGATTTCAACAAATATAACAAAGAATATTTTTTAACAACACCACCAACTAAAGACAGGTGGAACTTTTTACAGCCACTGACTAATAGTATTTTTAGAAAACAAGGCCAATGTATCATAGTGACAGTGTGGAATCATTAAACATAATACTGTACTTGTTTTGCTTATTATGTAATAATAATAACTTTATTTATATAGCACCTTTCAAAACAAGGTTACAAAGTGCTTTACAATAAAAGCATGATAAAAGTAATTAACATCCAGAAACTTAAGATCTAAACCAGATAAAATCATATAAATAGTTACAACAATGCACCATCAGTTAAGAAAAAGCCATAATATAAAAGTGAGTCTTAATAGGAGATTTAAAGGAAGATGCTGAGTTTGCCGAAGTTCCACAGCTGAGGGGCCCGGACAGCAAAAGCCCGGTCACCTTTGTTGTGAAGTTTGGATTTTGGACCCATTAGGGCCCTGCCAGAGGATCTCAAGAATCGATCAGGCTCATAGGGTGTCAGCAAATCACAGGCAGGAGCCAGACCATTAGAGGCTTTAAAAACAAGAAGTAAAATCTTAAAATCAATTCTAAAACTCCAGGTAACCAGTGAAGGGCAGCGAGGATCGGTGTGATGTGGTCGCTTCTCTTAGTACGTGTTAAAAGCCTGGCAGCAGCGTTTTCAATCAGCTGCAGTCTTTGGATGTTCCGCCTATTGATAACAGAATAAAGTGCACTGCAATAATCAAGTCTGGAGGAGATAAAAGTGAAAATGAAGGACACAAGCCCTGCCTCATGTTGTACGTAGTATTGTTCATGATATAGTGGTATCGTCACTATTGGCTGAACCGTCTGTGGTTCTCTGTCTGACTCTGCGTTTCTTTCTCTCTCTGTCCAGTCTGAAGTTGATCATGGAGGCGGAGGCTGATGCCGAGTCCATCAGGGTGAGTCACAGCTGATTCCCAACTCGGTTGCCGTTAGTTTTCTTAATAGTTTAAAATGGAAATCATGATGAGAATTTTGTGAAATATAGCTCTTTATGCCCACAAGAGTTCTTGTTGTGTGTGAGTCTAATTCACCAAGTATCTCAGTTTGGAGTTTCCCTTTCGTGTTTTGTGGTACAGTAATCCCGTCCTCTCGTCTCCTTCAGATTAAAGGTGAGGCTGAGGCGTTTGCTGTGGAGGCCAAGGGTCGCGCTGAGGCAGAGCAGATGGCGAAGAAGGCGGAGGCCTTCCAGCAGTACAAGGATGGAGCCATGGTGGACATGCTGCTGGAGAAACTGCCTCTGGTGAGAGACGACATTATGAACAGTCCATAACAGCCATTTATACCTTCTACAGCCTACTGTTGTTGTATGCATCACTGCTGTTTGTGGCTAGTTTGTTTTGGTTACAAATCCACTTATTGTCCTAATCACAGCTAATTATTTGCTCTATTGAGTGCACCTTTTACAAAGACTGATAGACAGAGGAGATACGTTGTATCAGACAACCAAAAGAAAGGTATCAGTGTTGATTTGATACCTAGTCACAGCATAACTTTTCAGAAACTTGCTTTTGTTTGCTATTTAACTCCACGTTTTATATGACAGTTTCTTCTTCAATCATGTCAGAAAATATCATTAAAATATTTAAAACAAAAAAAAAAAACACTTTAAACTAAAACCATATAGCCAAATTATTATGATATTGTGCAAACTAATATGTATTCAAATTCATGCATGCGGCATATAAAACTCAGGGTTAATTTAATTGATTTTGATTGATTTAGTTTCACTGCTTAGCTTGCACACTGTCACCTCTGGGTTTCTCAGAGTCACTCGTCCTTCGTGTTTCATCTGCCGATAAGGAGTTTGTGAGGATTTTAACGTTTGGTAATATCTGTCTTCCACCAGATGGCAGAAGAGATCAGCAAGCCTCTGTGTGAAGCCAAAAAGATTACCATGGTGTCCAGCGGAGGCGGGGAGGTGGGAGCAGCCAAACTGTCAGGAGAGGTGCTGGACATCATGGTCCGCCTCCCAGAGGCTGTGGAGAAACTGACCGGAGTCAACATCTCCCAGGTAACACATCCATATATCCATTACACTGTATTTCACTGACTCTGGTCTGCTGATACGTGTCATGACACTGTCTTTCAGAGGCTGTAGCAGGTTTGGTTTCAGAGCTAGAGTGAAGGTACAGATATCATATGAAACTAAAAAACCTAAGGAATCCATTGGTAACACGTCATGCTAGCTTGTCGCGAAGGAGGCTAAATAACGCTCCAAAGTTATGCTAAATCTTGGCGAGGAAAAACTGCCATTTTCAAAGGGGTCCCTTGACCTCTGACCTCAAGATATGTGAATGAAAACGGGTTCTATGGTAACCCACGAGTCTCCCCTTTACAGACATGCCCACTTGATGATAATCACAAGCAGTTTGGGGTAATAAACATGCAGTTTATTGAATGCAATGTGTAAATAAGTGAATAAATGTGTTATTTTCGCCTATTCTACAATGATGTGTTTGAATATTTCTGCATACTGGGGTCCTTAAACATTCTTGGAATTGCATAAATTGGGTATCCCTGTAAAGCTGAGACTCTTGTGGATCAAATGAGTCCAACTGTATTTATGTGTGATGATGTTAGTCCCCATAGTAGCCATTTCATATAGTGAGACCATTTTGTTTTTAAATTTGACCTCACTGTATAAAATGACCTGTGGTGACCTCTAGGATAATCACAGCCTCATGAAACTTTACAGCCACAAACTAGAGACCTAGAGCATTCAGAGGATGGATGGCTTTCCTAGGTAGATTGACAATAAGGGGGTTTCTGAGCAGTTTAAACAACAGAGGGGCTCGCCATCCAATCACCGAGAATGGCTTTTTCTATGGTGTTGCTCAAGGTCTTGGCGTCCTAATGTGGTATTTTGGAGAGATTATTGATCATTTTTATCAATTCTCCAGTGGTAAAAAATAGTTAAATTCAGCACCAAATCTGTGTAACAAATGGTATCAACCCAAAAACAACTTATGAGACATAAGTGAGCATGGGAATAGCCATCATATATTTCCATCATAATGTTCTTAGCCCTTGTACACTTTCAAAATGTATTTTAATTAATTAATTAAGTAATTCATGTTTATTTTTGATTTATGAGTAGAACGACTGGACACACAGTGCTGAGCAGCATCTCAAATTAATCTTCGGGTTCCCAGCTTGCAGATGATGTACACCACTTCTATGTGACATCTACTGCTGACCTGCTATCTCCCCCTAAAGACCTACTGTACCCCCCTTAAAAAAGACAAAAACAGGTCTATTGTGGGTCTCAGAGGGTTAAGTTTACGAGGATAATGTGTCAGCAAACAGTTTCCTATTTACACATCCAGCAGGCCTAAACAAATGATGATTCCATTGGATCTGGGTCCTGGGCATAGACTGAACTTTCTGTCAGCTAGTTGCTAACTCTGACATTTGGTGTTGGCCAGGTAGCTTAACAGTGGAGTTGGAAATGGGGTTGATCAGAGCAGTGAGACTGAACCAGACAGTAAATTAGGGATAAAAACTCATTAGTTAAAGGAAAAATATGTAGCACTGACAGCAAGCGTTTAAAATGGGTAGCCGTTGCCCGTCCGCTCCTCCGGTGTGACTGATAGCAGTTAGCACAAATTTTTGCAATTTGAGGGTTACCTTCTAGACACGACCATGTTAGCCACTGGTCAGCAGTAGTCAGAATCACTTCACCTGCTGTGTGTCTCAATAACTCGCTGCATTGATAACCAGCTGCACACGGACCACAGAGAGATGTGGTGAGGCTTTTCAGGTTGGGTAAAATCTAACGTTAACGTTAATCTCTGTTGATCCAGTTCGTTTGGCTGTTTGTGTACCAATTTGCTTCATATATCGATATGGGCCGTTGACGGGATCACACAGATCTAAAACACAACGAGACGTTCCGGATCGGAATGGAAATTTTAAAGGAGAACATACAGGCTGTAGCATTGTTGTCAGAGAAGCCAGTATTTCAATTTAGCATGTTTCCTTAGTCACTGATGACATATCATGGTCAATTTATGATTTATTACAGTAAAGATATTACATATTGGTCCTTTAAGTTATAATGCTTTGAGAGTTGTCACCATTTATTAATATAAAAATGACAGACAGACTCCCTTCTCTTTCCCTCCATTCTGCAGGTGACCTCTCGTACAGGCTGAAGAGAATCAACCAGTCTGGTGACCAGGCAGATCCCCCCCCCCCCCCCCCCCCCCCCCCCCCCCCCCACCCCCCCCCCCCACCCCGTCTTATCAGCTGCCTGGACTCACTAACACTAACACAGCCTCTCTCCTCTCCTCCCATTTCCCCCATGTAGCTGTCGACGTGAAGCTGTGATGTTTCTGTGTTGGCATACACACTCTTATTCTTTTCTTGTGCGTCTGGTCACTGATACCCAGATCTATCTGGGCTAAAGTATTGTGCTCATCTGGCTACAGTTACAGTTGTTATTTCAGTTATTTGTTTTTATATAGTCCTGTGTTACTGCATTACATTCTGCATAAACGCAAAGCATTCAAATGGTTCCCACATATTTTCTTTTCAAAATCTTGGCCTGTGACTTAATTTACATTGGCTCGACCACATTTTACAATGCAGCGAAACAAGCAACAAATGTAACAGTAGCCAATAGCTGTGCATCCCAAACCTTTTAAACCTTTGTTTTAAACTTCATCTTAACAGTCTCATGTCCTTTCCTACCTTCTTGTCTCTGCAGTATGTCACATTTTGTGTGTCTGTGTCAAACTAATGAGAATGTCTCGTTGTGTCTGAGTCTCTCCCCGCTGTCTGTGTTTACCTTTTAATGTCTCCTCCATAACTGCCTGTCCACTGCCTTGCTGCCAAACCTTAAGTGCATCTTAAAATGAACGTTTAACACAAACACGCATTCAAAACCTTCATTTACTAATGTTACGAACATTACATAGTCTAATACTAGACCAAAACCACAGCCTGTGGTTTTAGCCATCAGTCATGTCTCACCATGGGATTCTGACAGAATTAATATTTAATGTATCATTAGGGTAATTATTTCGACCTTAAGTCTTTTAAGTTGTCATGGATGGTTGCAAACTAACTAGGTAAGCAAAATTGTGATGCCATCTGTCAATCTGTATGCCATTACTATGTATTATATATTTTTTACATGTCATTGTTTCTGTTTTATATTTGTGTGTCCATCCACACTAGTCTTGTCCTGCTAAATCAGTGTTGAGGATTTTAGGAAGATAGTTTTTTGAGGACCCTTTGCTTAAGGCATACCAGTATAATATAGTATATCACACTTTAAACACCCGTGCAGCAGCCCCATACCACACTTTTCTCTGTGACTTTATGCAAAAATATTAGCAAATGTTGTGCATGTTCACTAACCCTAACCCACGTTTAGTTCCATCGCCCCTGACTTCAGGTTCTATACTAACCACTTCTGTATTAAACATGTTTGTTATCTACTTGATATTTTTTATATCTATCATCAGAGCACTGCAATAGTCACTTTAAACCTCACGGCCCCTTCTACTGGATGTTGAAAATTCAGGAAATTCAGCTCAATTTACTGTTAACCTCACTGTACGTCTATCTAGACAACAGCATACAGTACATACAATGTAAATAATATCAAATTGTGTGTTACAAGAGAATGTGAAAGCTCTTCATTTATAAATCCTGATTATATGAATTATTTATGAGGAAAGTTCATGGTCGAGCAAAATAGAAATTTACAATGGATCAAAAATAGTTTGTTTTCGTCGTAATCAGATGCTGTGATGAGCGTCATAGAGAAAGTCCCTTCTCTCTGTTCATCCTGAACAGTGAGGTCAAAGGTCAGGGATTCTGTCTTTTCCTAAGGACACTTAAAACAGGAGCTTGAACCTGGATCTTGTGTTTCAGGTTCACTTGAGACTTTGTCACCCTGCAGCCCAGTAATACATACACTGTACTAGATGTATACCTTGAGTAGAGTGACACTATTTGTGTTATTATGGCAAGTTATGTAGCAGCTCTCATAAAGGTGTAGCTTGTGGAACTAAAGGTAAATGTGGTGTAATAGTAGAGCTTTAGCCTTCTATTGTAGCAATGGGAATACCCCTGTGTAATTATGAGATAACTAGATTGAAATGCTGAATTAATGAAAGCTTAATGTGAAGAGATTTGCACGAGATGCTAAACAGTCAGTTAGATTGCTGATTATCAAATGATGCCAGCTTGTAGGTCTACTTCAGGGAAAATGATGTTGATGAAGATGAAGATTTGAAAGCATTGATCAAGAATGATAGATTGGTGGTCAGAAATCGAGAAAATGAGAAGTTGGTTGTTTTTTTTGTTTCTTTTCTTCACTTTAGTCAATCTTGCTGTATTGTGTGCTGTACTTATTTGTTAAATTATTTCTTTATGCTACAGAGTTAATACCAAACAATCCATTGTAAGGATGTGAAAATCTCTTACATTGTATATTAGTATTTTCTCATCTTAGAGTCAATGCATCTGTCACCCAGAATGATATGTTAGTGAACGTTTACGAGCTAGCGCTACGGAAGCCGTGAGATACAAGTGAGAAAAAAAAAATTCTGGTGATCCATTTTCTAAGTCTGATCTTAAAGTTTTCTCTTCTGTGTTTATGAAGTCACAGTGAAACGGAAACGGTCTTTAGCTTCTGTACGGTTGCCTATTCCCCGGTGAAACAGAATATTTGAGCGGTGGACACCTACAAGAGAGATTTTGTACAAAAATACAAAGAAATGTATTTTTTGTATTATTTTTTTAACATATTGTTAAATAGATAAACAGTATGACCGGGGATGTTATCTAAAAGGGTTAAAAAGGCATTTCTTTTTATTTCGTCTTGACTAAGAACAGGTGAAAAAAAAAAACATTTTGCCAGGATAATCTTTCTAAGTTCCTTAAAAATATGTTTTCATCTGTGAAACAGGTGAAAAACAGTTTTGGCTGGTGAATTTCTTTTTCTTTCTCCATGCACTTTAAACACAGGGTACATACTGTATATTGTGTGTTAGCAAGTTATGTAAATTAAAGTAAAGCAAGTTGTGTATATTCAGAACATCCTCTTGTGGCCAAAATGAGTATTAAAACAATAAACTCCTCACCTGACACAAAACTTTTTTTCTTCACCAGTTTTCACAGATAGAAAAACAGTAACTTAGAAAAATTGTCCTGGCAAAACTTTTTTTTAAAACTGTCTCAGAGAAGAAAAAAAATTAAGGAGCTTCAAAGATTATCCTGGCAAAATATCTTTTCAATTGTTCTTAAATCATAAACACAGGAGAGAAAACAGTTTAGATCAGACTTCACTGTAATTATTTTTTTCTCATTTGCCTCTCAGGGCTTCCGTATCGCTCTGAAGCACTTGTTACTAAAAAGTGCTCCAACTTGCCTTATTCCATACCCCTATCACACTGTCACCCCCATAAGCTCTGGGGCTGTGTATTCAAAACATATTTTATTTTAGAACTATATCTCTCTCTTTTTTTGGTATCAGCATGCATTTTAAGACATCAAATGGTACTTAAACATTTAAAAATCTTACGATGAAAACAACCAGTAATATTCCTTTGTTTTTCCTCCATGGTACCCAGCCTAAACACCTCACTATTAGACTATCGGTCTGTGACTGTGTTCTCTCCTCTGGACTGCTGATTACAGCAAAGCCAAATCTATTGAAATGGCTTTCTGAAGGTACATTTAATTTATTTGAAGGTGAATACTACTGTTATCATGCATGCACGCATCCATACTTGACACACTTTAACTGTAATTTAATCTTGCAAACATATGTTGTCAGTCAGGATGCTGTATGCTACTTTACTGTGGAATTACCAAAGTAGGAGGAGATTCATTGGTTAGCTATAGAAAAGGAAATGTGATTCTTGTAATAGGATGTTAAGTGTAATGATTCTCTGAAGTGGCACTACATATGGATATAGATGTATATATTTGATATTTAATACAGTAGCACTGTTTGCTTGACAAGTCACCACTCTATTAATACTTACTAACAGCAATGTTTCAATTCAAAGATATTTAAGCTATAATCAGTTCAGTAGAGTTTTCTGTGTTATTTCAACTCACTGGTGAAGTTCTGCCAAGGAAGATGCCACTTTGTCTGTGCACTTCAGGAAATGTGTTTTTAGGAAAATGTTATTCTGCAAACTTGTACACAATAAAGTTGTCATCAAATTGCAAAAGGGAAACCACTTATGTCCTTTACTATTTCTTAAAACAGAATAATTATATCCTATATTCATCTGCGATGTGTTTCTTATTAGTCTTTACTCATGTATTATTTCTGTTTACGCATCTGATATGTGCATGTTTTTAGCTCTGTTTATTTGTTCCAGGTTTTATTTTATTTTCATCAATGGGCAAGTTGTGTTGCTTTTTAATTGTAACTGCATAAGCTCTCACATGCATGGTGGAGTCCTAATAAACCTTTTTTTTTTTCCTAAACATGTTTTTATTTATTTATTTTTGTCCAGGGATTCAAACTAGCAACCATGGTCCAAAAGCCATGATAAGCTGACAAAAGAGGTGGGTCTTTTTTCTGTGACAGAAATTCTATTTCAGCTGATATCAACATAAGCTAAATACAAATGGGAAATCATAATAGTGATTGGATATTGTGGATACAAGAACACTGCAGCAATGCTGACTTTTTAAATGGGATGTTTGGCTATTGAAAGTAATTTGAGAACTGTTTTATGCTGAATTATAGAGCAAAAGCATCCAATCTAAGACCAAAATGTACATAGAAATTGACTATTGTAGCCTAATGATGTACATGTACTCAACCCCAGGATATTTTTATTTTGTTATTCACAAGATTAATTTACAACCAGTGAGGCAAAATCATCACAATAACAAAGATATTATCCTCAAAACTGAGCAGATAACACAATAGACATAAAACATTTACACAGACAATAATATTAAAAAATTAGTAAATACATTTTTAAAAAGCACGACATAAATAAAACAAAGTTGAAAAGGAGGGGGATTTAGCGATCGTTAGTTATAGGGTCAGATAATTTTCAAGTAATATAAAGAGATCTTTGGCATATTTGGATTTCATTCATTTCAGTGACTTAAAGCTGAGGTAGGCAAGTAAGTAGTTATTTTTATAAAACGGTCGATATATAGTGACAGTAGTACATGAAACAGGTAACCTGAAAAAAATCATGTTCCTCTGTGTCCTACTGTGTCCTCCGGTGCCCTTAACGGCATCTGAAAGATTTCACTTACCGGAGGAAAACAACCAGTCAGAGCTGATCTGAGGTCTGCTGTCCAGCTGTCATCTATGAGATCCGGCTGTCAATCACTCGCGAACTCCGACCAAACGGTCAAACTAGGCCGCGCTGATCAAATATGAATCAATATTCTGTTACTGTAATGCCTGCTGTACTGGTATTTAAAATGGTTTAGTAACACAAGAATTATGTTGTGCCAATAAGGTTGTTTCTGAACAGTAATAAGCATTTTAAATAAATAAAATGTCAAAAGACGAAATTAAATATGTAAAAAAAAAGTATCACAAAGTTTACAGTACAAAGAGCTGTACAAAAAACACAGCTACAATACTCATTATTGTAGCTACAGTCACAGATGTGTGAGCATGTATATGGAATCACAAAAAGACAGAAATTTGGAATATTGGGGACTTTATTGAAAAGCAAAACAGTAAAAAGGAGTGAAATAGCAGAGCAATTTCATTCAACGTTCATCTACTTAACCTAACACAAGACGTGATTTTGAGCATCGCTGTTGTAGCGAATGATGAATGAAAGATGAAGAATATGAAATATGATAATGAAAACAATTAACATCTATATCTATATCTTAATTCTTAAACTTCTTCCAGAAACTGCTTACATGACCTCAAGGGCGCTAATGGAGTTGACAAACCCTCAATTTATGACCCAAGCCATGTTTTTCTCTGAGTTACGGGTCAAAGGTCAGACTCAGAGAAGCGATGAAGACACCAGGCCTTCTTGATTTATGACGTGCACCACATTCCTTTGTGGTCACAGACACAATCACCGCATGTCTGCTTCATTGCTCTCATCCACACTTGGTGACTGTTTGATATCTTTTCCCTTCATTGACTGTGTAATAAGCACACTTATATATCAACATGTATACGCCCGTTTGTGTAATGTTTGTATACCTACATGTTTCAATAACAAGGTTTATCTGTGTCGTGTAATTTGTGTATCCAATTTAATTCAATTGATCAACATTTATTCAGTGGTTTATGTCCTGAGTGTCTGATATCTATTCGTAGCAGATGAAGCCCAGACGTCAAATATGGAAGAATTGATTATGTGAAACAAATTAACTAGTATTAATCCTGCAAAAGAAGTTTAACTGAAAGAATCAGTTAGTTGTCAGATGGGAGGAGAATGATGTTTCCGCCATAAACGCTGCACCCCTTTCTCAAATGATAAGAAGGAGACATCAGCTAGTCTTTGTGGTCTTCTGCTCTTGGAGCTGGTCCCTTTGCTCCCCCCCCTTCTCTCCCGCAAAACCAGGGAAGGGGGGGGGTGAGAAACAACACTACCGGGGACACAGGCTGCCCGCCGTCCTGAGGACCAGAGACCCAGCACCTCATGCCAGGCTGAGATCGTCATCCAGCCTACCTGAATACGGCTAAAGAGCCTGCCATGCCAAACCACTTCTTACTATGTCGCCTTGCCGCTATGTGGTACCAGCCAGTGTGAAGAGAAGAGACTTTAAAGGAAAACTTTAAGTCAAGAACATTTTTAACTGAGTGAACCCTTCAGCTACGAAAAAAAGGGGGGGGGGGGGGGTCTGCAGAAATGGCACAGAGATGCTGCACCAGAGAGAGGGAGACAGAGATGGAAAAATGCATCGAGGTGACATGCCAGCCGACCATATCCGAGGATGCCAAAGAGAGCCACTGAGGAAGAGAAACGGCTCAATCCGGGTCGAACCAGTTGGATCCCAAAAGATCGTGTTCCAGACAGAATCTGCCACCACTCTACTCCAAACAGCACAACCCCCATCCACCAGCCTACTCAGCGAGGGTGATGTATAGATGCATTTTCAGAAGAGAAAGAGTTTGATGACTAGACTAATAAACAAATGTATAGTCAATTAATAAATAAGGTCAGTTTACAAAATGGATAATTAGTGTTAAACGCAAGAAGAATTAGGAAATTCATCCGTAAATTCTAAACTTGAATTAGACCATGCCTAAATTTCTAAGATGAAACTGCTTCTCAATCTTCCCTGGTGCTTCTTAAACTCTCTGCTGCTGAATGATACATTAATATCAAAACTAAATTTAGTTCATAGGTAAATGTCAAATCCAATCAGAGGGATATTAGTCACTGAAATGACTTGGTCACATTTAATTTGTTTCTATCTGTGAATGTTTCTATGTTCATTTTATTCCTTTTTCTTTTTTTGTCATCTCATTTATTCAATTATATTCTAGTTAGTAAAATAAACACTTCATTTTATAAAGAACTTGGTTACTTGATTTTGTGTGTGTATATAAACAATTCAAATCAATGTTCACTATGCCCAAGAACTCCGTAGCAGCCCTGAGATTAAGAGACTCAATTGATTAATATCAAATTGTGAATTTTTCCCTGTTTTTTTAAAACTTGGTGGCGCCTGGGTAAAGTCTGGTATTGAAACTAATTTTGTGTGATATTTGAAGCTGAGTGTCACCACTCTCCTTCACCTTTTATGACAATTCATGGGTTTATGAATAATAATTTGGGATTATTAATTATGGATCCATATTTTGATATTAATTAATGATTGATTATTAATCTGCTCTATGCATTAACGCTATATAACGCTACACTGTTCAATTTCTTTATGTTTATAAAACTAAGAGAGAAATCGTCTCTTGCCCTAAAATACTAGCAGGAAATATTTACAAGAACATTTCTATCAGTGTGCTGAGAAGCTTCAAACATCCCACAACCCTTTTAAGATATTATGAAACAACAACATACTCCTGATTAATTAAGAAAAACCTCAGACATGCTTTAGAAAAACAAGATCTTCAAATTGTATCAGTTTTAAAGAAATATTCAAACAAACTATTTACACAACTGGAAAATAAATGTTGAACTGATGTTTCTATTGTGTGTATGTGTGTGCATAGGGGAGGCCTTTAGAGATGTAGCAGTGACCAGATGGAAATATGTCTCCAATGAATGACGTACAAATCAAGATCATTCACCACAGTGATGCAGAACTCCATCCATCCATTTCCTATCCGGATCATCCTGCTGAGAGTCGCGGGGGACTGGAGTCAATCCCAGTGCACACTGGGAGAGAGGCGGAGTCCAGTTTATCACCAGCAGTAACAAACATAGACAACCATTACACTGATAGGTCCAGTGGAAGATTTATCCATACACCTAAAGAGACGAAGAGAAAAAAATACATAAAATAGAAAACAAACTCACTCACTCATCACTCTCACTCATCTTCAACCGCTTATCCGTGGTCGGGTCGCGGGGGCAACAGCTCCAGCAGGGGACCCCAAACTTCCCTTTCCCGGGCCACATTAACCAGCTCTGACTGGGGGATCCCGAGGCGTTCCCAGGCCAGTGTGGAGATATAATCTCTCTGACTAGTCCTGGGTCTTCCCCGTGGCCTCCTCCGAACTGGTCGTGCCTGGAACACCTCCCTAGGGAGGCACCCAGGGGGCATCCTTACACATGTAGACTGGAAGGATGCCCCCTGGCAACAAACTATTTACCATAAATGTTTGGAGTTCAACTCCACAAAACCACATATTTACAGCATTTAGACCTCATATCCATATCCATGATTCACTCATTTAACTGTTAACATTTTGTTAGTATTTACCTTCTATGCTTTGGAGGTACAATAATTTAGGTTAATATTTGAGTTTTTAATATACAGACAGTTTATCTGAGCTGCTGATGTGAAGCTTTCTGAAAGCATCTCCGTCTTTCTGTTAATAATCTCACTTCACGTCATATTTAACAGTTTCACCTTTGCTGTAGAAAAACTCAAAGATTTTCTTTACAGCTACAACGTGTCACAGAAGTTTTACAGCGGATAAAGAAACAATCACAGAAGCTCCTTCTGCACATAGTTTAAGGCAGCTTTGTTTAACAACAGGTGTGAACGGTTCATGTCCCATATGAAGCAACTCACTGTGTGCAGGCTGGTGTGTTCATCATTTAGGATTCTGGATTCAGTTCCTCCAAGACCTCAGGGTTGTTTACAGCTGTAAGGTCAGAAACACATTGTTAGCCCTCAGCAAACACTGCAGGAAGAAGTCCTTCAGCACAAAATCCACAAACTCTTTTTAATCTACAGAGATTCAGCTCAGAGAAAATAGAATAAAAACTAGTTTTACTTACGAGATGGAGGGCGTTTGGCTGAAATAAAAAGACAAGACAAATTATTTATGTTGTCACAGTTGAAGATGTCAGACTTTGTCACCTTTAATCTTTCCATTGATGACCCGCTCTTCTACTCACTCAAACTCATAAATAAATCCCTCCTACCTTTTGTTTTACATCATTTATTTTCCATCACCTCTCCCTTACATCATCATGCTACAGTCATATAATCATCAAACTGTGGCTCTGAGCCTTAGAGCACTGACTGACAATGTTTCTGTTTGGGTTTTTCACCGTTCTTCTTTTTATAAATGACGAATCCAATCACAGCGATGAGGACGAGAGCAAGAACAACTACTGCAGCACTGATTGGGACGGTCATGTCAGTGGGCTTCACTGTTGAGCACAAAACAACAACAAATGGTCACAACCTGAACAGATGAAGCAGGTGACTCTAATCTCTGAACTGCGGCTACACATTAAAATAGTTACACAAGGTTTTCTTTATCATTTAAAATCTAAAATTAATTTACAAAGATGTTAAAAAAAGAACTCAAAATAGAAACCAAAGACAATGAAATTGTGTTTTGCATATTTGATTATTGATGTGTTTCTATATTAATCAAAGCTAAGTAAACAGTGGACAGGCAGCACAGAAGAAATGGTGGTAATAATTCCGGGTCCAGAGGAGCACGTGCATTGGTTTAATACTGATCTAAACCTTAAAATTATATATTAAAACTAGATGATAGAAACTGACAACAACACAACTTCCCATCCACATAAAACTACATGAACTGCAGGACAGTGACAGTGAACTAAATGTGTGTTTGCCATCTCCATCACTCCTGATCTCAGTCTTACCTCTGTTGGTCCTGATCACTGCTTTGTCCAGTCTGGTGAGGATGTCGTCCTTCACACCAGAGAGCCGAAACACACAGTCGTACCTCCTCCAGTCTTCAGGTGTGACTGATGAAAGTTTCAGGTCAGCACTCATCTGGAAGGTTCCGTCATGGTTTGGGAGGATCTCTCCGAGGTCCACGTCCTCATGAAGGTCCTCTCCATCTTTCCTCCAGAACAGTGTGGCTGTGTCAGGGTAGAAACCTGTAGCGTGGCAGCTGACTGGAGAGGAGGGAGTCTTCTGGAGGAGAGACACTGAGGGAAGCTCTGGAGAGTAAAGACAACAGTATTATTATTTACTGTATGTTCAAAATCTCAAGCCTGCAGTCAATGCTGTGAGACCATGTAGTGGGAGCAGAGTCACCTTAATCACCAAGGGGAGGAGTCTAGAGACAGGGAGGCTATATAAAGGCTGGGTAGGTTCTGTTCAAATCCTTTTGACTGAGACCATGCTGCCAACCCAGTAAGTTGTTCACAATGATTTTTACAATTTGTTTTAGGCAGCATATGGTTTATATTCTTTGAGTTATTTCAACATATTTTCTATCCTAATTTAATGTGTATTAATAGATTAATAGATCCTGGGATTTTTCTGGAGCAGTGTAATATAGGCCACTTACCTCTGAGCTAAAGTCAGATTGAGTAAGTAAAGCAACTTGTTATTTTTGTGAAGAAAGTGATTGTATATTTTGTTAAGTGTTAAACTTCTGTTTGTTATAATTAGATTCCAGATGGAGAATGTTAAAGTAGTTCACCCTTAAGAAGCTGATGCATTAATAACGTAAGATGACTACTGTACATACCTATTATTTTTATTTCTAAATTGTGGTAAGCATGGCACTATATTGATTTCATTTGTTTATTGTACAGAAAATCATCAACATCAACATCAACCTCCATATCGTTATCCATCCTTCAATCTCTACTCATCATCCTCTGAATAAATGGTTAACTGGCTCTTGGATCCTGGTGTTTTAATGTGCATCCCAGTTAGAAGTTCAATGGTCCAGTATTAATAATCTCCAACAGGGCAATAATAATCTAATTTAGGTGTAGTTTATTTAGTCTTTTTTTCACTGTATATTAATATTATCATTCCTGATGTATTTTAAATGCCTTCGTAACACACAGGGGAGAGCGGGGTCGGTTGGGACAGAGACTTCTTAGCAAGTTAGAAGGCAACTATGCCATTCACCATGCTTATACTCATCCTCACCCTCTTCACTTTCAGCCTCAAACTGGAGACCTTCTGACTCTTCCTCACATTTTATTTACAGTTTTGAAGTCTACATCGTGTAATAACATTTCTGGCTCTTCTGTTATTTTTCTTCTACCATGCTGTTTTTAGTTATGCCACATACAAAATACATATTATTGGAAAGCTTATTTTCTGGCCTACTAGTTGATGCTAGTGTTAGCTGTCTGAAGTTTTGTTGGTAGCTAGCACATTAGTCCAAAGTGTGTCAGCTCTCCCTGGGACAGTATTGTTTATAGTTCCTCCTACCTTGTTACAAACCAACAAAAAGCAGACAAAAACAAGACAAAGGCTTTTCCTAATTGAATTAGACCCACTGTGAAGTCACTGAGTGAATGTTTCCTCCAGAGGCAGCCAGTCAGAAACAATTTTTTTTTAAATGTTTTCTTTTTCTCAAAGAGATGTGTGAACAGGTAACTTTTTAAATATAAGGTGTTACAATTTAGACTGCATTTTTTCAATTTAAATGATATTTGTTTAGCCCAGAACAAGATGTCCCAGCCGACCCAACCCACTGTCCCAACTGTCCCGGGGAGGCAGAATTTTAGGAAAATGCACTCCTTGTACCTTTGTCTAAATTGTTCCTTTCACGTTTGGGTTTAACTCTAAAAAACTTGATAAATTGTTAGCAGACACCTGTATCTGTTCAGGGATCAGACTATTTTCATTACTTGTCAAGTAGTCTGTGAGCACTGGAATGTTATTTGGTGTCGATACAAAAGTGTGAGAGAGGTGAGAGAAAATGACAGAAAGAGAAATGTGTGTAAAGAGAGACGCAGTGGGTCTCTGTATGTTGGTGACATGTACTGTAATGTTACTGTTGCTTAGAAACAGAGGAGACATATGAAGATTGTTCAGGTCGTGTGATTCTACCTGTTCTCAGCAGAGAGCTCCTCCCATAGTTCACATACTTCTTCAGCCACTCAGGACAAATCTGGGTGAGGTAGTGTTTATACCGTGCTATCCTAGCTTTGTCATTATCCAAGATGTGTTTGGTGATGACAGCCTGTTGTTTTGGAGCGACGTATGTCTCTGTCTTCTGGTCAAATGATATGAAGTCTTCTCCATCATAACCATCTTGATCATAACCTTTAACCTCATCAGTCTCATCGTCCCATTCACAGCCGTACATCCACTGGTAAATGTGGACACCTGAGAGAGAGAGACAGAGACAGAGACAGAGAGAGAGACGGCATTAAACCAGAGTGAGATCACAGCCCAGTCATCTATTATCAGTTGATATCACATCTTTACCACAGAGACACAAGACAGAGGACCTACACCTCCTGCTGTTATTGGCTCTAGACTCCAGCTGCTCAGCCAGGACAGCACTGTGTTACTAAAACTGGTCACAATAAGGCAGAGACCATCAGGACCATTATGGAGACTGGGAGGCAGTCTGTGTGTCCTGATTGGTCCATCCATCAGTCAATCATTCAAGACAACCAACAGCTGTTTCCACCTGCAGATGTTGTCTTGATGCTGCCTGCTGGGATGGACCAGCACACTGTGGTCAGTACAGTAGAGTTCATCTAATCTAATCTGTAGTTCTACTGTATAGTTAGCGCTGAAACTCATTATTCTTTTCATTATCAATTATTTTTGGATTAATAGATTAACCATTTACTTATTTTAAAATGTCAGAAAATAGTGAAGATGCCCGTCACAAGTTCTCAGAGTCTAAAGTGAAATCTTCAAATTGCTTCTTTTGTGTGAACAAAACTGAGCAGGATTTAATATAAAATGATATTAAAGAGATATAAGCAGAAAATTATCATATTTGAGAAACTGGAACTAGAATTTTTTTTTGACATTTTTGCATAATAAAAGTCTTGAATGATTATTTGATTATCAAAGTTTGTGTCAATTAATTTTCTGTTGCTCAACTGATTAATCGTTTCAGCACTATATATTTTTCTTTACTGTGGTCAAGTAAATTGAATATAATCTGAATTATACTCCATATTTAGGGTTCAAAGTAAATATTCTTGTCATTGTTGATTATGTAATGAATCAATGAACTATTTACACTGTAAAATGTAAAAAAAAAAATAAAAAAAAAAAAGTAGTGAAAATGCCCGTCAAGTTCTGAGATCTTCAGGTGAAATTTTCAAATTGCTGCTTTTGTCTGAACAACACTGAACACGATTTAATATAAAATGATATAAAACAGAGAAAATGTGCACATTCTCATATTGAGAAACCTGAACTAGAGCATGTTTGATAATCTGCTTGATAAATTAAAAATGTAATACTGTAGCATAGACACACTGTGGTCAAGTAAAGGTAATCTAATCTAATCTGTAGTTCTATATATTTAAGGACAAAAGTCATTATTCTTGTGAATATTGATTATGTCATGACTATGAATGAATTAATAAATTGTTTACACTGTAAAATGGCACGAAATAGAGAAAAATGTCAAGTTCTAAGAGGCTGAAGTGAAATCTTCAAATTGCTTCTTTTGTCTGAACAACACTTAACAGGATTTAATATAAAATTATATAAAACAGAGAAAAGCAGCAAATTCTCATATTTGAGAAACTGGAGCTAGAAAATGTTTGGTGTAGAGGTCGACCGATTTATCGGTCGGCCGATTAATCGGGCCGATTATTTGACATTTTTTCATAATCGGCATCGGCCGATGCCTGAGCATATTAAGCCGATTATCAAGCAGGCACATCTGCGGGCAGCCCAGTGTCGTTGTTGCTGTGGAACACGTGTGACACCGCCCCTTGTGTGTCAATCAAATTGCCATTCTGCCGGGAGAAACCGGTAGGCTTAAATTCTTCTCTTTCAAAGCCCTATATATTTAATTGGTTAGATATGAAATGCTCCGACGTTATCAATTCTGTTTTTGGTAACGGAGAATTTCTCTCCGTAGGTGACGTTAGCTGCGTGTGGGGCGGAGCAGCTCTCACAGACACGCTGCTGCAGCGCAGACACACACACACACACACACACAGAGCTTCAGCTCTTAGTAACTATGACGGAGAAAACTAAACTTAGAAAGCGTGATTACACTTTACTAGAATTGATGCTGACAATGCTTGTCATAAGTGCAAGTTTGCGTGTGAGGGCGGAAACATGAGCAATTTGTCGAAACATTTAGCAAAAAGTTCACTTCCTCATTAAACGTGTCTACGGTCTATGGGTCCTACACAGCCTCTATGACGTCACTGGCCTGTTTGTAGTCCGCAGCAGATATGAGCAGCAGGCTGTGTACTAGGAGTGAACAAAGTTATTATTATGTTTTGATCACTTAGATTATGGCCATATAGCTTGTAACATTGTCTGTCAACAAACATAAATAAAAAACATGCTTTAGGAGTTTTGGAAAGGTGCTTAAAATGTTTTGAGCCCTGCACTATTACTACTATTAACCATCATGCACAAAATAAAATATGCACTGCAGTGCAGACACAAAATGCAAATTGGAGAGACAGACCATAAGTGTTGTTCAATAAATGTTTACTTAAGTTAAGACATTTTGTGTATTATTTGTTATTATTAAGCTGTTATATTTTATCAGATGGAGGAAAAAAAGAAAACCAGCCAAACATATCGGCAAAAAAAAAATCGGCATCATATATCGGCCATCGGCTGTCCTGATTCTGTAAAAAATCGGCATCGGCATCGGCCATAAAAAAACCATATCGGTCGACCTCTAGTTTGGTGTATTTCTTAAATATAACACTGAAATAATCATCTGATTATCAAAATTGTTCTCAATTAATTATCTGATGATCAAGTAACTAACTATAGTTATATATATATATATATAGATATGGATATATATATATATATATATATATATATATAAAATTTCCCTCTCACCCTTGTGGGGTGGTATCTGTGTCTTCCTCAAGCTCGGGTCCTCTACCAGAGTCCTGGGAATTTGAGGGTTCTGCGCAGTATCTTAGCTGTTCCTAGGACTGCACTCCTCTGGACTGAGGCTTCAGATGTCGTTCCTGGAATCTGAAACCCTTGATACTTCTCAACCTTTTCATGTTCCTTCTCCCTGATGTTGCTGTCAGCTGGTATCGCCACATCTAGCACCACTGCCTTCTTCTGCTGTTTGTCAACCACCACTATGTCCGGTTGGTTAGCCAGCAGCTGCTTGTCAGTCTGGAATCTGAAGTCCCACAGGACCTTAGCCCTGTTGTTCTCAACCACCTTCTGTGGTATGTCCCATTGGGATTTGGGTACTTCTAGTCCATACTGGGTACAGATGTTCCTGTACACTACCCCAGCCACTTGGTTGTGCCTCTCCATGTACGCTGATCCAGCTTGCATCTTACACCCTGCTACTATGTGCTGGACCGTCTCGGGCATCTTTGCACAGCCTGCACCTTGGGTCAGATCTACTATGGTAGATCCTGGCCTCTATGGCCCTTGTGCTTAGGGCCTGTTCTTGTGCTGCCATGATTAGTGCTTCTGTGCTGTCTGCCAGTCCAGCGTTTTCCAGCCATTGGTAGGTTTTCTTGTTATCAGCCACTTCCTCTATCTGACGGTGGTACATGCCATGTAAGGGCTTGTCCTTCCATGTTGTCTGCTCCTCTTCCTCTTCACTATCATCAGGTTTCTGCTGCCTGAGGTATTCACTTAGCAGCTCATCATTTCTTGATGTACTCCTGGATTTCCGATGTTTCATCCTGGACAGTGACTCTGACGCTCGCTAGTCCTCAGCCTCCCTCTTTCCACTTACTGTATAGCCTTAGGGTGCTGAACTTTGGGTGAAACCCTCCATGCATGGTAAGGAGCTTTCTTGTCTTGATATCTGTGGCTTCTATCTCCTCCTTTGGCCAGCTTATGATCCCAGCTGGGTATCTGATGACTGGCAGTGTGTACATGTTGATGGCTCGGACCTTGTTCTTACCATTCAGCTGACTTCTCAGGACTTGCCTTACTCTCTGGAGGTATTTGGCTGTGGTTGACTTCCTTGCAGCCTCCTCATGGTTTCCATTAGCCTGTGGGATCCCAAGGTACTTGTAGCTGTCCTGGATATCTCCTATGTTGCCCTCTGGTAGTTCAACCCCTTCAGTTCTGATCATCTTGCCTCTCTTCCATCTACCATCTACCATCCGACCACATTTGTCCAATCCGAATGACAGCCCTATGTCTTTGCTGTAGATCCTGATGGTGTGGATCAGTGAGTCGATTTTTCGCTCGTTCCTGGTGTACAGCTTGCTGTCATCCATGTAGAGCAGGTGGCTGATTGCGACCCCGCTTCGGAATCGGTATCCGTAGCCACTCTTTGTGATGATCTGGCTGAGGGGGTTCAGGTCTATGCAGAACAGCAGTGGGGACAGAGCATCTCCTTAGTATATGCCACACTTGATGTTAACTTGCCTCTAGGGTCGTCTTCCACAGTCCCATTGAGTTCTTGATGAAGACTCTTAAGGCGTTTTCACATTAGGTACGATTGATCCGTACCGTGCCCGAGTACGATTGCTCCCCCTCTCCGCTCAGCTTTCACATTAGTAAAGTTGTTCCTTTCCCGAGTACACTTGTGTCATCATCCACTTGTATTTGTTTATGTTGAGATCAGCTGTTTTAGCAGCGGAGCATCGTAAAACACTTCCTTCAAACTTGACAGAAACAAAATAAAGCTCACTAATACTGTCGTCGTTAGTCTTTCCAACAATCACCAACTCTGGTTTGGCCGAAATAAACTCTTATTTCACAGAGTTTGATGTGAAAATTGACCGACTCTACACGTTGTCTACCCCCCACCCCCACCCCGTCTCTCTCTCTGCGCGCTGAGCAACTGAGCAGCTCTTGTTCTTCGCAGACAGACCATTAAATTAGCTAAATAAAATAATAAACATCAATCAACCCCATCACCTATTGTTTATATTGTAAGGAACCACTCGCCGGCCTTCCTGTTGTATCACCCGCGGCGAGATCGGTGCATGCTGCGAGCATCTACAGACATAGATATGAAAAAGTTTTTTGTATACAGATTTTTGAGACCGACGGCGTTGAAAAAAGCCTGCCATTTCAAAACTATTCGCTAACTGCTAACGTTACTCGTATTAACTAACGGTCCACTTCCATGTTTTGGTACGGTTGGCTTTCACAACTGATGCGAACTGTACCCGAGTACACATGCTCCGTACTCCAGACCACCTTTTCAAGTGGACTCGAGTACGGATCGACGAACCGTGCCCGAATACGGTACGGAGCGTTCACACTGATCAATCGAACCGGACTTTGGGGACAAGTGTACTCGGATCCGGGCCCGGGTCCCTAATGTGAAAGCCCCCTTAGTGTTCTGTTGATGTTGTACAGTTCCAGGCATTCCAGTATCCATGTGTGTGGCATTGAGTCGTAGGCTTTTCTTGTAGTCAATCCAGGCGGTGCACAGGCTGGTCTGCCTGTTCTTGCAGTCTCGGGCGACTACTCTGTAGACCAGTAGCTGGTGCTTGGCCCCTTCTGGTGTTACTGCCAATTCCTTTCTATGCCCCGCTCATGTACTGAGCCATGTGACTACTCATCTTAGCCGCTATGATACCTGACAGAAGCTTCCATGTTGTGCAGAGACAGGTTATTGGCCGGGAGTTGGATGGGATGGTTCCCTTCTGGGGGTCCTTCATGATTAGGACTGTCATGGAGTGCCGTTAGCCTCGTCAGCCAGTATGTGTGGATCATGTCGGGGCCCGGTGCTGTCCAGCTCTTCATCTTTGACACTCTTTCTTGGATGTCTGTCATTGAGATGGTTACTGGTTCTTGTTCTGGGAGGTTTCTGTGGTCAGTTCTCAGGTCCACTAGCCATTGGGCACCAGTGTTGTGTGATGCTTCTCTTTCCCATATGCCTTTCCAGAATTTTTTCCATCTCAGCTCTTGGTGGGTCTGACCGGCTGTTATTTCCCTGCCATTGAGAGTACACTTTGGCTGGTTCAGTGGAGAACATCCTGTTTATTCTCCTGGCTTCTACCTCTTTGGTGTATCTCTTCAGCTGGGTGTCCAGAGCTATTAGCATCTGTTTGGCAGTCTCTAGTGCCTCAGGAGAGCTTGTTGTATTTCCTGGGTACCCCTTTATTCATTGCCTTTCTGAAGCTCTGTTAGCTGGCTAACTTCTCTCCGTGCTGCCTTTTTTCTTAGCCTCTAACGGTCTCTTCCATGGAGGGTACTGCTTCTTATATACTGTGTTCATCTTGTACCCAAGCATAGGATTACTGTTGCTGTACTGTGTATCAGCTTGTTGGTCTAAGTGATGGTCCCTGTAGGTATTGTACTCAGTGCAGCATTCCCATCTTCTAGCAGATCTTCTGAAGGTACTTGGCAACTCAGCCTCGGGATTCGTCGGGGGCTCCAGGATTCCAGGTTGGTTACGATCTTCCTTCTCAAGTCAGCAGCCCTTGTGCTGAGGCATCCCCCCACTGACCTGTTGTCCTGGCTCCCCCTTGCCGTAGCATTGTTGAAGTATTTCATCGATCTCTAGTTGTGATAGTAGTTGGCGGTTCGGGATATTGGAACATTGAGCTAACAACTGTTTCTTTGTTAGTCTCGATTGTGGGTTTCAAGATATCCATAGGTCCCACATTCTCTGCATATATCCCCTCTCTCTGGGATTGCTTGTATAGTGGCATTCCAACAATTCCGTATTTTCCGCCCTCGTCCATTTATGTCTTGTTCCAGTAGTCTAGGGTTCCCCAATTAGTTTTCTACGAGGGTCAAATTATGTCAAGCATGCCAAGCCAAGGGCCAAAACATCTGTCTTTTTTCCCCACTGCGCCAGTAAAAGTTGTTTTATTGACAGATGTTGTTTTTGCTGCTGTTACCATCATCATTATTATTATTATTATTGTCGCTGTTGTTATTATTATTATTATTATTATTATTATCATTATTATTATTATTATTATAATTAGTTGTAGTCAAGGTGGTTGTAGTAATAATTTAGGCCTGGGATTCTCAAAGCCTGTGTTGAGAGTCACATAAGAAAAAGCACTCTTGAAACAAAATAAGTGCAAAACCAACTATTTAATTATTTACACACACACTGAGAGAGACAGAGACAGGAAGACAAACTTACTTTTTAAATACCACAATAACACGGTTGCTGTTGTTTTAGTAGTACTGCCTTTATTTCTGTTCTCTCATTTCATCTATTTGTTCTTTTTAATTGAGCTCTGTAGCATTTGAAGTATGAAAAGTGCTATACAAATGAAATTATTAGTATTATTGTTGTTGTAATTATTATTATAATACATCACAATAAGATTGACAAATGGGCAAAAATAAATGTATGTTCACTAACCAATCAGTGAGAGAAGTGACAGCGACGGGATGAGGTAATCCCTCTGATGTCGGCAGGGTCTGAAATTAACTTTTTTCACTTCCTGCCACTGTGGCAGGCAAGTTTTTTTTTTTGTCTGCCACTCAGAAATTTTATCTGCCACTTTTGAAATCTCTGCGCTAAATGAAGTAATAACATTTTAGATCTGATGTCATTCAATGTTCAATATATTTTACACAAAAAAACATTATATGCATGGTAAATTACAATGTTCGAATTACACCGTGGCTTCTGGGGGAGCCCTATTTTTCGGGGCAGGGAGGGTACTGTACACAGTACTGTACTGTACTTTGTTATTGTCATCTATAGTGGTTGGTTGCATAAGAACACACAATTCAAATGATTATGTTTATTTAAATATTTGCTTTGATTAAAAAAATCTTGGCAAGCTGCTTGATACAGCATGCGTATGCGTCATTGTGCAGCATAACTGTGGGAAAGCATAAATTCAGAGGAAACGATAGTCAGAGAGGCATGAGATTCCAAGGAATTGGACAAGTAAGAACCCATTCTTAACGGGAACCGGTTCTCTATTTCCATCTCTTGCGTTTTCCCTGTCTGCCAAGTGGCAGATGGCCTGCTGATTTTACCTGCCACTGCCAACAATTTACCCGCATTTGGCGGGTGGCGGGTGCTAATTTCAGACCCTGGATGTCGGGCCTGTATTCTGTTGTGGCAATCCTGAGGCATTGACCAAGATGTGCATCAGAAAGTCTGTTTCTTTCCTGAGTCTTGATAGAGTTTATTGAAGAAAACGATGACTCACAGATGTACGTGGAGGGGAACATTGTAAGTAGGAGCATTACAATAGCTTGTGTGTTTTTGAATCGAGCTTGGGGAACAATGTTGATCCAAAAGTCACTCACTCCAACGTCCTTGTGTTGAGCACATCAGATGTTCCCATCTCTAGGACCTCCTTCTGGAGAGCTGCCTCATCTATGGAAGGTGCCAGCCTTTTGGCCTCTGCAGTCCACTGGCCGTCAGCCGAAACAGAGAATGGCTGTCTCAGGAAGAGGAGGATGTCACTTGAGAGTTTACGTGAGCTTTAACAAAATTCTTCATCACTGGATCCACCTGCATTTCGTTCTTCTCACAATGCTCCCGCAGACGAGGAAAGTGCAACTTTCTCCCCAGAATGTCTCGCTCCAAAAGGTTCAGCTTTGAACGGAAAGCTTCAACTGCCTCGTACATGTCTGCAACAGTGTGGTTCTTGCCTTGTAATTGCAGATTAAGGTGATTTAGATGAGACATTATGTCACACAAAAAAAAGAAAACATGCCATCCTCTTTTTGTCACTTAAAAAACTCTGAAAATCTTGGGCTTTTTGGCTCTGCAGGCTGGATAAAAATGACTCAAGCTCATTGTGCAGGTCGCACACCCTCTCCAGCACTGCTCTGAAAAGGCGACGTTGCAGACTAGAACTCTCCCGAACAAAATTCACCAGTCTCGTCACAGTATCCATCACCGTTTTCATTTCCCCACACAGTTTAGCGCACAACACTGATTTGTGAATAATGCAATGAAACGCCAAGAGTGCTGGATTAACGGCGGCAAGCCTGCTTACCAAGTCCCTGTGTTGTCCCACCATCGACAGAGCCCCGTCAGTGACAACGGACACAATTTTTCTCATATCCAAGGTATTCTTCTCGAAGAACTGTGTCAACTCGTTAAAAACATTTTCCCCAGTCGTGCGCCCAGGGAGAGAAAGCAAACAGAGCAGCTCCTCCCGAAAGATCTTCCCATCAAAAAATCTTGCGAATACGGATAGTTGTTCCATATCAGTTCGGTCACAGGACGAGTCGATGGCTAGTGATATGGCTTCTGCTTTCTTTAGTTCGGTGAGTAGAGTTGAAAAACACTCCTCCGCTAAAACTTCCACTCTTCTTGTTGCCGTGTTGTCCGACAGCGGCACCTGCTTTAAAAGCTCCACAACCGTTTTCTTGCTTTTCTCATCGTGACTTAAAACTTCACCAACCATATCAATTGCACACTTTTTAATCAACTCAGCATCAGCGAATGGCTTCCTAGCTTTAGCAAGGTTCCATGAAACAAGCAACGATGCTGCTGTTGCACTCTCTTGTGCCGACGTTGATTTACAGATACAGATACAGAGTGCTTGTATGATGTTATCATATTTGCAATTTTTCTTTTGCGGTTGTCTGATTTTGTAGGGTAGTTGGCATTAAAACTGGAATCATGCAGAGTGTTGAAGTGCCGCTTTAGATTGTCTGCTTTGCAGACAGCTACAGTCTGCATGCATGTCAAGCATGTCGGTTTAGCATTAGCATGGTCCGGTAAAATACAAAAAATCAGACCGGTCAGATTTGAACTGACGGTTTTCCTGGTCAAATTTGCGCTTTTTCGCGCTGCAGGCCATGTCGTTCTTGGTTTGATTTTTGGTGACTTGCTGGCAATAATTCGCACAGATGACAGGCGGTTTCGCTGGAGAGTGGTGGTGTATTCCATGTCAATGGAGAGCAGAGCATTTACGTAGTTACGTTAGGCGCGCTTGGCGTAGTATCAAGTGTACGGTGTGGAATGAGGTCAAAATCAAGTACAGCCGCGCACATTTTATTTCACTTTGTTTCACATGCTATGACTGACAGGTGCATTCATGTAAGTGCCAATGGGTAGGTGCGGGCCAGACATTTGGGTCTCGCGGGCCGGATCTAGCCCGCGGGCCACCTATTGGGGTTTGCTGCAGTAGCCCATTTCTCATCAGATTGCCATGGTTCCCTAGCATCTGACGCTATCATTTTTGTGTGCACTCATGCCTGAGGTAGGCTGGTATAGCATTAAGGGTCTTGCCTAAAGACCCTCACTGGATGCCTTTCACCAGGATTCGAACCCCGGTCTCCCGTATCCAAGTCATCAGTACAGTATAGTCATGATGCTGTTCCACTTGTGAAAGCTGTGATCTGAATGAGACATTGAGCATGTGGTCCTGTCAGCCAGCTTTATTCAAACATACTGCTACTCCTCTCATATGAGGACCCAGCAGCAGCAGCCTGCGTCCCGTTTACAGTCCTGCTCCGTACTTTAAGAAACCAGCAGGCAGTAATGTTCCTCTATCAGCTGTGGGTTGTAAAACTGTTGTGATAAACAGGTTCCTGCAGCAGAGTTATTATGGACCAACTCACAGTTCAGTAGACTGATTCTGATCTAATCTAGTGGAGACAAAGGGTTCATCATCTCTGCTGGTTATTATGGGATGGACAGAAACACTGTGTGTGTGTGTGTGTGTGTGTGTGTGTGTGTGTGTGTGTGTGTGTGTGTGTGTGTGTGTGTGTGTGTGTGTGTGTGTGTGTGTTTGTGTGGTGACATCTGTTCACTAAAATACAGGATGAAAATATAAACAACATTTTATCAGTAGAAAGTGAAACACAAACAAACCTCCAGTTTGGTTGAAGCGCTGCTTTAGAACTTCAATGTTGGCTTTGAAGAGCTGCTGGGAACCCACACAGTTCCCAGTGTTCCAGTCCCAGAACTGAGGATCATCTTCTGTGACTTTGCTCATCCAGTCCTGTTTGGGTTCTGTTCTCCTGGTGTTACTGTCATAGTGTTCTATCTGAACTTCATCAACCAAGCCAACAACCACAAACTCTGGGAAGTTTGGGAATCCAGAAGACGCAGTGTAGAAATACTTCAGAGAGTGAATCACTGGAAGAGAAAGTTAATGTCATGATTTCAGTTTTTATATCATACTTTTATAAATCACTGAACAACGTTATTTCTCTGCACACAGAATCAAAAAGAACTACAGCACATTCAAGACATCCTAATAATCTCTGTGTAGTCAATACATATATAAATATTTTGTTCCAGACACTCTTTAATATTTCTGATGATTTTGTCTTGGAAACTGTATTTATTCTGAAATAAAATATAAAACGAGTCACATATTTAGGTCATACAGTTGTGTAGCTGACATTCATTGATAGAAAGCAGTTTGTAAAAACAGACATCATTTATCTTTTTATCTAGTGCTGGATATCTCAATGTGAAGAGAAAGTCCAGTTTAGTTTCCAGTTAATGGAGTAATTTATTCTTCAGGATGCATCATTAGTAGTTCACACTCCTCATTATCACATTAGTTTGAAGTCTGAAATCACAAACCTCTGACCAAAACATAAACGCTGCATGTGATTAATATTTTATCCGTTTTTTCTTAATTTATGTAAACTGAAGAATTTTATATAAGTTTGACTCCCAGTATGTTTGATAACCAATATTTTGTGTTAAACTAAATCCTCTGAATGAAAAACGTTAACAGACACAGCTTTATATTTAAGATTATATTTTTATTTCTCATGTAGTCATTCTGTACAGTTTCTATTAGTATCAGTTATTTGCTGGATTAAGAGCAGATTTATTATGAACTCTAATATCCTCTGTTAAAACATTCCCTCCACCATCAACTGATGTTAATTCACACTTTATCAGTCTAGCTCTACTAAACAGCATGATATAGTACAGTCAATGTAACTATCAGTGTGATGTAATCTGACCAAACCAGCAAAACTTAGTATGGAGGTACTACGTTAAAGCATTATTATATATATTAATATACAATATTAAATATTATATCACTTAAGAAAATATAGAGGTCAAAAAATACGATGATATGATCTTAATATTTATGTTCAGTAAGTTGTTATTGATTATGTGTGTTTTTCTGTGTGCATATATTGTCTAATTATTCCCTTAATATTATTTATTTACTAAGAGAGGGTAATATGTAATATTATATCCTTCCTGCTCCTTTTCAATCATGAAAAATGTATTATTTGGTTACAGATTACAGTTTATATTTGGTGTTGGGAGTGTACAATGAAGTGATTGAAAAAAAAGATCATTAATGAATAATGTATTAAGTGTTTAGTTCACACACTTAGTGAACCATATTAAATATTGAACCAACAAAGCAGGAAGTTGTTTGGTTTCAGCAGGAAAACAACCATCAACTGACTCGTTGGTTCTAAATCAAACTCCCAAACCTCCACAGCAGCCTGTAGAGCTGCTGAGATGAAATATAGTGACGTGTTTCCACACCGTGACAATATGCTCATTATGACAATAACTCATTAAAAATATTGACATAATCTCTAAAATAACAGTCATGATTAACAGCGCTGAATTAACGACAACACACTATTTATATAAAACATGAACAACTTCAATATTGAGATTGTAAAGTGCACTAAATATAGTTTCTTTGTGTTAACTTGAAGTTTTTATATTGTCTTTATTAATGTGAGTGTGTGCTGGACTGCTGCCATTTTACCATTCAGACCGATCACACCGTACTGGTCTTAATGCTCCTGATATTATAAAATAATGGCCCAAATAAAACATAGGAAAGTTAGAGAAAAAACACACTTGTGCCCTTTTCAGAAACACACTATAGGCTGTCCTTCTAGACACAATCCAGCAGTGAAACATGGAGGCTACGGATCAATCAATGAGCCGCACACAGGATTTACTAACAGCAACTTTAAGGCTGCAGTATGCGATATTGGCGCAAATATGATTTAAAAAGTTATTTTTAGAAAACGGCCGCTATATCGTGACAGTAGTACATGAAACAGGTAACCTGAAAAAAATCATGTTCCTCTGTGTCCTACTGTGTCTTCCGGTGCTCCTAACGGCATCTGAAGGATTTCACTTACCAGAGGAAAACAAGGTCTGCTGCCCAGCTGCAGTCTATGAGAGCCGGCTGTCAATCACTCACGTACTCCGACCAAATTGTCAAACTAGGCAGCGCTGATCAAATATGAATCAATATTCTGTTACTGTAATGCCTATTTCTCACCTCAAATGTTCTCAGAATCATCTTTTAGTGTACTGTTTAGCTGTAAAATGATAAAGTTTGTGACGCAGCCGCAATTGTAAAATCTGTTGAAGGAAGCCAAGTTCTGGTCACATGACCGGAGCACAGCCAATAGGAACGCTCTCTCTCTCTGAAATGACCTGTGATTAGTCAAAATCTGCTGTCACGGGCTAGATTTTTCTAAAGCCTGAAAACAGAGCCATGATGAGGAGCAGAAGTCTAGTTATCTCTCAGACCACTTGAATTACAATATGATGAAAGGATATTATGGAATTTTTGCCAAAATGCCAAAAAATTGTTGCCTACTGCCACTTTAAGAGAAGTTGTTACTTTTTATAACATTTCTATAATGTGCTAGGAAGTCCTGGAAGTAAACATGAAAGACTATGAGAAGCACCTTAAACTCATATATACAGTAGGCCTTTCTAAAGACATGAAGCTTTGCCTCTTTTACAATCAACCAACTTCAATAAGCAGTGTGGACTGACCAGCTGCCGCTCCATGAAGACTTATTGTCAGGAGAGTCACAATCAACCTCTTCATTGGGACCTGTCGCATCTTGAAGCTTTGATAGGATGAAGACTTGTTCTGATTCTGGAGAGACTCTGATACCGTCCTTCAGCTGGAGCAGCACGGCTGAATGAGGAGGAGACAAGAAGGAGCGCTGACATCAACCTTTCTCTGAGCCAATGGGAATTTAAGATGAGCATCAACGTCACTTAGAACTGGGTAGAACTGACCCACTGAGATTGTTAACGAAAGTGAAAGTAGAATGATGTTCTTTCAGCCTGTGGTGGGGGATGGGGAGACACGCGGGGCTTTCTCACCTTTATGTTCTCATAGGTTAATGGAATTCAAAATACCCTTATGAATAATCGAGGTAGAGGACAAGTGACCCGGCCCGGAGGAAGCCCGGGGCCCACGTCTGGAGCCAGGCCCAGACGGAGGGCCCGTCAGCGAGCGTCTGGTGGCCGGGCTTGCCACGGAGCCCGGCCGGGAATATCCCGAAGAAGCAACGTGGCACCCCCCTCCTCTCCATCCTGTGGGCTCACCACCTGCGGGACGAACCGCTGGGGTAGGGTGCGCAGCCACATGGGTGGCAGCGAAGGCCAGGGACCTCGACGGACCAGACCTGGGTCGCAGAGGCTGGCTCTGGGGACGTGGAACGTCACCTCTCTGTGGGGGAAGGAGCCGGAGCTTGTGCGGGAGGTGGAGCGCTACCAGTTAGATCTGGTGGGGCTTACCTCTACGCACAGCCTCGGTTCTGGAACCGTACTCCTGGATAGGGGTTGGACTTTATTCTTCTCTGGAGTTGCCCAAGGTGCGAGGCGCCGGGCGGGTGTGGGGATACTCACAAATCCCCGGCTGAGTGCCGCTACGTTGGAGTTTACCCCGGTGGACGAGAGGGTCGCCTCCCTACGCCTTCGGGTTATGGGGGGGAAAACTCTGACTGTTGTTTGTGCGTATGCACCGAACAGCAGTTCAGAGTATTCGGCCTTCTTGGAGACCCTGAATGGAGTCCTGCATGGGGCTCCAGTAGGGGACTCCATAGTTCTCCTGGGAGACTTCAACGCGCACGTGGGCAACGATGGAGACACCTGGAGAGGCGTGATTGGGAGGAATGGCCCCCCTGATCTAAACCCGAGTGGTCGGTTGTTACTGGACTTCTGTGCTAGTCATGGACTGTCCATAACAAACACCATGTTCGAACATAAGGATGCTCATAAGTGTACGTGGTACCAGAGCACCCTAGGCCGAAGGTCGATGATCGATTTTGTTATCGTATCGTCTGATCTGAGGCCGCATGTTTTGGACACTCGGGTGAAGAGAGGGGCGGAGCTGTCAACTGATCACCATCTGGTGGTGAGTTGGGTCAGAGGGTGGGGGAAGACTCTGGACAGACCTGGTAAACCCAAACGGGTAGTGCGGGTGAACTGGGAACGTCTGGAGGAGGCCTCTGTCCGAGAGACCTTCAACTCACACCTCCGGCGGAGCTTTTCTGGCATTCCTGTGGAGGTTGGGGGCATTGAACCCGAGTGGGCGATGTTCAAAGCTTCCATTGCTGAAGCTGCGGCAGTGAGCTGTGGTCTAAAGGTCTTAGGTGCCTCAAGGGGCGGCAACCCTCGAACACCGTGGTGGACACCGGTGGTCAGGGAAGCCGTCCGACTGAAGAAGGAGGCCTTCCGGGATATTTTATCTCGGAGGACTCCGGAGGCGGTTGCAAGGTACCGACAGGCCCGACGGGCAGCAGCCGCTGCCGTGAAGGAGGCAAAGCAGCGGGTGTGGGAGGAGTTCGGAGCAGCCATGGAGAAGGACTTTCGGTCGGCACCAAGGTGCTTCTGGAAAACCGTCCGGAACCTCAGGAAGGGGAAACGGGGAACCATCCAAGCTGTGTACAGTAAGGATGGGACACTGTTGACCTCAACTGAAGAGGTAATCGGGCGGTGGAAAGAGCACTTTGAGGAACTCCTGAACCCGACTAATACGCCCTCTTTTGTAGAGGCAGAGCTGGAAGCTGATGGGGGATCATCATCAATTTCCCTGGTGGAGGTCACTGAGGTAGTCAAACAACTCCACAGTGGCAAAGCCCCGGGGGTTGATGAGATCCGTCCAGAAATGCTGAAAGCTTTGGGTGTGGAGGGGCTGTCTTGGATGACACGTCTCTTCAACATTGCGTGGAAGTCGGTGACAGTGCCTACGGAGTGGCAGACAGGGATGGTGGTTCCCCTCTTCAAAAAGGGGGACCAGAGAGTGTGTGCCAATTACAGGGGTATCACACTACTCAGCCTCCCTGGTAAAGTCTACTCCAAGGTGCTGGAAAGGAGGGTTCGGCCGATAGTCGAACCTCGGATTGAAGAGGAACAATGCGGATTCCGTCCTGGCCGTGGAACAACGGACCAGCTCTTCACCCTCGCAAGGATCCTGGAGGGGGCCTGGGAGTATGCCTATCCAGTCTACATGTGTTTTGTGGACTTGGAGAAGGCGTATGACCGGGTCTCCCGGGAGATACTGTGGGGGGTGCTGCGGGAGTACGGGGTGAGGGGGGCCCTTCTTAGGGCCATCCAATCTCTGTACGCCCAAAGCGAGAGCTGTGTCCGGATCCTCGGCAGTAAGTCGGACTCGTTTCCGGTGGGGGTTGGCCTCCGCCAGGGCTGCGCTTTGTCACCAATCCTGTTCGTGATATTCATGGACAGGATATCAAGGCGTAGTCGGGGGGAGGAGGGTTTGCAGTTCGGTGTGCTGAGGATCTCATCGCTGCTTTTTGCAGATGATGTGGTCCTGTTGGCATCATCGGACTGTGACCTCCAGCACTCACTGGATCGGTTCGCAGCCGAGTGTGAAGCGGCTGGGATGAGGATCAGCACCTCTAAATCTGAGGCCATGGTTCTCAGCAGGAAACCGATGGATTGCCTACTCCGGGTAGGGAATGAGTCCTTACCCCAAGTGAAGGAGTTCAAGTACCTCGGGGTCTTGTTCGCGAGTGAGGGGACAATGGAACGTGAGATTGGCCGGAGAATCGGAGCAGCGGGGGCGGTACTGCATTCGCTTTACCGCACCGTTGTGACGAAAAGAGAGCTGAGCCGGAAGGCAAAGCTCTCGATCTACCGGGCAATCTTCGTTCCTACTCTCACCTATGGTCATGAGTGTTGGGTCATGACCGAAAGAACGAGGTCGCGGGTACAAGCGGCCGAAATGGGATTCCTCAGGAGGGTGGCTGGCGTCTCCCTTAGAGATAGGGTGAGAAGCTCAGTCATCCGTGAGGGACTCGGAGTAGAGCCGCTGCTCCTTTGCGTTGAAAGGAGCCAGTTGAGGTGGTTCGGGCATCTAGTAAGGATGCCCCCTGGGCGCCTCCCTAGGGAGGTGTTCCAGGCACGACCAGCTGGGAGGAGGCCACGGGGAAGACCCAGGACTAGGTGGAGAGATTATATCTCCACACTGGCCTGGGAACGCCTCGGGATCCCCCAGTCAGAGCTGGTTAATGTGGCCCGGGAAAGGGAAGTTTGGGGTCCCCTGCTGGAGCTGTTGCCCCCGCGACCCGACCCCGGATAAGCGGTTGAAGATGAGATGAGATGAGATGAGATGAGGTTAATGGAATGAAATGTGCAGAAATGTATGAGGCTGTTTCTGCAGCTACGCTCACTTTTCACTCTCCCAAATTAAAAAATAACAATCCCCCTCTATGAATTTTAAAGGCAGGGTTGGCAATTTATCCAGTATACACTATTTGTTATATTGGTTGAAATGGTACAACCCCTTTACACCCCGACAGCGATCCATTTCTTATGAGCTCTTAAAAAAGACCGGAAAAGATCCGTCATCTGTAGCTGCTGTAATCCTGTAAAAACGTCTACCAATCAGTGCCTCTGCGCCCAGTTGTAAAGAACCAATCAGATGCCTCCCTGCCTCCCTGCTCGTACTCTACCCTTAGCGTTCACCAGCGTGAACTCAAAGCACGTCGCCGCCGCATGTTTACTGGAGAATGGAAGAGAAAACTCAGCTCTTAAAACACTGGACTACGAGTACGAACTCGTACCACTATTACCATATTATCGAAAAATACAACTTTAATTTAGTTGTTTATGTTCTGTTAGTTTACTTTATAAGATACTGCAGCTTTAAACTATTTATTCTAACAGCTCAAAGTGAAGTCAGACATATAGGATTATCAACGAGGGGAGACGGTGGATATAAAACATTGATCCACAACATTTACGTTACTCAAACTGCTTTTTCAGTTACAGAAACAAACGAGTGGACTGATCTCTTCCTCCAGATATTAGAGTAACGTTAAAAAGGATCGTGTTGTCTCAGCAGGTATCTCTCTGCCCCCTCAGAGGCGGTTCTTTCCCTCGCCACTCTGCTGCTCTGTGGCCGGCTCTCTCTGTGGCAGGAGCTAGCTAGCTGTGCCGGCAGTTTGTGGAGCTTATAAACTCCGACAACGGTGGAGCAAATGTTTGATTCGCCATCTAACATCGTAAAACTGTCAATATTCTAAATCTACACAGTGGATTTCTCGCTTCTAAATTTTTCAGAAGTGAATTTAGTGATGAAATAGTTACGAAAAAAATGTGAAGTAGTTACGATGCGGCGGTGGTCGTGCATGTGTGTGGGGGGCGTTGCCTTGGAAGGAGTTTCGAGGGGAGGGGGGGGGGTTTAGACGGAGCTCCTGAGGCATGCTACTTTCAAATTATGCTAGCTCTCCAAGATTCCCGACCCTATCTTTAATTTTAACAATCAGAGTATGTAATAAATATAAACAGGTACACAACATTACAGTTTTCATGACTTGTTCTTAGCAACATTACAATAACGTAAATTTTATACATTTTACTTTTTTAATTTCTATAATATTTTCAAGACATTTAAATTAATTTTCATCAAGCTTTATGCATCATTGTAAATATTGATAGATATTTTTTTTTTTTAAATAGGGGATTCCATTACTTTCACTACACCCTGAAAAATGTAGACAGTAACCATAAATGTCAGTCTTCATAAGCAAAACATATCAAATATGTTGTGTTTCATGACAGATATTGTAATTCTAATGTCTAATGTCTTAAGGACATGTTGCAGAAATGACATTTTTGCTAATATTGCAGATAAATGGCAGCTAGCAAGGTCTGCTATGTTAGCTTTGACTCTTAGCATCTAATATACATGAATTCAAAAGTAATATTAAGTTATTTTTTTAAGTGTAGTTGAAAATACACAATTACTAATCTGTATGGTAAGGACACACAATAAATACTTGAGAAGAAAAGGTGATGTTCACCTTGTTTTTCTTGATCTTGAGGGTCACCTATGTGAACCTGTCATCCATGTGCTCACCTGCTGACTTCTGTTTCCATAGAAACTAGATTTGTTTGGCTTTGAGTAAAACTTTTACTATGGTATTTGTTCAGTGTGGTGGTAAGAAGTGTGGGACAGGCACGATTAGGTGAGAAAAATATATCAATGATTTGTAAACAAAAAAAAAATTTTAATATGGTGTAAAGTAATATTATATGAAACAATTTCATTTGAAATAATGTCATATTATAATAGAATTAGTTCATTTTACTCAACATTGAGACCACAATTGTGGACATGAAGAAAAGTGGTGTTTGGACCCATAAAATGCTTCATACATTTTCATAAATCACATTGTTTACAAATTAGTTTTTATGTTAATATGTGTAATAACACTATGTATATGTTTATCAAGCATTGCACTGCAAATTTTAACAAAAGTCCAAAATTTCATTGCTGGGATTTAAAAATGCCCGTAGTTGCAGGAACACCATGAATGTTGTGGGAGGTCAGAGGTCAGAGGTCACATCCTCTGCAGTAGTGTCTGATTGTTCTTGTGTTCTGTAGAACTGCTCTGCTGGGATTGAAAACAGTCCTGATCAAAATGTCAACAACAACCAACAAATCCAAGTGTTGTTTCAGTGATGTTCTAGAGAGTAAATGTGGTGAGGTGCTCCCCCAGTGGTTCACAGCTGCAGCTGATGTGCAGCAGCTTGAACAAGAGAAATGTAACACCTCTGTTGATGTTTGAACACCTGATGCTGTTTTTCATTTTGCTCTCGCTTTGGAACTGTTTCAACCCTCACTTATTGTTGTTGAAGCACTTTATAAAAGGTTACAGAATTTAGGTTAAATAAGAAAACTCTGATCTTTTGTTCTCACTTCTTCAACTGAGTCAGTATTAAAGGGACTATATGTAAATTATCACGCGCATAAATCATACCGGGTCCAATGCGCGCTCGCGTGTGGGTACGCGAGCACGCAGCAGCGCTGCTCCTGCTGCCTGCTCCTGCCTGCTTGCACACCGCGCTCGTTCTCACCCGCTCTGCTCGCTCCAACTCCACGTGCACCCGCGCACACTACACACTTCAGAAGAGTTAGTTTAGCTCTGAGAATATCTAGTGAATGTGCAGTGGACGTTTGTGCAGAAATAAATGCTGCCGCTCCTCCAGACCAACAGAGGTTTCCCGTGTCTTGTGAAGTGACGGGGCTCCGCAGAGAGTTACGTTATTGCTCCGACCGGGTGTCGGTGTCTCCCCCCCGTCCCCCGTCCCCCCCGTTCCCTCCGGGTCGGGATCGGCTGAAGCAGGAAAAGCCAACACTAGGATCAGCATTGATTCATGGAGAGACCTTCGTCTGGTCAGCTAACATTACTGCCCAGCAGGTGAAATATAGAGTGATATTATTGTGTGTTATCTGACATGTGTCGCCTCACTGTTTAGACCGGTGCTCGGTCATGTCTATGTAGAGCGAGCACAAGCGCGAGCGCGAGCAACAGGATGCCGACTTTCGTTGACACTGCGGCCACAGGTGTCGCTGTTAACAAGCAATTTCTGAGTCTTACATATAGTCCCTTTAATCATGATTATTACAGAATTATTCATTATTATTACAGTATTATTCATTATTATTACAGTGTTATTCATTGTTATTATAGTATTATTCATGATTATTACAGTATTATTCATGATTATTTCACAAACAAATCAATGTCACATCTTTTTCCAGAATTTTTTTTTTTTTATATTGTTTTTGACATAAACTCTGGTTGACAAAAGCTCTTCCTGCTCACTGTTGATCAATACTTGAGTTTATCACTGCTGATCAATACCTGAGTTTATCACTGCTGATCAATACCTGAGTTTATCACTGCTGATCAATACCTGAGTTTATCACTGAGTTTACCTTTACAGAGAAGTCAGAAGTGTGACAGCGCCCCCTGTGGACGATTCATGTATCTGCCTTTGAACTCCTCATGAGAAACCACCTGATGATGTCACCTGAGATCAACCTCCAACAAACAACAAATAAACAGATAAATCTGAACTGTTTTCCAGAAGCACTTTATTCATGAATAAAACCCTAATCTGTACAAATTGTAGTAAAAATGGGGGATGTTGCTCTCTATATAGTAATGGCCTCAATAATCCCACCACACTCATTGATTGTAATGATAGAACATCTCAAAGAAAACTGAATAGGAACCATTAACTCAAATAAACACTTTACAACTCCAGATAAATTTATTTAATATTTATTTAATAAATAAATTTTATACAAAATGCTTTTTTAAATTCTATAATATTTTCAAGACATTTAAATTCATTTTCATCAAGCTTTGTGGATCATTGTAAATATTGATAGAAAAACTTTTTATTTAAAAAGAAAATAGGGGATTTCATTACTTTCTCTACACCCTGAAAAATGTAGAGAGTAACCATAAATATGTTATTTTTATGACAGATATTGTAATTCTGATGTCTAATGTCTTAAGGACATGTTGCAGAAATGACATTTTTGCTGATATTGCAGATAAATGGCGGCTAGCCAGGTCTGCTACGTTAGCTTTGACTCTTAGCATCTAATATACATGAATTCAACAGTAATATTAAGTTATTTTATAAATGTTGTTGAAAATAAACAATTACTAATCTGTATGGTAAGGACACACAATAAATACTTGAGAAGAAAAGGTGATCTTCACCTTGTTTTTCTTGATCTTGAGGGTCACCTATGTGAACCTGTCATCCATGTGCTCCATAGAAACTAGATTTGTTTGGCTTTGAGTAAAACTTTTACTATGGTATTTGTTCAGTGTTGTGGTAAGAAGTGTGGGACAGGCACATTTAGGTGAGCAAATTATATCAATGATTTGTAACAAATAAATTATTCTCATCTTTATATTTCATTCGCACACAATGTCTGACTGGTGTCATTTTGAAATGAAGAACTAAATCCAGTTCACCACATAAAAGCAGCTTCTTGTCAATCAGAACAGCTGCACAGATTGGAGAACATCTCTACACCATTACTGAGTTTACAAGTTCTGTACATGACATGACAGTACACAGAGACACAGCAGCATCCCAGGACAACTGTGTCCAAGAGGAACTCCACCGACGTCCTTCAGTGTTGTGTCAGAGGGTTTGTGAGGATTATAAAAGGTTTAAGTGTAACATTAAAATACAGCTGATGATAAAATGAATATCCAACGAAGCTCACCTTCAGCTTAAGACTTGTGTCCAATATTTCTGATAACCACTGTTTTATGTTAAATAATATCTTCTAAATATTATAATACCTTTTTAAAAGTTCTCTGAAATGTTGTGGTCATGTCAAACTGATGTTTCTATTGCGTGTGTGTGTGTGTGTGTGTGTGTGTGTGTGTGTGTATATGGGAGGCCTTTAGAGATGTAGCAGTGACCAGATGGAAATATGTGTCCAATGAATGACGTACAAATCAAGATCATTCACCACAGTGATGCAGAACTCCATCCATCCATTTCCTATCCGGCTCATCCTGCTGAGAGTCGCGGGGAACTGGAGTCAATCCCAGTGCACCCTAGGAGAGAGGTGGAGTAGTTTATCCCCAGCAGTAACACACATAGACAACCATTACACTGATTGTTCCAGTGGAAGTTTTATCCATACAACTTAAGAGATGCTCTGTGGTTTCAATATCACCTTTACAGAAAACACACTCATTGCTCTCAAAGCCAAATCTTAATCTTAAAAATTCACTAAAAGGGTTCCTTATTTTGTAATGAATTTCTTTTGTTTTTGGTGGGACGGGGTATTTGAAGAACTTTGTTCTCAGTTTAGATATTGTTCACTGACATGATAATTAATACACCGGAAGGTATTGGCAGCAGTGTCAAGTTAGCTGGAGATAGCCAAACTAGTTCAGGAAATAAGAGGATTTTGTCTTCAAAAATAAGACATAAACCGTAATATGTGTATAGAACAAATGTCAAAACTCTCAGTGGAACCAATAACGTTTTTACTTATGGAGAGCTGCGTCTACTGCCAAACACATAGTCGATATATTATTTTAATAAATGTTCTCAGGCAAAAGAGAACTGACAGTTGTTATTATTTTATTACAATTTTCACTTGGGTCGTGAATACATTTTTAAATTTGTCATAGGTACTTTTTTTTTATTAAAACACAATGGATATTAATCAATATGGGTTTTATTTTTGAAAGATGTGATGGAAAATCATAATAGTGATTGGATATTGTGGATACAAGAACACTGCAGCAATGCTGACTTTCTAAATGGGATGTTTGGCTATTGAAAGTAATTTGAGAACTGTATTATGCTGAATTATAGACCCATAGAGTCCAATCTAAGACCAAAATGTACATAGAAATTGAATATAGTAGCCTAATGATGTACATGTTCACACACTGAGAGGATTATTAATACACCGGAAGACACTGTATTGGACGTTGGCAGCTGTGTCAAGTTAGCTAGAAATAGCCGAACTAGTTCAGGAAATAAGAGGATCTTATCTTCAAAATGAAGACATAAACCGCCTGGCATTAATATGTGTATAGAACAAATGTCAAAACTCTCAGTGGAACCAATAACGTTTTTACTTATGTAGAGCAGCGTCTACTGCCAAACAGATAGTCGATATATTATTTTAATAAATGTTCTCAGGCAAAAGAGAACTGACGATTGTTATTATTTTATTACAATTTTCACTTGTGTCGTGAATACATTTTTCAATTTGACATTGGTACCTTTTTTTTTTAATTAAAACGCAATGGATATGAATCAAAAAGGGTTTTATTTTTGAAAGATGTGACCGGAAACGCGCAGCGGTGAAAGAATCGCCCTGAAGGGGATTCTTTCACAACAATGACCCGCTAGCTGTACATTATCCCGCTTATTACACGGCTACTTACTGAAGAAATCAATATTTTGACGCAAAAACGGTCCGCCAGAGTCCGACATCAGAGCTGCGCCCATAGCAACAGTCTGTTCTACATAGCAACGGTCTGTAATACATAAATAACAGACCGCAGAATGCCGTGATTGACCAATCAGAATCGAGTATTCAACAAAGCCGTGTAATAAATTATTTTAATAAATGTTCTCAGGCAAAAGAGAACTTACAATTGTTATTATTTTATTACAATTTCCACTTGTGTTGTGAATACATTTTTTTTAAATTTGACATTGGTATTTTTTTTTTTTTTAATTAAAACGCAATGGATATGAATCAAAAAGGGTTTTATTTTGGAAAGATGTGACCGGAGCACAGTCAATAGGAACACTCTCTCTCTCTGAAATGACCTTTGATTGATCAAAATCTGCCGTCATGGGCTAGATTTTTCTAAAGCCTGAAAACAGAGCCATGAGGAGGAGCAGAAGTCTAGTTTTCTCTCAGAACACTTGAGTACAATATGCTGAAAGGTTAATATGGAATTCTTGCCAAATTATGCCAAAAAATTGTTGCATACTGCCGCTTTAATCAAAAAGGGTTTTATTTTGGAAAGATGTGACCGGAAACGCCACCGTTTACCTCTGACTGACTTGACTCTGCTGAGGAGAGCTGGAGGGGGAAAAAAAGGAAAAAAAAAAACCGAAGAAGAAAAAAAAGGCTCATCTGAGGGGTTTGAGGGGCGGATTTGGACAAAGTTTCCCAACTGTCCCGACCCAAGGAGGCTCCGGGGGGGCTGACGGGGGATCGACTCCACCGGTAATTAACACAGGAGTTATTAGTCAGCTGTTAATGAACTGTTATTTTTGCAGTGTGTCTGAGAGCACCGTCGTCCCAGCCGCCGGAAGTCTGCATGAAGCCGCGTCTCCCACACAGGCGGCGGCGGCGACGCTTTTTTTTTTTCCTGTCTTCGTTTTTTTTTTTTTTTATTCGAGACTTTTTTTTTTTTTTCTCTTTTTTTTTTTATTTTCTCTCAGCGAGATGAGCAGGGAGTGAGGAATGGAGGCGTTAGGGAGCGAGGCTGCTGGTGTTTACTGAGCAGATGAACACACAGGCCTCCTGGTAGAGAGAGCAAAGCAGGCGAACAAAAGGGAGGAAATTAATGGAGGCAAGTTAGCTAGCTCCCCCATGTCTTGTTGCGTTAACCAGCTAACGCCATGTTTGTTTATAACACAGAGATCTCATGGAGCTGTTGGCAGCCGGTTAGATGACACATCTGAGCTGTGTGCTTTGCGAGGGGCTTCCGGATTTCAACGATTTAGGACAAATTCCTATTTGCACGATTTCACCAGTCACTGCTAACGTCAGCTAGCAGTGCCACAGTCTGTGAGCCAAGCTCGTCAAACATGGCTCTCAGAGCACTGAAACATCCACTCTGTGTTACACTGATAACGGCCCCCTAAATTACCAGATAGCTGCAGCTTGTGCAGAATGCATTAGAAGCTCGACCCCATCATTTATCTACAGGCTGTGCAACTGCAGAGGGGAGAGGAGGCTCATGAAAACAACGTGAAACATGCCTTGAGTTATGCATTGCGAATGTTGCATGAAATATATCGTTACCTCAGTTGTTTCAGAGTTTATTTTATTAGTGTATGACGTTTTTATGTTGAAGTTAACATTTCATGGGCCTCCGCTTAATGTCTGAACAGTTATTAGTTATATTAAATGCAAGTTCAGCTTTACTAACATGTGATTACATGCTTGCTTTTCTTGGTACATGGCTATGCATGGCGTTCACAATCTTCACATGCATACAGAAAACCTCAAAACTTCTTTTACTATTGGTCTGTGACAGTGGCAAAGTATGTGGAAATAAAAGTGCAAGTGCATGCCAAAAATAGAACAATGAAACTATGAAACTTCCTTCTTTGTGCTACAGAAAACATGTTGCCTATGTGTCAGTGGGAGATGATCGGGAAACAGAAGATCAGAGGTTTGATAATGAAAAGATATACAGTAGTCTTTTAAACAGTGAATATTGTCTTCAACAAACCATATGCACTCTTAGAAAGGATGTTCTTTTCAACACATACGATACCAGCATCTGGTTGGGAAGAACACGCCTCTGTGTTACTCTTCCAGGGAATAAATAGAATATTTTGACACAGCATTGGGTTGCACTGCAAAACTCATTCACACTGATAAAGCAACCACTCTAAGATTGTGTAATTTGTTAATAGCAATTCAAACTGTGTAAGAGACTAGTGAGGAAGTGCATGGGCTGTGTTACATTATCAAAAGCCTCAAAGACTGATTATCATTAGTGTTTTCTCAACTCTTGCCTCTTCTGTCCTCCTGTAGATTTTTTATTTTATTTTTTATGTCCATCCCCCCCGGGATTGAACATCTTTGCCTGATTCCTTTCACATCCTCTTCTCTGTAAATCTGATCAAATATTGTTAAATAAACAGCATAAACCCAAAAGGATTTCCCTTCAACCAGTCAGTTGTGTAGCAGCTATCTTACATTTCTGGACTTGGATCCCTAAAAACAATGGTTGCATGCCTTGCAAAGTGGCCCATTTAGAAGTCACGATAACCAGCTGCGACTAAAATGCAGCAGCTGCTGGCTACTCCCAGTACTCCACACTGATCCTGAAACTTGTTCAGTGTGTCCTCCGATGGAGGATAGGATACGTGGAAAGGAACCAAACTAAGATGACTGAAACGCGGCCATGCATGGTGTCGTTTCACATGAAAGTAAAAAGAAACATAATAAGAAGGAGGAAGAGGAGGAGGACAGGTGTTTTCTAAGTGTGTTGCTTTTTAATTACAGAAATAATGGACGATTCCCATTTCAACTCATCATACTTTTGGTCTCCCGTCCCCACTGTACAAGGACAGGTAGAGACAACCTTATTGTTGGAACTGTCTTGAAATACACATGCTGTCAAAAGATACCCGGAAGTGATTATCACATTGACTGTTTATGGAAATACTTTAACATAACACCAGACAATGATTTAAACAATGCTCGCTAAGTCGGTGAAGTTGGCTTAATCTCACATGAAAGTTATTTGAATATGAGTTCTTGACATGGGAAGGGTTCACTTGATCACTCCTGTTCCTCTCCTCTCTCATCTCTTCAAACCCACTTTATTCTTTTTTTTTTCGTTTGCTCTTCGCATCTCACATTGCCTTCGTTTTCTCTTCTCCCCTGTTGCCTTCTTCTCCTCCGCTGTCTTCTCCCTACATGGACCTAACTCATTATCAACCCCCACTCTTCACTCTCTCCATCCTGCTGTCTAACTTCAACCTCTTTCACTACCAACGCCTTCCCTCATCCCCCTTTCTCTTCTCACGTTCTTTGTCCCTTCATCACACACATTTCCCGTGTTACCCTTACTGCCTCACCCATCCTCCGTCTCCGTCTGTTTTTTCTCCATGTAAACTTAACCCATCCTTGACTCTTTCTCCACCTCCACTCTTGTGTCCTCTTTTCCATCTTGTCCTTTATTCTCTTTCCTCCACCTCTGTCCTTTCCCATGTCCTTTTCATCTTCTTCCAATCTGCCTGGCCTTCCTTCTTCATCACACATATGGCTCACCTCTCTTCGCACCTCACCTGCCTTCCTCATCTCTCATGGCCTCGGTCCTCGTGCATTTCATTCTTCATCTTCCTCCCCTGTTCTCACTTCCTCTGGTCCTACATCTCCCGATGTTTTACCCTCACCCATCTCGCACTCCTTTCCTCTTTATTGCTTCACCTTTCCTCCTTTCCTTCCTCTTACCACCAACCCGCCCCTCTACTCATCCCTATCTAGATCGAGAACGCCATGTTCCTGAACAAGGCAAAGGAGCAGCTGGGTCCAGAGAAGGCCAATGCTCCCTCCTTCCCTCACGCCTCTGCGTCTTCCACCCACTACCCCACGGCCGTGCTCGCCATCCCCGGCTCAGTGGACGTAGGGCCCGGGGTGCGGTTGGTCCCCAAACAGGAAGGAGGTGGGGGTACAGCAGCAGGAGGAGGTGGTGGCGGCGGCATGAGTGTGCTCGGGGGACACCTGCACCAGTCACACACCACCCAGAACATCACTGTCGTGCCTGTTTCCTCTACAGGTATCATGACTGCAGGTGAGTGGGCTGATATGTCTTCTTTCCTCTCTAATCATGGCATTCCATTTTACATTTCTGTATCATCTTATTGTATATGGTTCCTGGTATCATTTTAAGATGGGTGCATGTCAGTCAGGAACACTATAAATATTCAACTGCAGCTGCTACAAATCTTGATCTGAACAGTTTTCTTTGTAGTCATAAAAGTATTGTATTCAATATCAGTATTAGCAGCAGTTTTTAAGGACAAATGTGTAACAATTAGGGGGATCTATTGGCAGAAATGGAATATAATGTTAATAAGTATGTTTTCTGTAGTGTATAATCTAGGCTTGGGACAATTCACCTATCTCCCGATTCGATACTATCACGATACTTGGGTGCCGATTCGATATGTATTGCGATTTCTTGCAATTTTTGTTAACTTTTTTTAACACTAGACCATGGGAAAAAGTGGAATCATACACTTCTAGGGACTTTTACTTTGGAAAATATCTAAATTAATACATTAAAATGTTTGATTTTCAGCATGTATGTAGTCAGAGATGTCCTGAAGTCAAATATATCAGTCATTGGAATTGTTTATTACATCTTTTCCAGCAACCCAAAATCAAAGAATAAAGACATTTCCCTCACAAATTAGTGGTATTTTCTTTTTAATTTATAAGGGACATGTAATGTTTTATACTTATGTTGAATATAATCCAATCAATCTTATTTCCATATATATTTTTTGTATATACAGTTCCCTTTGTTAACACCTTATTTTGAAAACTGGACGTAGTCACACGTGTATACTTCCGCTAACTTCTCCAAATCCGTCTCTGGCTCTCCTGTCAGCTCCATTCTCTTTATACATCCATGGTCAGCTCCATCGGGGCCGTTTGAATGCATTTAACATAAATGTCAGTATATGGGTGCTCTACAGTTGTAGCGTCGGCCCATTTGACCACGGAGATGAGAGTGAGCTGGCTTGACCGCACGTTACCGCAGTACGATAACGTTTCCTGTCCGTGACAGAGTTAGCATGCAGCTTTAGCCGTGATGTCTAGCTCTGCTTTTCCTACAATGTGTGAAACCCAAAGTGTTTCCATACTTTACTGTATGTGTAGTGTTTACCACTTTGGATTTAAAATGTGAGGGTGCAGGTCGTATCCACGTGGACCCTCCGCCGTTTTCTACTTTTTTGTTTTGGCTCGCGGCGGCCAGCTGGTTTGTTTTGGTTGAAGGCTACGAAACAGATATGACGTCAAGTTACTAAGACTACAACAATAAAAGCGGTAACTTCCTTTTACCTCTGCATAGACTCAAATGTAGCAAATATATTGATTCTGGCATTAAAAAATCTATTTCAAAATCGTAAAAAAAAAGTGAATTGATTTATTTTTCCCACCCCTAGTATAATCACCTGATAATAAGAATCATTGTGTTTTCGTTACCTTAAGAATGAGCCATTTATATCTACATAGGAAGCGTCTCCTCTTCACAGTCCGCCATGTTGCACCACCATGTTTCTACAGAAGCCCAGAATGGACAAACCAAACTCTGTTAACTTTGCCTGCTTGGGCCGGAGTCGATAATGTTACTCGCTTCCGTTGTCGCCGCTCTCTCTCTCTCTTGCTTCACCACTCACTTCCCACGTACACACACACTCTACGAACTCTACTCTTACAACAACTGGCTCTAGAGAGGGCCATTCGCGCTTTCGTGTAGGCCACCGTAGCAATCCTGCACGCTTGGCACACGGGAGAATTTCTAATCTGCAACCTCACCGCTAGATCCTACACACTGTTCCTTTAAGATATTAGGTTATATATAGGTTGTTAAAGAATTTATACTGTATATATCATATAAAATTACCATATGACAAGTCTGTTGTGTTAGTGCTGTGACTTTGACCCTTATACAAAGTGTTTTTGTGGTTCGTAGTATTGGCAGTATCTCTAATGGATGTGTGGACAGTGCACCTATTGTCAGTTATTCTTAGTAGGAATGGTAACCTAATGTAAAATGTTTGTTTTGACCAACAGCCAGATCACAGTTTCTCTTTTCCTCTTAGCGGGGTTAGTGATCACCACCCCTCAAGGCACACTGGTCCCCACTGCCTCCACGCAGTCATTTGTAGCTGGACACCCCACTGCCACCACCATGATAGTATCTGCAGTGCACCCCTTAAATACAGGTACAACACGGCCGCAGTTCACCGTCACTTCACTCACTACAACATGTTAAATCAAGCTGCAGTTTGTTGAATAAAGGTAAAAGTATTGTCAAAGTTTATGCTGATTATTTTTAATTTGGAAAAGGCAATATCTCAGATTGTATAAAAGCTTTTTCCAGTTTTTTTAAATACATGTATATGTTCATATGCACAGAAAGAGGTATTTAAAAGCTGCAGTACTTGTGGGCTGTAACTTAGTGCTCAAGAAAACTTTCGATCCTCCATCTTCACTTAAAGGATTATATATCCATGTACACACATCATACAACACATCTACACACATACATATCTATATTCACCCGCATACCCTCATGCATACAGCCTACATACCTATGTTTACTTCAGCTTCAATCTGTCAGCAATTTTAGTGTTTAACTTTCTTACATATGCCCATCTCACACTCCATCAAAACATAGCTATATACATTAGAGCCAAGGGAGCATTTCAACATTTCTACTATTCCCATCAAGAAGAGGAAAGGAGCTTGAAACATTAGTGGAGTCATACAAAGTCAGCTCACATTGGGGTTATAAATTTGATCCATTTATTTCAGATTTGATAGAATTGTGCCTCAAAGAATAAGTCAACTTTTCCATTTTAAATATTTTCCAAAATGATTCCATACCAATCTTCCAACGTAGGTTGTACTGGATTTAGCCACTTTCTAGTGATTGATTTTTTTTTTTTACTTTGCTGCCTGCAGCAGCCTTGTATCCCTCCTCTGTTTCAAAAACAAATCATTTTTAACATGTATTTGTTTGAGGAACATATTAGCTTTTTCCGCAATGTCTTGCATTCCAATCCGCACTGTAAAACTCAAAGCTAGAACCTGCCCACTGTCAACATTGTTGGCCATCGAGCAACTCTAGTGGAGCAGGTGGGATTGAGAACTTCTCTCAAGGGCACCATGACACAAACTGATAGAAGATAATTTGATATTAGTTTGATGTAATAAGAACCTTTTTTTTCTCAGTATTTTGAATTCTTCAAACATTTCATCTCCTGAGATGAAATCAAAGTGAATTAAAGATACAGTTGGTAACTTTGATAAAAAAATATAACTTTTTGTCATGTTTGCTCAAACTGTCACTATATCCTGACAGTAAAACATGAAACAGATAATCTGTGAAAAGCATTTACAAGATTCCGCCGTGCCCAAAAAAACCCCAACCAATCAGAGCCGAGGAGTCTCCAACGCAGCTGTCAATGAGTGCTCGCAAACTCCGATCAAACTGTCAAACTACGCAGCACTGATCAAATTTGAATCAAGATTCTGTTGCTGTAATGCCTATTTCTCGTCTCAAATGCTTTCAGAAACATCTTGTAGTTTACTGTTTAACTGTAAAATGAGAACGTTTTCTCCAGTCGGTGGGTGGTGCTTGGTTTTGGCTCGACTGTTTTCAACATGGCGTCCAGGTCACAAACTTTCTCATTTTACAGCTAAACAGAACGCTACAAGATGTTTCTGACAACATTTCATGCCAGAAATAGGCATTACACTAACAGAATCTTTATTCATATTTAACAGATTGATTGGAAGTAAAACAACCAATCAGAGCCGAGGAGTCTCTAACGCAGGACTCATCGGCTCTGATTGGTTGTTTTCCTTCGGGAGCGTTGGAATCTTGCAAATGCCATTGGGAGCACTAAGAGGAGGCAAAAGAATCAATTTTTTTTTCACAGATTATCCGTCACATGCACTGCTGTCAGGAGGATATAGTGACAGTTTGAGCAAATATGACAAGGAGTTATTTCTATTAAAGCTACCAACTGTAGCTTTAAGGCCAGACACACAAATCTTGCTTCATTTGAATAGAAGAGATTACTGTTTTCAACCCACCATTTATTTATTCCTGCCTTTTTTGTGTTGTGACATCCATACACATGCACACACTTGTGTATGTCCATTCTCTTTTGTAAGATTAGGTGTTGCTGCTGACCAAGGAAGCACCCCCCTACATAACAACTCATGTATGTGATGTGTGGGACCGACTGCGTCAGATTTTTCCATTTAATAAATGCTGTCTTCACACAACACTCACCAACTCTCCCTTCCTTCCCCCTCCTTTCCCTTCCCTTCTCTTTACTTTTCTCTTGTTTCCAGACAAGAAGGAGGACATTGCTGTCCCTTCTGCAGTTGTCATGCCGACGCCATCAAAGCGAGGCAGGAAGAGCAAACAGATGATGGGCAGAGTGGCTGGAGTGGGTGGGGTCCTCCCTCCAGGAAGTGATGCATTAATACTGGCACACCTCGCCGCTGGTGGACAGGTGAGGGTCTCTTGTATTCTTTGCTTATAGTCTTTAGCTGTTACTGGCTTTCTACACAGCATGGATTGTCTGTGTTTTTGCCTCTCATCATACTGTAACTGATATGTTGTTATTGTTTTAGCACCACTCTGTTGACCCATATGACCTGTCAAATGATGAGGATGATCATACCAACAAAGATGGCCCCAAATCCTACAGGTAGTGGAAACACATTTAGATTAGAGATATTGATTGTGGCATCACAGATTTTTATTGAACATTTAGAGCAGGTCATCTGCCGAAACAGACACTATAGACTCTACCCGTAAGCCTACATTAAATCCCCATAAAGGTTTTCTTCTCTCTCTTACTCCTCACCTGCCAAGGTGTCGGATGTGTGCAGTGACATTCTTCAGCAAGTCAGACATGCAGATCCACGCCAAGTCCCACACGGAGGCCAAGCCCCACAAGTGTCCCCACTGCTCCAAGTCGTTTGCCAACTCCAGCTACCTGTCCCAGCACATCCGCATCCACAGCGGGGCCAAGCCCTACACCTGCACCTACTGCCAGAAAACGTTCAGGCAGCTCAGTCACCTACAGCAGCACACACGGTACTGGACTGAGTGGTGTGTGTGTGTGTGCCTGCTTGTGCATGTGCTTTCTGTTGTTAAAGCGTGTGTGTGGGTCTGTCTGCGATGACTGATAAGGGGAGGACGGGGGGGTGAGGTGGGGATGTGTCAGGGGCTTTTGGGAGTGTAGACAGTTCAGAAAGCTCTTTTTGCAGTTTAAACATCATCTGAAGGTGCAACACTTGTATCAAACTTAAATTAAATTATGGTTCTAAGCTTGTTACTTTGATGTTTTTATCAATAAAGATTGGTTCCTTTCTGGTAACTGATTCAGGACAGGAAGCCAGCTTCATCATTAAATTCAACAGTTGCTCTGATCACTTACAAGCTAAAATCTTCACAGAATGCAGAAGAGCCTGGGTGGATGCATGCAATGTATGTATATATTTATTATTAGAAATCAGCACAAAACAATGACCAATATTGTCCAGAAACCCTCACAGGTACTGCATTTAGCATAACAAATATGCTCAAATCATAACATGGCAAACTGCAGCCCAACAGGCCACAACAGCTGTCAGTGTGTCAGTGTGCTGACTTGACTATGACTTGCCCCAAACTGCATGTGATTATCATTAAGTGGGCATGTCTGTAAAGGGGAGACTCGTGGGTACCCATAGAACCCATTTTCATTCACATATCTTGAGGTCAGAGGTCAAGGGACCCCTTTGAAAATGGCCATGCCAGTTTTTCCTCGCCAAAATTTAGCGCAAGTGTTTTCTAGTTTCATATGATGCCAGTATCTTCACTTAAGCTTTAAAACTGAGTCCGCTATAACCAAAAAATGCCAAGTTGCGTTAATGCGTTAAAGAAATTAGTGGCGTTACAACAAATTTGCGTTAATTCGTTACTATCGCGTTAACTTTGACACCCCTAATACCTTCATATAGCAGGTGGTTGGTGCTGGTGATACTAAGCCTGGCTTGGTACTGCATGCATGTTGCCTTATCTAAGTTATATTTCCCTGGATCCACCTCTGCTTTCACACAACTCCTTCAAACATCCCCTCTTTTGTTTGAGGCACCTTCTGGAGACCTGTCACTGTCATTGGAGCCACTTGTAATGTTAAAACATCCCCATTAAAAAAAGCAGTGAAAATCGAATTTTGGCTAAAATGACACTGAGGAGAGAATGGCACTGATAACGTTTACAAATGACAAAGTTGATTATCACATAGTGAAAACGTTGTCAGCTGGAAAGTCAGTCTGTCATTTTAATCCAGTGGTTCTCAAACTGTGGGGCAGGTGGGGCGCGCGTGACCGGGGAAAAATGTTATGCGCAATTAATGTTTTGACGTCGGAATCTTTTTCACGGCGGAACAGTAAACAAATAGGCTCTTTATACATCCATGGTAGCAATGGTGTTCATTCAGACAGACAGTCTGTAGATATCTGACAGGGACAAAAAGAAAAACAGATGATGCTTCGCAGACGAACAAGACAACGTGCTCATCTGATTATAATCAAAAGAAAATATGACGAGGTATGGCTGAACAGAATAGTTCAAAGCTTCATTCATAACGTTGACGTTCTAATTATTATTAAACTTACAGAAACATTAGCCTACTTTCCACCTTCTCTTCCCTCCTCTCTCTCTCAAACACACACAGAGCGACCATCTATGTAATTGTCTCAGTCCTCAGCCAAAAAGTCAAAATTTATTGAAAAAAAATATTCGTAAATATTTCCAAAATTCACTACATGTTTTCATATATCGAAATATTCTGCTTCAGTCCATATTTTTCGTCATTTAGCCTTTCAAAAACAACAGTTTCACTGCAGTTAAAAACTGTTTTCTCTCCCGCACATACCTGTAATGGGGCGGTCCAACAGCAACCCAACAGCACCATAAATTACATTTCTAGAAATATGAATAATAATGAAGACGGTGGGAGATGAGGAGAGACCAGTGTGTATTTTATGTCTGAAAACTCTGGCAGCTGACAGTATGAGACCCAACAAATTAAGAAGACATCTGGAAATATTACATTCCAGTCACGTCAATAAAAAAGTGGTTTGATAAAGTTTAACCGTCATCCTACCAGCCTGTTAAACATAATAGGACTACTGACTAAATAAACTATAAGAAACAACCACTTAGGAAACTGTGAAGTTCCTCTCAAAACATTACTAGTTATATAATTAATATCATAGGAAGAAAAACAACAGAAAAACAAAAATATATCTTCTTCCAACTAGGGGTGTAAGAAAATATCGACAAAATTGCATATTGCGATATTATGTTACTGTGTAGATTCTCAAAAACATTGTATCAATTTTTAATTAATATTTTACATGCAAAGATGAACTCAGTCAATACTTTAATTCGTTGGCAAAGAGATGTGCCCTCTGAAAGTAGTGCTATGATGTTGGATTTTACAGGGACTGTGATAAATGCAACTGCAGATCCCACTGTTCTGACTGCAGAAAAAAAAGTCAACTTTTTTTACTCAGATTTTATGCATATTGTGGTGTGTTCTTTATACTATGACAGTTTTCCAAAAATTAGATTAAAAAATCGCTATATATCGCCTTGCTTACAGTATCGCAATATCGCAATATATTGAATCATAACCCCTGTATCGTGATACGTGTCGTATTGCCAGATTCTTGCCAATACACAGGCCTACATCGAAATGACAGGAAAAGCTTGAGAACCACTTTTTTAAATACACAAGTCGGTGTGCGTACACTTTGTATACTAACTGTGTGTGATCATTTACCTCCTTAAAACAATACACGCTCATTATTATTATCGGCCTACATGTTTTAGACACCCTCATGATCAAATTTCCAAAATAGATAAAGCTGCTAATCCGACATTTAGAATGGTTTTACTTGTATTTCATGTAACTATGTGTGATGAACGATGTAAGTGATGAAAGCATCTTTCGCCCATTCATTCCGTCATGATAAATGTTTTGATTTCACATTTGACCTTGTCATTCACCTTCTTCATGATTTCATTTCCCTTTTTGCCATGCACGGGGGTTTCTTTGTGGGTTTCACGCCACTCATTTTAAGCAGGAAGATGCGCTCCACTGGCCTGCCACTCGCCTTGAATTTACATTTCATTTGGCTGCAGCAGAGCCAGACATTCACAGACACACTCCACTCAAAGCAGGGCACACCAATGGAGAGAGAGAGAGAGAGAGAAAGAGAGAAAGAGAAAAGCGTGACTGTGCTTGCTGTATGTTTTTGTTCTGTGTTTTCACAACTCAGACGCAGCACAAAGAGCACACTTTCAAACTTAATGATCGACGCAATTGATCGCAGATCCTGTTAACTTTAACGCATGATTTGGTCTTCAGTTCATCGTGAAGTTTGGTCATGCTGTAGTTTACAAATCTCTCGTTGATTCTCTCTTTGTTTCTCTCTCTCCACCTCCTCACCCCTCCAATCCCGGTTTCCCGTGTTAGAAACCACACGGAGGCCAAGCCCCACAAGTGTCCCCACTGCTCCAAGTCGTTTGCCAACTCCAGCTACCTGTCCCAGCACATCCGCATCCACACCGGGGCCAAGCCCTACGCCTGCTCCTACTGCCAGAAAACATTCAGGCAGCTCAGTCACCTACAGCAGCACACACGGTACTGATCCGGGCTGGGCTGGGTGGGGTTGGATGGCCGGTTGTGTTTTTATGTGTGAATGAATGGGAGCAGGTGTGTAGAGAGTTGTGGCATCGTGGTTGTTTGAATCGTTTTGCACATAAGTTTTTGTGTGTAACATGCTGTGTTGTCAGGGAGGTTTGTTCTTTATTAAATCAATTCACAGTTGCCAAACAAAGCCCTTAAGAGTGGCCTTAGAATTGATTGGGCTTCACATCGATAACAGGTTACCCATCAGCCACAGCCAAGACCTGGCTTATGGTAATCTCCCGCCTTGGGTGGCTTAATACTGTACATTGTTTAGTAATGCCACAAGCCGTCTTCCACAGTTTCTTGCCTAATCATTAGGGCTGTCAATCAATTAAAATAGTTAATCGCAAATGAATCGCTCATTTTTTTCAAGATTTTTCAAGTATTTAATGCTCTTATCAACATGGAGTGGGCAAATATGCTGCTTTATGCAAATGTATGTATAGATTTATTATTAGAAATCAGCACAAAACAATGACAGATATTGTCCAGAAACCCTCACAGGTACTGCATTTAGCATAACAAATATGCTCAAATCATAACATGGCTAACTCAAGCCCAACAGGCAACAACAGCTGTCGGTGTGTCAGTGTGCTGACTTGACTATGACTTGCCCCAAACTGCATGTGATTATCATAAAGTGGGCATGTCTGTAAAGAGGAGACTCGTGGGTACCCATAGAACCCATTTTCATTCACATATCTTGAGGTCAGAGGTCAAGGGACCCCTTTGAAAATGGCCATGCCAGTTTTTCCTCGCCAAAATTTAGCGCAAGTTTGGGGCGTTATTTAGCCTCCTTCCTGACAAGTTATGACATGGTTGGTACCAATGAATTCTTTAGGTTTTCTAGTTTCACATGATGCCAGTATCTTCACTCTAGCTTCAAAACTGAACCCGCTACAACCTAAAAACCGCAAGTTGCGTTAATGCGTTAAAGAAATGAGTGGCGCGTTAACACGTTAATATCCCGTGAACTTTGACAGCCCTACTAATCATACAATGGTCTAAAGGCAGAGCAAAGTGTGTCTAAACCTTTGAAGTGATACAAATAACCGACATAATAGTTAAAAAAAACATGTACTAAAAGGAATTGCCTTTTGTGGAAGTTAAAGCCGGGAAAAGCAAGGAGTTGAGCCGCTAAACTGTGATCTTAATGCCATTCAAGTACCCTGTTTACTTTCATTTGTGAATGATGGTAAGTGATAGACGTCTAAGAAGGAATGAGCACACTGCATCTGAATTGGCATAACACAGCTGTATGTTCAATATGTTGCTTAGGATAAGAGAAAGCATACTAAATACTCGCAATATTGCACATCACCCTCATTTTCATTTTCTTTCTGCAAGTGCAACAATAAAGTATAATTAATATTGTAATGAACTAATGGTGTGCCTTTTCAGGATTCACACCGGTGACCGACCGTACAAGTGTAACCATCCTGGCTGTGAAAAAGCTTTCACTCAGTTGTCCAACCTACAGGTAAATGAATTCACACGTTTAATCCTTGCTACTGACCTAATGAAATTTTCCATAGTAAGACTTTGATTTGCCGACCTGATAACATGTAATAATAACATGAATGTACTGAACTTACATGAACTTTAAATTTAGGTCCGATGAAAGCTATTGAAAAAAAATCTGTCTTAAAGAAGTTTAAATGTTGTTTTCGGTCCATCGATTGAAGAATAAAAGTTTGTAAAAGAATATAAAATCAAATGGCTCTTTAAGGGGCCATACACTCGCCACGTCTTTTGCGCGCTCAAATCCATTGTTGTCAATGTAGACGTGCGAGAGGGAGGTCGTTGTGGCGCGCAAGCGTTCCCAACCGCCTATTTTCAGTGCGCTTAAAGATAAAATAGTTAAACTTTTGGAACGCTGCAGCACGCACTGCATGTCATGTGACAAGGAACAACCACTCAGCCGGCAGATATCTTTTCTTTCTTCCGTAAATATCAGTCTATGGTAAATATATGGAGGAGAAATTAATCGTTTTAGTACTTCACCAGTGAAGCCGGTAAAATAGTCCATGGGACCAGTACTGTCCCATGGACTATTTTACCGGCTTCACTCTTTCTGTCCGAGGACGTCGCAACATCCGGTTGAAAGTTCAGCCAGAGTGACACAGAGAAATCCAGCAGTAATAATAATAATAATAATAATAATACATTTTATTTGGTGGCGCCTTTCAGAACCCCCAAGGACACCTTACAAAGATAAATTAAACTCAAACAGATAAAAACAGCCAGCCATGACAGAGACACACTTAGGGAGACACATATGAGGGACTGATGGACACTACAGTGAAAATGCCAGTTTGAACAGGTGAGTTTTGCGGTGAGATTTGAATGTTGTAATAGTGTCAGACTGCCGGATGTGCGGGGGGAGGGAGTTCCAGAGCCTGGGAGCAGTGCAGCTGAACGCCCTAGCTCCCATGGTGCTGAGGCGTGAGTTGGGGGTGGTCAGAAGACCAGCTGATGATGAGCGAAGGGAACGGGAGGGGGTGTACTCCTGAAGGAGGTCAAGTTTGGTAGGTAGGTGGGGGGCAAGGTTGTGGAGGGCTTTGTAGGTGAGCAGAAGGTTTTTGAAGTCGATCCGGTAGTGAACAGGGGGCCAGTGTAGTTGGATGAGAATGGGGGTGATGTGGTCGGAGGATCTGGTGCAGGTGATGATCCGGGCGGCAGAGTTCTGGATGATTTGAAGTCTGTTGAGCAGTTTGGTGGGAAGGCCAGAGAGGACAGCGGTGCAGTAAGTCGATCCGGGATGTGACAAATGCGTGAACCGAGATTTCTGTGCTGGAATGGGAAAGGGATGGGCGGAGTCTGGACATGTTGCGGAGGTGGAAGAAAGCAGTCCGGGTGACGTTTTTTATGTGGGTCGCAAAGGAGAGGGTGCTGTCTAGGGTGACCCCAAGGCTCTTGACATGGGTGGAGAATGGGATGGAGAAGCCATCAATGAAGAGGTTTGGGGCGATGGTGTTTTGTACTTTGGAGAGGTTGTTTTTGGAGCCGATGAGCAGGGCCTCTGTTTTATTTCCATTGAGCTTTAGAAAGTTCCTGCTCATCCAGCTCCTGATTTCTTGTAGGCAGGTGGCGAGCGAGGAGGGTGGCAGGGCAGCGGTGGGTTCTGTTGAAATGTAGACCTGTGTGTCGTCGGCATAGCAGTGGAAGTGGACATTGTGATGACGGAGGATCGTGCCAAGGGGAAGGAGGTAAATGTTGAATAGGAGTGGACCCAATACTGACCCCTGGGGGACACCCTGTGAAACAGTGGAACACCTTGACCTGTGGTTGCTCAGTTGAACATATTGTTGTCTGTCAGTGAGATATGAGGAAAACCATGTGAGTGCAACACCAGTGATTCCAATATCAGCCAGACGATTGATGAGTAGTGTGTGGGAGATGGTGTCAAAGGCAGCATTAAGATCGAGGAGGATAAGAATGGTGAGCAGTCCAGAGTCAGCTGCACGGAGGAGGTCGTTTGTGATTTTGACCAGGGCTGTTTCACTACTGTGTTTGGGGCGGAAACCAGATTGGAATGATTCATGGAGGTTGTTTGAGTCGAGGTGGGACTGAAGTTGAGCGGCAACCACTCTCTCGGGTGTTTTAGAGATGAAGGTGAGGTTGGAGATGGGCCTGTAGTGGTTCAGGTCAGCTGGGTCAGCACCGGGTTTTTTGAGAGTTGGTGTAATTGCAGCGGTTTTGAGGGTGGGGGGTACAATACCGGTGGTGAGGGAGGAGTTAATTATTCTTGTGATCATGGGGGAGATGGAGGGCAGACAGGCTTTGACGAGGATAGTGGGGAGGGGATCGAGCTGACAGGTAGTGGGTTTGGCAGTAGTAAAGCTACTGTGAGGGATTTACGGTGCTGAAAATGCATTTATCTTTGTTTTGATTGTGTTTAGTTTAGTCAGTGAGGCTTCCTGTTAAATTACCGCAACTTCATCATTATCGTCATTGCAGCACACAGGTTTTGGTTGCTTGGTAACAGCAGGCGCGACAGGAGCGCAACCTACCAAGCACATTGGAAAGAAAAAAAAAAAGGGCACAGTTGGCGTTTTCCACGCGTTTTTAGACACGACATGTGTACGCTATGACACGTTTAAGGTGCTCTCGACATCAGATTTTGAAGCACTTTGTATTTGGAGAACATGACTTATTGATTGTGCTAATGTCTGTTTATTCCTCTCCCCACAGTCTCACCGTCGGCAGCACAACAAAGACAAGCCGTACAAGTGCCACAACTGTAACCGTGGTTACACAGATGCTGCCAGCCTGGAGGTGCACCTGTCCACACACACCGTCAAACATGCCAAGCTGTTCTCCTGTGGCCTCTGTAACCGATCCTATACCTCGGTAAGCTCTCACACGTCAATCACATAGCAGACGTAGTTTCACACAATGCACAGACTCTGGTCTTACTATGACAAAGAAGAAGAAGGAGACAGAGGCTGTATTGCAAACCGCCTACTACATACGACTGACGAAGGCGGTATGCAGTATACAGTACATACTGAATACTGCGTTCCTCAGTAGTATGCAGTATGAAACGGTTAACGTGATTTATTTTGCAGTATGCTAGCCCAGGCTTTAGCCTTTAAACCAGCTCTTAAAGCCCTGGACAAAAAAACAAACTCGTACCACTATTACAATATTATGGGAAAATACAACTTTTTTTTTACTGATACTGATTGGTTTAGCTCCACCACCCCTTAAAATATTTATAATGGTGAAGTAAGACAAACAGGATCATCAATGAGGGGAGACGGGAAATATAAAATAAAATTTACTAACTGCTTTTTCAGTTACAGCAACAAAACAGTGGACTGATCTCCCTACAGATATTAGAGTAATGTTAAAAAGGGTCATGTGTCTCAGCAGGTATCTATCTGCCCCGTCAGAGGCTGATCTTTCCCTCTCTTCTTTCCTCTCCTCTTCCCTCTCCTCTTCCCTCGCCACTCTGCTGCTCTGTAGCCGGTCTGTGAGCGTCACTGGCCGGCTGGCGAGCGAGCTACGCCCGCGGTCGATTGTGGAGCTTTTCAACGCCAAAAAATGCAGATAATCACAGGTTGCCGTTAATTTATAATGGACAGTTGTGTTGTGATATTTAAACAAACTATCCGTCAACAAGGAAATAAAAGCCCCTTGTCTACAGATCGGTCTGAAGAGAGCTCCAGCCGGCTCAAAGCGGTCTGTGAGCGTGACTGCCCAGCTGGCGAGGTAGCGACCCCGGCAGGCTCTAGCTAGCTGTGACGGCAGTGTGTGGAGCTTCTAAACTCCGAAAACGTTGGAGCAAATGTTCGAATCGCCATCTAATATCGTAAAACTGCCAATAATCAAAATCTACACAGTTGATTTCTCGCTTCAAAAATTTTCAGAAGTGAATTTAGAGATGAAATAGCTACGAAAAATGTAAAAAACGTGCAGCTTTTAGCTGCTGTTGTTGTGACCATAGCCTGTACCGTTCCAGCGCTTTGTGGGATGCAGTAGGCGAGGTAGACTGGTCCGATGTATACTGGAGAGTTTTTCCTCATCAGTACGACATCCGGGTATTTTTTGCATACTGTAGATTTTGCTTTTGTTTGCATACTACATGCTACATTTTAGCCAGATCAGTACGCACTACTAGTACAGTATGCGGTTTCGGATACAGCCAGTATGTAGTTCTGTTTGTAGTAGTTCTGCCATCATGTCTTCTTCTCTCTCTCCCCAACTCTAGGAGACATATCTAATGAAACACATGAGGAAGCACAACCCCGACCCGCTGACAGTGGCAGCAACAGTAGCTGCTCAGCATGCCCAGGGCCTCACGCCAGGCGGAGGCAGGGGCCGAGGCCGCGGGCGAGGGAGAGGCGCTGGTGGAGGAGGTGCGGGCAGAGCGGGCCAGCTCCAAAACCAGACCAACCCTAACAACAACACCCAGAACCCTAACCCTGGACCACCAGGCGGCTACCAGCAAACCCAGCAGCCCACGGAAGCTGTGGTTCAGTGCCCGTTTGACCTGCACCAGTACAAGACAGTGTCAGCCAGCGAGATCCAGTACAAACCAGTCACTGTGGCGGACCTGCCAGTGGTCCACAAAGACCTCTGCCTCACCGTCTCCACCTCAGCCATACAGGTGGAGCACATGAACTCATAGGCTGCGTCTTCCCACTCTGTTCGAGGAATTACTCATTGTGTCTGCAGTGTAAAAAGGTCCATATAAACAAGTAATTTAACTGTAGTCAGTATTACAGTCTTCTTAAGTAAGAAAAAATGGCTCATAGGGTGGAACATTTCACCAAGGTAATGGACGAAGGTACAAGTAAAATGTATTCTTCATTTTAAGAAGCTTTAATGCTGAGTTAAATTAAATTACTTGTTAGAACACAGATATTTTACAATGTGCTTCTCGATTCCTGAGCCCACTTGTGCCAAGTATCTCTCAGTAGAAATTCTGGTCTTGGACATTGATATAAATAGATTATTCTTCAATCTGGAGCCACAAATATTCCAGTTTAACCAAAACTTAATCTGAGATCTCTTTTGGCTTTTATATGTTTGTGAATGAGATGGTGATTATATCCAGATCTGGATATCTCAAAAGCATGTTTAGTCTAATTTCACCTTTTTTTTCAACTGAGTCAAAGGACCAGTTATCAACTTACCTGCTTTGTAAAACACACTTAATACACTGATCCAAAACCAGCAGTCCTCATCTGAGAATCTTGATAAAAGAGGCTCACTGGTGTCCCCTTCTCTTTTTTATTGCATTGTTTGCAATAGGCACCATTGGAGGATGAAGATGTAAAATATCTGTAAAAACAAAAAGATACACCGCTCTCTGCACATTAATCTATGGTCCAGAGAATGGTGTAATTTTTATTACATTCAGATCACATTAATCTGAACATTCTCCATTATTTAGTTCAAGCCAAAACAAGGGAAAGAAACAAGAGGAAGAACCAACGATGAAAGACTGAAGGGAAGGACTAAGTAAACAAGCTTGGATGGCTTCTGAGTGACACCTCTGACAACAGGTTGGATCAGAAAGGCTGAACTGGAGCCTGAGAAAAGATCACAAAAAGAAAAGGGGCAGGAGAAAGAAAAATGATGAGCTGTATTATTGGATAAGGCTAAAACCTGGGGCTGAATCTCAAAGTGTTCACAAACCATGATGTCCTTATTTACACTCACGGTCCCTCAGACAGCGAGGAGTTGAGGAGACATTTCTTTGTCGGAGCTCAAAGTATTGAACAAAAGAGACGGACCGGTTGAAGATTGCACTAAATGTGAGGAATCTGCAGCAGAGGGAGATGGAAACATGAGAGAGAAAAGGGGTTTGGTGGGGTGGGAGGGGTCTTAAAGAAAGCACTTGATGAAGCTTGTACTTCATGTCTATGTTTGTCATTATTGTACTTTTGTTTTATATATATCATATGTATGTATTTTTCTACCAACAGAAGAACGTGTGAACAAACTCGGAGAGAAAGCAAAGTGATGCATGAATGTGAAGGGAACAGAGAGAAAAGTCCTAACAAAGTGTTTTTGTCCCATTTTTTTGTTTTACTATTTCAAGAAAGACAGTTTACTATTCTCCAATAGTAGTAAAGACAGCCCGACTCATCATAGTCAGTTGTTGGGGAAATAATGATTGTGTGATGAAAATGGCTGACAGGTACTGTTATCAATCTTTTTTTAAAGAACTTTTCATACATATTATTACTACTTTCATTATAACTATTGCAAATGTTATCCACATAATTATCAATCTGAGGCATTATTGTATTGCAGTATGCTGTACATAAAATAGATAGAAAAGACTTTTTCATCTGTAAAAGGGAAATATGTCCTGTGTAAAGCATATATGGAAACTAAAGGAACTCAGATTAACAAGTACCAAATCATTGGCTGTGTCCCAGGTCACCTTAAGTGCTGATGCTCAGCGAAAGTCTGCAAAAGAATGATCAATTCCAGGCCTGAGAAGTTGGGAATTCCCCAAAAAGTTGGTTAAACTATGCGGAAATATTTGTTCTCTTTCTGTAATGTATGACTACACAACATTTCCTGCAGTTTGAACCATGCTCGCCCATTTCACGTGTTGATATTCATTCTAATTATGATGTAACCTGAAATGGTTTCACCAAGTTAACTGTATGTTAAATTAGCAGGAATCATTAACAGTGACTGTTATTAGGCTTATTAGACGAGTTTGTTGTGGCACTGCAACCTGAAAACCAATTTTTAACATTGATCACCCAAGAGAATTCCTTCATTAACACTTTAACAAATGATCTGAGATGATCTTAACGATTAAATAACATAAAACAAGGCTTGTTGACCTGGGACACTGCTGCCATGTTTTTGTGCACAAGCTATCTCTACCCAATCAAAATGTTCAAGCAGCCTGTAAGTGGCTGCTTGTCCTCATGTATACTCCTCCTTATATTTCATTGTCTTTTTATGAAAAATAACAGGTTCTCAATATTCCTGTTAATGTTATTACTGATGCTCCTGATAATAGTACAGTTATTAACTGCCCTCTTATGCTACACTCTTGCATACTGTATGCACAGTTACACCTCTTGCTCATCTGAACAGACTGTTTCTTCCCTTAAGGAGAATAAAGTTCGAAAACCGTTTATGATGAAGAAAAACGTAATTGTCTGATTCATTGTATTAAAATCTAGACTGCGTGATACTGATAAGAATGTATGATTATGTCTGACTGATTTAATCAAATCTGAGGCCCAAGTCGTGTCTGATTTTTGTTGATTTATAATTGTAAAAGCCCTGTTAGAATTGACACACAAGGTTCGACAGGTGTACAGATTTTTCTGTACAGGTTACAGCTTTGTGATTTGGTAATTGCAACAGCCAGTGGGTCAGTGGAGTATGTTCGTTCCGTGGTAGTTAGCAACTGTTTGGAAAGCAGACAACAATGTGTAAAAGGGATCCACGTGCTGAGAAGAGAAGAGTGTCCAAGATAATAGCTGCCGCAATTACAATTAGTGTTTGGTAATTGTGCTGTAAAAGAGAAAGAAATATACACATTTTAAAAGCCTACCAAACATAGTGCACGGCCAGGTTTGTCAGGGATGAAGTGATTCAGTACATGTGTCTCAGTTTAGCAGAAACATTGTGGTTTTGTGGTGAAAAACATTGAACAGGTTTGTGGAACTGCTAATCATCAACACAGTATTGTAGATCATCTGCTGTGACATTACACTCAAACAGCTTGACATCATCAACCATCCAAGCAACTAAAACACAAAGCCTCAAGAGGTTAGAATCTGCAAAAGATGCACTGATGACTGTTTGTGTCATTTCAGGGCAGTCTAAGCCAAAATTTGTCACTTTTGTTATGTGGTTGATGCAAAGCAAATTAACTCCAGTAGAGAATTTCGAGCTGACATAAACACTACAACATGCAGGCTATGTAAAACAAAACAAAATAAAAAAATATAAGCACATAATTACATCAAAAGTGGAAAAAATAAAAAGCCAGGACAATTATGTACTTGGAAAGACGGTGGAGGTAAAGGGGGGTAGATTAAAAATTACGATTAATAAAATGATTACATTTTAGAAATTAAAAATGAATGACTAGTGAATCAAATTTCATTAGTGATTTAGCTACAGTGTAGCTTATCAAGTCCAGGCTAGACTTCACTGAGCAAACAGCGTATATCCCGCCCAAGCGGGACACTCCGTATGACGTACCAAGCACACATAAAGACGGAGGCGGGGTTTACGCTGACTCAACCAATCACGGCAGCTTGCGAAGGACCCACCAAAACAGTTCGATTCAAATTCAAACGGCCAGGAGGCGGTGGATAGGAGACTTCGTTTTGAGTGAACTCAACTATAGTTAAGGTAAATGATTTAATAACTTAGCGCTATTTCCTTTAGTTCATCTCGTTTTACTGGAGGGTTAACGGCAACCAGCAAACAGCTAAGATAGCTAACTAAATGTTAACTAGTTACCGTGAGTGATATGAACGTCTTGTTAGTACATGGCTAACGGTTATCCAGTCGAAGCTAACTTTAGCTGTTAGCTGTTAGCTGTTAGCTGTCCTCAGGACAGGCAGATCTGACCAGGTAACGTTACAGTCGAGTTAACGTTACAGTTAACGTAACGTTACATATTTTGGTTAAGGGTAAACGTATATCCGCTCTTTCAGACATGTTAAGATACTGCCCCAATTTAAGTGAGGATATTTGAGTTAAAATGAAACACTAATCTCTCATTTGAAGTGTCAATAATGTGTTTATACTATACTTATATATTAATGTTTTTATTGTTGAACTTTATTGTTTAATTTGTCATATATATATATATATATATATATATAACGTTATATGTGTGTGTGTGTGTGTGTATGTATATATATATATATATATATATATGTATGTATGTATGTGTGTGTGTGTGTATATATATATATATATATGTATGTATGTGTATATATATATATATATGTGTGTATATATGTATGTGTATATATATATATATATGTGTGTGTATATATATATATGTGTGTATATATATATATATATATATATATGTATGTGTGTATATATATATATACGTGTGTATATATATATATATATATATATATATATATATATACATACAAAATACAAAGTTGTTATATTCATCTCTTAGTTCTCAATAGCTAACGCTCCTTCAGTTTTGTCCTCTCTTTTCCTATGACCTATAAATGACATTTGAAACAGGTGTGACCAGCAAAAATCAAAACTATAGTGGAAATTATTCTTCAATACTTGATCTTTCATGTGTTTTGTCTGTATCAGTCCTATGGTGTGCTGTTGGCATTTGAAATTGGCCAAAATTTCTGGTCCAGCCAGCTGGTTGAAAGTGCAGATGTTTTTATGAAGATTTCTGAAGACCGTCTGACTTACAGAAAAAAACTTTGCAGTTTGGCATCAACTTGGCGTTAACCTGCTAAAAGCAGTGAGCCAAAGTATGGCCTGTTGCCATAATATACTATAATATCCTCCTGATTGAGATTAGTGTGACAGAGATGTGTTGATGCTTGATGTTTGTTTCTGTGTTGTTCTGTTTTGATCATAATTTACCTCTTAACCCTCAACAGAACATGTCCCGCTTGCCAGTTAGTTCAAGCAAGAGGGTCCTTACGAGCAGCAGCAGCAGCTCAGAGAATGGCCAAGACTATGCGCCTGCTCAGGTTTGTACTATTATTATATTATTCTCTGTCTGTCAGATTTATTCTGCTGCTGCACGTCAAGCCGCTCTGCATGTAGCACTGTAAAATAACCTGTTATCCAGCTCATAAATGTCAGCACCCGGATGTTGGCCTATCACTTTTCCACATGAGATCTTAAAAGAAAAATGGAGTTCTTCTCTTGGCCATGAAGCTGATTGTAATGTCGTAAACTGTTACACAATTACACGAACATGTACAATGTAATGTAATATTAAAGGTTATGTTCTTGTCGTGGAGGTGTCGATTACAATTATGTTGACGATTATAATTTTTGGTGGTGCTGTATCGGATTCAGTTGTCAAGCATTAATGTTGCATCTATAATGGGAGTCATCCATAGAGCCCATATGATAGACCTGGTAAACATTTCTGTTTCCTGAAAATGATCATGCAGCATGATAGGTGTACAAGAAAAAGTAGATTATTGTTACAGCCCAAAATGTTGAATCATTGCTCTTGTTTTATGCTGGTGTTGTTTTTTTGTGTTTGCAGAAGAAGGTTCGCAGGGACCCAGAGCCCGTCAAACCACAGGCAGCAGCTACAGTCATTGGTGGCAGGCGGCCTACTGTTGCAGCAACTAGGGCACCTATTTGTAAGTTACTAGCTGAAACCTGACTTTTAGGTCCAATTCCAAACCAACCCCTACACCCTCTCTCTACCCACTTCCACTCCGTTTGCGCGTAAGTGTGGAGGGTCCGCCATATTAAGTGCCATCCCAGACCAATTAGTGGGGAATGGAAGTTGGTTATGAAACCCTCCAACAGCGAGCCTGCATCGATGCCGACTTAACCAGCTGCCCTTACTGACGACGTGCACGCCGTTATGAGTTTGTCATGGAACACGCTTCAATGTCAGTTCCGTGCGGCTACTGGTCCAAACATTTACTGTAAACTGCTCAAACTAAGATAGACATTTAATTTATTCTACTTTATTGTCATACAGATGTTATCAACTTAAAGTAAATAGATTGTATTTAGGAACAAATATACCCTTGTCTAGTCTAGAAAACGGTAGACATGTTCATTAGATTGTAAAGCGTTGTATATTTATACATATATTCACACAACATATTTATTATTCTTTACCCCTATCAGCAGCTATAACCCCATAATTTATTATATCTTCAACTGTGCATTACTGACTTAGCAGTACAATAATTTAGTGGAATAATTCAGCTGTGCAATAATCTGGTTTACTCCGGCATTAACACTGCATTTATTTATACAGAACATTTAAACTAATATTTGTATTTATTTATACTATTCTTGCATTATTACACAATTAATGATCAATCCTATTTTTCATCATTATTATTTGCAGTGTTGTTATACATATTTTGTATTGATTTTTCTAATGATATCTCAATGTAAAGTGGCCGCTGTATTTATACCCTCCACCTTAAAGAAGGGTGCTTCATTCAGCTGTGAGTGTGACTACAAACAGAGTTCACTCCGTCACAGAGTGGGAGGGTGTAGGGACCGGATTGGAATTGGGCCTTAGAATCTTTGTTTTTCACCAAAGTCAGAATCCACCAAGACTGTGTATGAAATAATTTGAGGCACAGATTTAGGGATTTATTCTTACTAAGTGTAACCAAAGAAATATTTTTCAAGCTTGTGTATTTTTTTATTTTGAGGTTCTTGTGACCTATTATCTTGTTTTTATTTAGACAAATTATATACCTCTCTGTCTCACTTTGTCCCCCGCACAGCTAGACCAGTCAGAGGTGCGGGAGCTGCCACTGTGGCTGTCGGTCCTTCCAGAGGTAAGATGAGCTGTCTGCTCGGTGATGGAGGAAAGTGCATAAGCTGTGATTTGTTCTTTTGTGTCAGGCTTTGTGTTCACAAAACCTTACTGGAGCAGGAATTGAGCATTACAGTTTTAGTTTATTTTGGGTATAATATATTAATATAGAGACAATATTTCACAAGTTGTATAGTTCACCAACCGGTAGCAAGAAAATGCAGAAGTGCTTTGGATCCATCATAAACACAGGGTATTATTATTACCAAGGTAACAGATGAATGATTTTGACATGATTTCTTCTATATTGTTCGTCACTGCTTTTGTTTGTTCCATCAGGTGTCCTGAAACAATCTATAGCTTCAACTGCAGCAAAAGGAGGCAACATGAAACAAACTGTTGCACCCACTGGCACTAAAGCAGGTGAGGAATACACTCCACTTGGTTCTTGTTCCTTAGTAAATTATGTCAAATCAAGTGAATTCATGTTCAATTCAGGAGAACTAAAGCTACGAGCCTTTCTGACAAATAACAAACCATGGTTTGGAGATTAAAGCTGGGGTCTGCAATATTAGAGAAACCAGCAAGAATAGGTTACATTTTAAAAATTATCCAAACAAAAAACAAAAAACCCTGCCCAGGTAGCTAGCAGCACCAGCTCCAAATGTCCCTAAATCTAGCAAAAAAGTCACCAAGTTGGCAACACTGACAGCCCATTGCTTCAAGCCGCCCTTCAAAGCCACTCCCCCAAAATTATCATAATGAACGTGAACGGCGAACATGACTACTGTTAGTACTCACAGATGTCAAGCTAGCAGCTTGTGGAAAACTCCGGTGACACACAATGAGTGTATGAGCAGAGTGCACACAGGCTGGCAGATAGGTCTGAATGAAATGATTGGACAGGCTTATTCCAGTCCTGTGACAGCCATAGATATTCTTTTTTTGTCAGAGCATTTTATTTATTGATTGCTGTAGGGATCTAAAGACAATTTTATGACAAAAAATGTTTTTTTTACAAAAAAATTCTCAAATACATTACCCATCCTAGCTTTAAGTGTAGTGTTAATAGTCTCTATGAAATGTTAAAAGCTGTGGAAGACACTGATTATATTTTTTTACCAACCTGAATAAGGTTCAAGGAGAAAAAGTTTAATTATCCTAGCAGCAATATCCTAGCATATAGGATGAGATGTTCTCTTAAAGGTCCAGTGTGTAGAATCTGGCGGTGAGGTGAGGAGATGGCAACAAACTGAAGCCTCTACCGTGTGCCAAGTGTGTTGGAGAGCTACGGTGGCCGACGCAAAATCGCGAAATGGCCCTCTCTGGAGCCAGTGCGTCGATTGTGTGTGTACGTGGGAAGTGAGTGGTGAAGCGAGAGAGAGAGAGCGGCGTTGACTGCAGCGAGTAGCGTTATCGACTCCGGTCCAAGCAGGATAAGTTAACAGAGATAAAGAAAACACAACGATTCTTATTATCAGGTACACTAAAGAAAACATACTTATTAATATTATATATATTCCGTTTCTGCCAATAGATCCCCCTAATTGTTACACACTGGTCCTTTAAGCACATGATCTTATTTAAAATAGGCCTTTTTCACCGCAGACAGTTTGTCTTGTCATAGAAGGAAAAGCACAGGTGGTACTAATAACACTAACTGAAGCATCAGAAGAATGGAATTCAGCCACCATTCATTTTATTATTTACACCTGTGCTTTTCCTACTGTGACATGTCAAGGTGTGTTACGTGAAAAAGGCATGTGTAGGAAAGGCTTGTCCTGAAAGGAAAACTAGGGAAGACTCTGAGGTCTGATTGGAACCGTCACACCTGATGCTGATTCTGTTGTGTACAGGTGGGGGCGGGGCCACCAAGCGGCAGGCGTGGGACCTGAAGGGCAAGGTCAGCGACATGGAGGGTAAGGTCCGTAACTACCAGACCAAGGTCAAATCTGTCAACCAGGAGAACGAGGTTCTGAGAGACACGATGGTCCAGAGCAAAACAAAAGTGGTTGAAATGGAGAAAAATCTTGAGAGGCAGAGGAGCCAGATCAGGTACAGTACAAGGACCTTTTCATTTGTAAAAATGAATAAAACGCCTTCACTGTCATCATATTGTAGTGTTACTAATGTTTGGACACCGTTAAATGTCCTTTCTTTTCTGTGATTTTAGTGAGTATGAGGAGGAGCTGCAGGCATTGTCAGGAGTCCGGGATGAGTTGGAGAAAGTGTCTAGTGAGAAGAGCACTCTTGACAAGGAGCTCACCAACTTAGATGGCAAATACAAGGTCATGGAGACTCTCCGGGACAGCCAAGAGACGGAGCTGCAAACTCTCAAGGTATAAAGTCTGCTGCTGGAGAGCAGCTAGTCCTAGAGATGTTTTAATACCAATTTTTTTCCTTCCTCGATACCGATTCTGATACCTGAACTTGCATTATCGGCCGGTACCGAGTACCGATCCGATACCAGCGTGATTTAAAAAAAAAATCTGCATTATTATTATTATTATTACTATTATTATTATTAAACAGCTGTTTACTACTTACCATGCATGGATGTGATGTGATTACTATCTTTGTGCTCGTTCACGTGATGCGTCTTCAAATGTTTTATAAGATTGCTGGTGTTGAAATTGGCAACACAGGCCCCCCCCCCCTCGAAACGGAAGCCTTACATACTGTACATATCGCCGTTTTACTTGTTGGGTTTTCCACTGTGAAATATTGCCGAGCGGCTGACATTTTCCTCGCTCTGACTACCGTTACACTCTCCACTAGCACCGCACTGTTGTTCTTTGCTATCGTCACGTGAGAAACTACCTGCAATCAGTTCTTCTTCACTGCTCTAAAACAGTAGTTATCCACTGCGACTGCACAGCGAAGGCTACTGTTTTGGAGCGGCGAAGAATTGATTTCCAGTTAAACAAGTTGATTTTTTTTTCTGGGTTAATAAATGATGGTATCGGATCGGTGCATTGACTGGCGTACTTGCCAATGCCGAATTTTGGGCAGTATCGGACGCATCTCTGATATCGGTATCGGAACAACTCTATAGCTAATATTGGTTATGTTGTGTGTGTGGTGTCATTAACATAAAAATGCTATTTGGCAGACCTAACCTGCCTAAAGTGCATAACCTTAATGAAATTAATGCCATACTCTACAGGACGATTATTTATTCTTGCAAACAACTAGGCATTTAACAACCCAGAAAGGACCTGTTACTTTCCTGAAATCCAATCAAGAAGTTTGAAGATTATTTTAAAAACAGACATGATGGTGAGATTTAAGATGAGATTTAGTTGTATGCTTTTCTTCTGTCCGTCTTTCCTCTGCAGATGAAGCTTTCAGTACAGGAGTCAACTCTGGCCCGCCTGCAGGTGACCCTCAGAGACACCGAGGAAGAGGTCCGCTCTCTCAGGGACACAGTGGTCGAGCAGAAGGATGAGCTGCATGCCGGGGAGATGGAGCGCAGACGGCTCCACAATACCATCCAGGAGCTCAAGGTAAGTTACAATGTGGTGGAACAGATCAACACAACCCAGTGACGGCCCCATCGAAATCCTTTCAGCAGCTAATCCATGGGCTGGGTTACGTAGTTCTATTCTAACTCTACTGAGGAAAACACTGGTGAACATTTAGTTCTTTCCTTTTTTAATTTCTTTGCAATTATTTTTGTTGTGTTGTTAGCACTTGGCAACCAAATCCAAACAAATGTTACTCTTCTCTCTGACTAATGAGACTAATTTGTCCACCACCCTTTTCATGCAGGGCAATATCAGGGTCTTTTGCAGAGTGCGCCCCCTGGTGGAGGGAGGTCTCAGCAAGCACATTCAGCTCCAGGCCTGTGACAACAAGGCGGTTACACTGGCCAAAACAGAGGAGGTATACCACATCTATAGATAAATAAAGGCATGTTTGTATTTCCTGCAGGCCACAGTAGCAAGTACTGATGTATTTACTGTCTAATCAGACATTTTTTTTACATTGTAGAAAAGAAAAAAATGGCAATATCTTCATGAGATGGATGTCACAGTTGCCATAACAAACATGTCTCTCAGTGTCAAAGTCACCTTAAAGAAGAAGTGACAGACGCCACATTTTGATCTGAGTTGCATAAGCATATCTTAAACTACAAAACTTAATTCTGCCCTTTTCTGCTTTTTAGTCTCACACAGGCAAAACTGCTGACACTCAGAAGAATTACAACTTCAGTTTTGACCGGGTGTTTGGCCCCCAGGCTTCACAACAGGAGGTAAACAACATGTGCATAACAATTTACAATATATAAAAGAGTATTCATGTTATCATCTTAAAATACAAAACACATGAATATTTTGTGGCTGTTTCCCACCAGGGCAGGAAATTCATGGTGATTTTGCCAATTTGTTTTCAGGTCTTCGAAGAGATCTCGCTGCTGGTGCAGTCAGCATTGGACGGCTACAACGTCTGCTGCTTTGCCTATGGCCAGACAGGAAGCGGAAAGACGTACACCATGGAGGGAGACGAGTTTGACGAGTCCAGAGGTGTAATACCCAGAGCCGTGAAGCAAATCTTCAGAGCAGCAGAGAAACTGGGAGCACAAGGCTGGGAGGTTAGTGTGTAATGTCATGGATGTGAATACATACAGGGAAGGAGGTCTTTGTATTCAAAATTAAGTCTTTCTACTACATCTGGAAAAAGGTCTTAAATTAGAAAAAATGTTTTTGTGAACATCAGTTAAAGCATTTTAAACTGGCCACTTTGGGGCAGCAGAAACAAGTTGTGAACACATTGACATAACACACAACCTTTTAAGTTGATATGGGGAACTTCTCAGGAAACAGTTCAGTTGCTGATTTACGCATCCAGCAGTTACAGAGCAACAAAATTACGGAGCCGATAGAGGGGGATAATATTACGAGAAAAAAATCTGAATTTCCGAGATTAAAGTCATAAATTTACGAGAGAAAAACTAGAAAATTCTCTGACATTAAAGTAATAGATTTAAGAGAAGAAAACTTGAATATTCTCTGAGATTAAAGTAATAAATTCACGAGAAAAAAATTTGAATATTCTCCGAGACTAAAGTCTTAAATTTAGAAGAAAAAAACTTGAATATTCTCTGAGATTATAAAGTCATAAATTTGCGAGGAAAAAGATCAGAAATTCTCTGAGATTAAAGTAATAAATTTACGTGAAAACAAATTTAATAGTCTCTGAGATTAAAGTCGTAAATTTACAAGAGTAAACTAGAATATTCTGAGTTTATAAAGTCATAAATTTGCCAGAAAAAAACTTGGAAAAAGAGTGTGTTTTTTTTTTTTTGTCAAGGAACTCCACTAGCTTCACCGCCGCCGCTTGCCTTGTATTATACCTGCAGGGGAACCTGTTCAAATTATACTTTGCAATCAGACTTATCAATAAGTGAATACTTGTGATTTTAGCCCAGAATCACCATGTTATCATAAGCATCTGGACTTTGAAGAGACATCGCCGTGAATGGGTCCTATTCAGAAGAAAACAACATACTGATTTGGATGAGGTGATAGCTTTTGTGCATCAGGAACTACAACGCAATGGACAGATGCAGGGATATCACCATGTTCCATACTGTTGCACCTCCTCACTAACGTGTGGGTGTGGCATTCCCTGTTTACCATCTGTTGGGATGAGGTTGATCCAACCTTGCAAAGTGAAGGGATGTGGTTCCTTGACCCAAAAAGTTTTATTTTTCTCATAAATTTGTGATTTTAATCTCAGAGAATTTCTGGGTTTTTTTTCTTGTAAATTTCTGACTTTAATCTTGGAAATTCTGAGTTTTTTCTCTGAATATTTCTCTGTAATTATTATAATTATTTTTACCTACAATAGCCCTAGTACGCCGTCTTATGTTTCTGTCCATCTGATGAATGCAAGTCCAACATTCACTCTCGTTTACAGTAGCTCTGTTTTTGTCTCCACCAACTCCTGAGGGAAATATCTGTCTCTTTAGCTGCTAAATGCTCCACTATGTTCACCAGCTAGTCTCTAACTGTGTCTGTCTGCTGTTTGCTGCTGAGCAGGTAGTGTACAGTGAGTTTTTAGAGCTTTTTCGCTGAAAACCGCTGCCTGCTGCAGCCGAAAATGACGCTACGAGAGCAGTGAGTGTGAACCAAAACGGTAGAATTGTGGGCCGGACAGCTAAACAATGAGCTGAAACTCGCTATAAACGTACAGCTGTAAAGAGCTGCTGATTTAGGGGATAATTATATGTAAATTCATCGCTACGAGCGACCCCCTTTCACATTGTCACACTGTTTTCACATTGTCATTGATGCATTGTTATAAAGGTATCAATTATAGCTGCTTTAAGTCTTAATTTCAGGTTTGTAGGTCTTTACTGTGTTAGTTTGCTATGTTTGTAGCCAACTATTTTTCTAGACTTTATTATTATTATTTATTGAATAATAATTGAGTAATAGTTATTTCTAATGTGAAAATAACATTGTGTTAAATCCTGGCATTAAAAATGTGTAAACTTCATGATTCAATGCAGACGATGGCTGCAGTTAGTGATACCTTTATGTATTATTATAGTACTATCTGTAGAAGATGTCAGCAATGATGTCAAATACCGGAACCAAAATTTGGCTTTAAATTATCTACTTTTTTATGTCTGATGACTGATGTGTTGACCATCACAAAGTATTAAATAGAAAACAAAATTGAGTCTTTGCGGTTGTAAAGTTGTTACCAGCAAATTTTTTTAAATAATTTATTTACTTGACAAATTATATAAAAAAAATGGCAAGAATAACCTCCCTGATGATCAATCTCCTAATAGTTTTCAGCACTACTGCAGATACCAGCACTAAAACTCAGGACTTGGATTTTACATTGATTCAGATACATAAGGAGGATTACTAAAGTAAGAAAGTACATTCTTACACATTTGTAGGACAACACGATGTCACGATACAGTGCAAGACAGATGCACAAAGACAAGTTCATAGTGAGCAGTCCAGGCTGCCACATTGGGATCATTTTTCACACTAGTGTGATTTCTACTGGAGCTCTTGGCACCCAGACTCTCACATCGGTGTAGATTCATGCTCTGTGTGCCACCGTAGATACCAACGTAAGTGAACATTTTCATTAAATGTTGGAACCATTTCTGTTTTTTCTCAGTTCTCCTTCACAGCGAGTTTTGTAGAAATTTACAATGAGACCCTGCGAGACCTCCTGTACACTGGCAAGGCCAGCAAGAGGCCCGAGCATGAGATCCGCAAGTCCACCAATAACGAGGTGACGATCACCAACCTCACATACGAGAAGGTCTGCAACGAGGATCAGGTACGCTAGGCTGATATATCGGTCGCTCAAGTTACTTGACTGCTCATTCATTCATTCATTTTGCATGTCAAAAAATAACTTAATATTAAAGATTAAACCAATAAACAAGTACGATAAGCATGATCGACATATCAGTTAACTATGAACATACCGTGTTATTTCTACATTTGTTACTTTACATTAGATAATCTCTATGATCCCCTCCCCCTGCCAGGTTCTCGGCCTGATCATGTTGGCGAATCAGAATCGCTCCACAGCCCAGACAGCCCAGAATGACCGCTCCTCTCGCTCCCATTCAGTTTTCCAGCTGGACATCGATGGAGTGAATGTTGGCAGGGATGTCAAATGCAAGTGTGAGTATAATCCCGCTGATTATGCCACTGTCAGAAATGTGGTTTCACTTGTGTATTTCGAATATCAAAACTCTGTGATTAAGGTAGGTATCTTATTCGGCTGTCTAAAATTGGTGCAAATTCTGCGTACGTGATCTATGTGCTCTTTTAATACTCTGATTCATACATTTATTTTTGTTAAACCTGCATATATATGTTGTTTGTTTTTTGTGTGTATAGCCACTCTGTGCCTGGTGGACTTGGCCGGCAGTGAGCGCATGCTGAAGAGTCAGTCTCAGGGTGACCGCTTTAAGGAGATGACTGCCATCAACGGCTCCCTCTCCAACCTGGGCATAGTCATCTCCGCACTGGCCAACAAGGTCTGTAAGCAGGAGCCTTTTCTGGCTCAAAGAGGATGTGAAGTCTAAAGGTCCTGACACACCAAGCCGATGGTTGGCCGTCGGTGAGCGTCTGTCTCCCTAGTTTTTTCAGTGTGTCTGCCTAGTCTCTAGGCTCTAGTCTGCCCGTGTCTGAGTTTTTTCGGCCAATTCAGCATGTTGAATCGGCGGCGGAGCTCGTCGGTGAGAGAAATCACTCTGATTGGCTGTTCAGCTTAAACGAATCAGTGCACGAGAAGAGAAAAGGAAGTGAGGAAAGCAAGCAAACGAGTAAAGTCAAGCAGAAGGCTCTTCTCATATTTCAGCTTCATCTCATCTGATCGTTCCAATACACCGATATTTTCACGACCACATGAACATCTGGAATGAAGCTAAGTGGTGAGTGAGAGTGGTGTGGAAATGGTCGGCAAACGCTGCTTTGTTTCATGTACGTATCGTAACAACAGCTTGTATATCCGCCATCCTCGGTCTTCAGGTTTCCCTTTTTGAATGACGCATACAGGCTACCGCCGGCTGCTGGTGTGGAGAGCTTTTTCCTCTCACGCAGGCGCAGAACGTACGTGGTAGTTGGCCGTCAGCTGTAGTCTTTGCGGTGTGTTTGAGTGCAATTTTTTGGCCAAGACAAAGGCGATGTGAGGATACGCAACCGATGGCCTTAGTCGCTGCTAGTTCTTTGATATCGGCTTGGTGTGTCTGGGCCTTTAAGATGAATGCTTTATTTACACCTTGCCTTTCAGTATTCATTTAGTTTGTGACATAAACTGATTTTGTTTGTGTTCCAGGAAAGCTATGTTCCCTACAGAAACTCTAAGTTGACCTACCTGCTTCAGGGATGCTTGGGAGGAAATAGCAAAACGTGAGTTCTTCAACGACATAGCTTCAAGACATCAGTGGTCTATTCCAACAGATTCTGTCTTATGTTGCGTCATTTGAGCTCAAGGCAGCAAACCACTCTTTTCAATCATTTGTCCACAGTAAGGGGTTTTATCCAAAATTGAGAAGCTGATTTGACTGCAAGTAAGCTCAGCCTCCATATTCGAGCTGTTACCTCCCAAAGCAGGGCAGACTAATTATGACTTTACCATCTTTGGTATTGGTTTGCTGGTTTTAAATTCTCTCCCAGGTAAACGTATTTAGGAGAGGAGGGCATTCTGAGTTATTTTATTCTAATGAGTTTATTTGTGTTTTTCTCATCCCAGGCTGATGTTTGTGAACATATCCCCAGAGTCAGACAGCTTTGGGGAAACCCTAAACTCCTTGAGGTTTGCCAGCAAGGTCAGTGCATCTATGGTTGTGGTAAAACATGACATGAGTACATTAATCACATGATGTGAAACTAGATTAAAGTGAACTTCATTGTAAAGTTAAATTAACTGAAGAAGTACAAGAGAAAGCTCTTTAAGTTAAAGTAAATACAGTAGTTCCTGGGTCAAAAATGCCCCAACTAGCAATGTTAAACAAATATATTTTTAAAGTCTTCATCAACAGGTTACCTGTTTCCTTGACCCACAGCTTTATTTTCTACTATATTTGATTGAAATCTGTTGACTAGTTTTAACAAAATGACTCCTGGAATGCTTGTAACACTGTTACAGTGTAAATGTTTATAATTTTCTCATGATTGCGACTTTGTGATTTTTGACATGCAACGTTTTCTGTTTGCTTTCTTTACAGGTGAACGACTGTGTCATCGGTACCGCAAGCGCCAACAAGAAATAGAGCGAAGTGCTTCAAAAAAACTTAACCCGGCTCTTACCACTTTTACCGTTATCTATGATTACAACATGAAATGTTCAGTATGATTGTTGCCTTTTGACTTACACAATGTGCTGTTTGGCACATTATGGTGCCAATCAGTAAGAACCAAAAACTAAAATCCTTTTGTATATGCTCAGGTCTTTGATTAGTGATCACTAACACAGCCTTTTAAACATTTTTATGCTTTTATGTAAATCAAGTGGATGTGTACATATGCATGTTTCTAGTTAGTTTTTTTTATATACTCTTTAAAGGTCCTTGGCTGATGAGGAAATTCTCTAGCTGAGACATTTAATATCCATTGGACATGTCAGTGTGTAGCATTTAGGGGGATCTACTGGCAGAATTGGAATATAATATTAATAAGTATGTTTTCTTTAGTGTATAATCACCTGAAACTAAGAATCGTTGTGTTTTCGTTACCTTAGAATGAGCTGTTTATACCTACATAGGGGGCGGGTCCTCTTCATGGAGTCCGCCATGTTTCTATAGTGGCCCAGAACGGACAAACCAAACATTGGCTCTGGATCGAGTCATTCACGTTTTTACGTCAGCCATCGTAGTTCTCCGACACGTTCGGCACACAGGAGAAACTTCAGTTGGTTGCAATCTGCAACCTCACCGCTAGATGCCGTCAAATCCTACACACTGCTCCTTTAATAGAAGGACCCATATTATTCTGATTTATTTTTATTATTTTTTTCAATTTACATGTGATGTATTTTGTATAACTTGCACAATAATTGCAAATAAATGTAGTGTGGTTAAACTGATACTGTTATAATCTTCTCAGTTTTTCTTGACTTTTGGTGATAAACGGTCATTGTTAGTTTTCGATCTACCCTCTGGCCCAACATGATGTAATAATAAAGACAGTGGATGGGCAACTTATATTTCTTGTGTTGCTTTATGTTTATTCCATACAAGTTTTGTTAATTCTTTCATAAACAAAGCATGTTATGGCAAATCTTGTAAATGCTACTGAAACCTTTTTCCAAACCAAACTACAGGGTTTCACCTTTTTGAATTCCCTTGTTCTACTTTCCAGGCAAATGACTTCAGTGTCATTCGATTACAGTATGGTAGTTATGATTTATGTTTATACATCAACCCTGGAGGACAAACAATAAACAAGATGAACTTATGGTTGGTTATATCCAGTACATTCCCTAGACTTTATATTGAAGTGGCAAAGGATGGATGTCCATACTGTCCCATCAGTCAATGTTTACTTCAGTCTCAGGCTGTGTACATTGGACGTGATGATGATGATACACTTTGCTTGTCAGTATCATATAATCATCCTTTTTCTTTACAGTATTTCATCCATTTGTTGTATTTAAATACAGTATGACATAAAAGAAGATTGATGGAAATTAAAGCTGCAGTGGGTAGAAATGGAGCAAATATGATTAAAAGCATTTTTTACAAAACGGTCACTATATCCTGACAGTCGTGCATGAGACAGGTAATCTGAAAAAAACAACAACTTGTGACTCGGTGTCCGCCGGTACTCCTAATGGCATCGGCAAGATTTCATAGACCGGAGGAAAACAACCAATCAGAGCCGAGCTGGAGCCTTGTCTCAACTAGGCAGCGCTGATCAAATATGAATCAATATTCTGTTACTGTAATGACTATTTCTCTCCTCAAATGTTTTCAGAATCATCTTGTAGTGTGCTGTATAGCTGTAAAATGAGAAAGTTTGTGACCCGGCAGCCATGTTGAGATCAGTTTAGGAAATACCAAGCACCGCCCACCAGCCGGAGCACACTTTCTCATTTTACAGCTAAACAGTACACTACAAGATGATTCTGAAAACATTTGAGGAGAGAAATAGGCATTACAGTAACAGAATATTGATTCATATTTGATCAGCGCTGCCTAGTTTGACAGTTTGATCGGGGTTCATGAATGATTGACAGCTGCCTCCCTGTTGAAAGAACAGCCAATAGGAACACTCTCTCTCTCTGAAATGACCTGTGATTGGTCAAAGGTCACGGGCTAGATTTTCTAAAGCCTGAAAACAGAGCCATGAGGAGGTGCAGAAGTCTAGTTTTCTCTCAGAACACTTGAATTACAATATGCTGAAAGGTTATTATGGAATTTTTGCCCAATGATGCCAAAAAAATTCTGCCACTTTAAGTTGACTTAGCTAAAACCAGGGCAATCTACTGCAACAGCCCTGCAATAACTAATGATTATTTTCATTACTGATCATCGATTACCAGATCAATCTATTAATCGTTTATTCAATAAAACATCAGAAAACAGAGAAAAATAGTCTTCCCAGAGTCGAAGTTTTTGCCCAATGATGCCAAAAATATTCTGCCTACTGCAGGTTTAAATGTTGCATTTTATCCAACATTAAGTCTATACATACAGTACATGTGTCAATAATCTTGAGAGATGATTTGGGATAAAGATAAAAAAAAAAAAAGACATTAATTTCTTACTATTTTAAATCAATCTTCAGTTTTCTACCGTGCCTGTTATCATCCATATTAACCCTGTGTTTAAATGGGATTGCTCCACATTGTTTATCTGATGTAATTCCTGTCGGCCAAAGTCTGGCTCGTCTGTCTGGGATCCTTTTAAAGGCGACGCGTCTCTGTCTGCCGCTGCACAACACATCAGATGGGAAGAAGGTTTCCAAAGAATGCTCCCCAAACTTCAGGGCCTGGATAACCTGGCAGGACACACTGCTGTCAGCTCGGACACAGACTGGACCTGTGAGGGCTGCAGTGTCCTCTAACACGGTGAGTTCAATGCCCGCAGAGGCTCATGTGTGTTTTTCTTGTAGCCAGCCGTCTGAGCCAGCTATAGCTAGCTCGCAGGCTAACGTCACATCTGTAGCGGTGTGATCGGAGTCTGGAGATCAGGAGGTTTATAACTGTTTCTCTCTCTGCTGTGTGAAAGCAGAAGATAACAACCAGAGAAACCTGCTCACAACAACACCAGCTTCAGTGTTCAGTCCACAGCTCTGCTTGTGCAGCTTGTCAACTAACAGTGTGTGTTGGACTCCAGCTGTTGCACTGATAACAGCAGCACAGTGGTCATGTATGTCATTGTGGGCTTTTTCTGTCCATTCATTAATTGCGTGATGCGTTTTTTTTTTTTTCTTCTCAGTAAAGTACATAAACACACTGTTGCTCTGAGCTTTTCATAACTATCATTATGTTGTCAAAGTGCAATCAGTTCAAATCCTCCATGAGTGCAGGGACAGCCTCATATAACCCACACGGTGCATCACATGCACTACATGTTACAGTGTGCAGCTTGTGGGTGACCTGCAGGAGCAGTAGGGCTGGCTGCACAGAGACACAATGTGGCTGAGATCTAACAAAGACACTTCAAATAGACACTTTAGGTTTTCAGTTGCACAGGGCTGTCCACTTCCAGACTGTAGTGGGACCAATTTGCTGTGTATTCTGGGTAAATTAAGAGCCTTTTCTAAGTAACAACATGTGCACAACGCGGCCAATCAAGTCAACTGCTTCCTTGATTGGCCGCTGTTCCCTAAATACAGAATAAAGACTCACTTCATCGCAATATTCATCTTTTACTGTTTGAGAATTAGTCAGGTTGCTATAGCAAGAACCCCAATAATAACTGTAATTCAAGGTTATTTATAACCTTAAATTACAGTTATTATTGGGGTTCTTTATGTTTGCTCAAAAGGGCAGCTTCTGTACTTTAAAGCTTCAGTAGGCAGAATGTTTTTGGCATCATTGGTCAAACATACCATAATAAGATTTCAGCATATTGTAATTCAAGTGTTCTGAGAAAAAACTAGACTTCTGCACCTCGTCATGACTCTGTTCACAGGCTTTAGAAAATCTAGCCCATGACGGGAGACTTTGACCAATCACAGGTCATTTCAGAGAGAGAGTGTTCCTATTGGTTGTTCATTCAACGGAGGCAGCTGTCAATCACTCGCGAACTCCGACCAAACGGTCAAACTAGACAGCGCTGATCAAATATGAATCAATACTGTCTAGCTGTAAAATGAGAAAGTTTGTGACCCGGCCGCCATTTTGAGATCAGTTGAGGAAATACCAAGCACCGCCCACCAGCCGGAGCAAACTTTCTCATTTTACAGCTAAACAGTAGACTACAAGATGTTTCTGAAAACATTTTATGTCAGAAATAGGCATTACAGTAACAGAATATTGATTCATATTTGATCAGCGCTGCCTAGTTTGACCGTTTGGTTGGAGTTTGCGAGTGATTGACAGCTGCTCAGAGACGGCAGGCTCCAGCTCGGCTCTGATTGGTTGTTTTCCTCCTGTCTGAAATCTTACAGATGCCGTTAGGAGCACCAGAGGACACAGAGGAACATGATTTTTTTCAGATTACCTGTCTCATACCCTACTGTCAGGATATAGTGACTGTTTCATAACAATATATTTTTTAATCATATTTGCTCCACTTCTATCCACTGCAGCTTTATGTAATTGTCTTGCCTGACAAAACTCAACTTTACCACTGAACATATCTGTAATTTCATGTGTTACTGAGTGAATTTTATCATCAGTTGCCAGCTAAAACTAACACAATAATTCAACAGCCTTGCAATAAACCCTACCTTGATGACACTTATAATCACCTGTAGAAAGGTGTTGATTCAACTTTATAGTAATTTCAGAAGCTGCAGATTGTGGTGCTGTTGAATTGTTTTGCATTATACATACCGAGAGGTGTTTTCTAATATTTGTATATTAAATGGTAGAGTGATTATATTAAAAACACCTCTCAGTATAGTCCCATGCAATTCAGCAGTACCACAACCTACAACCTCCAAACAGTTGAGTCAAAACTAGAGCTGCAAATGTTAGTTGATGTTAGAATCGATCAGGTTATTGACAGAAAAGTAATCGGCAGCTATTTTGATGACTGATTAATGATTTGTTTTGAGTCATTTTCTAAGACAAAAAGTCTCTGATTGCAGATCGTCCAATGTGAGGATTTGCTGCTTTTCTCTGTTTTATATCATCGTAATCTAAATACCTTTGAGTTTTTTGGACAGTTGGTCTGATAAAACAAGGCATCTGAAGATGTTACCTTCGAGTCTGGGAAGACATTTTACTCTGTTTTCTGATGTGTTATTGAATAAACGATTAATAGATTGATCAGGTAAACAATCGGCAGAGTAATCCGTAAGGAAAATAATCATCAGTTATTGTAGGGCTGTTGTATTTGATTGCCCTGGTTTTAGCTAAGTCTACTTAAACCTGCAGTAGGCAGAATATTTTTGGCATCTTTGGGCAAAAATCCATAATAACCAGTGTTCTGAGAGATAACTAGATTTCTGCACCTCCTCATGGCTTTAAAAAATCTAGCCATGACGGGAGATTTTGGGCAATCACAAGTCATTTCAGAGAGAGAGAGCGTTCCTATTGGCTGTGCTCCAGCTGGTGGGCGGTGCTTGGTGTTTCCTCAACAGATCTCAACATGGCTGCCGGGTCACAAACTTTCTCATTTTACAGCTAAACAGTAGACTACAAGATGATTCTGATAACATTTGAGGAGAGAAATAGGCATTACAGTAACAGAATATTGATTCATATTTGATCAGCACTGCCTAGTTTGACCGTTTGGTCAGAGTTTGCGAGTGATTGACAGCTGCTTAGAGACGGCAGATCAGCTCTGACTGCTTGTTTTCCTTCGGTCTGTGAAATCTTGCAGATGCCATTAGGAGCACTGGAGGACACAGAGGAACGTGATTTTTTGCACTACTGTCAGGATATAGTGACCGAGGATTTTTAAACTACCTTGAATTCATAATATTGCATATATCACCACTACAAAGCACTTACTAAGTAAATAAGTAGTTGAGAATGTCAGTCATGTGACATTTAGTGTGTGGTGGTGCACTATATTTAGATATCACAGCAAGGTCCTTATTTTTTAGTCTCACATCCCTACATCAAACTCGACAGTGGCCTGGACAGATTCAGCAGTAACAAACCAGGAAGGAATGCCATTAAGGAAGCAGTCAAACTTAATCTCGAAACATAATTTAATTGCCAGTCATGAAAGTTTTTCTACCACCTAGATGCAGTCCCTGCCCATGGAAGTGGGAAGCAGCAGCAGCAGCTCAGGTCCCAGCGACACATCTGGCCCGGTGGTGCAGGTGTGCTTCCCCAGCGCTCAGGCCTCGGTGCTGGACAGCCTGAACCGGCAGAGAGAAGAGGGCAGGCTCTGCGACCTCTCCATCCACGTCCAGGGACAAGTGTTCAAAGCCCACCGCTGCGTCCTGGCCGCCTCCTCGCCCTACTTCCATGACCAGGTGGGAGTGTTATGCTGCTGACGCTTTCTCATCAGTACGATCACATAAAAGCTACATGGAGTCATATTCATCCATCTCTGATCTGGACCGAAAATATGCCTCAGAATCAGATTCAGAGGCATGCAACCTCCCGTACGTGCAACTTATATTTGAGCTTTTGTTTTGAGTTTTGTAGCAGCTGTCTCAAGTTTAGGACCTATGACAGTTTGGTTTAGCCAGACTCCGCATAGAAGATACTGAGACACAATAATGCGTGTGACTATGGATTCAAAGGGACACAGTTGACTTTGTGGAGTCAACACTCCATGTGTATAAAGTTACCAACAACAGGGAGAGTGATCCAGATTTAACTCATTTCTGAAATCACTGTCAGTGTATATTGTTATCAGGTGTAGGTTATATCTACATACAAGATTTGAATAAGTTTCATAAGTCTTTAAAGGGACAGCTGGAGAGCCTATCAACCCACAAACTGTGAAATAAGACAACCCAGGCCCTGTTCAGACCTGGCATTAACACACGTCCTGAGTGATCGGATCACAAGTGGACAGCTCTGAGTACGTCTTTTCACACCTGGCATTAGAATCCGTCTTCACATGCGTCTTGAGTGGCCACTTGTGATCTTATCTCACTTCCCCGCTCTATATGCAAATAAACACGTAGTTAACACATGCGTAATGCAGCAGACGTTGTGAGTGACGTAGTAGTACATGGATGTCAGTAGTAATATCCTACATATTCGTGACTTCGGGTACATTTTATTAACGTCAAAATAAATGGTTATTGCCGTGCCAGGCAACAGCGGGGTTCAGAGCTTCAGAGAGCCGGGGATGAGAGAGAGCGGGCGGCTGAGCGGGTGTCAGCTCCGTGCAAAGCCCCGAAACAAAAACACTGACACATCGCCGACAGTATGATGATACTGCCTCGTCTGATAGTCTGTAGATATGTAGCCTGTAGATAAGATATATTTTAATTAGGGCTGTCAATCGATTATAATAGTTAATCGCGATTAATCGCAAATTAATCACACATTTTCTATCTGTTCAAAATGTACCTTAAAGGGAGATTTGTTAAGTATCTTATCAACATGGGAGTGGGCAAATATGCTGCTTTATGCAAATGTATGTATATATTTATTATTGGAAATCAATTAACAACCTAAAGCTATGACAGATATTGTCCAGAAACCCTCACAGGTACTGCATTTAGCATAAAAAATATGCTCAAATCATAACATGGCAAACTGCAGCCCAACAGGCAACAACAGCTGTCAGTGTGTCAGTGTGCTGACTTGACTATAACTTGCCCCAAACTGCATGTGATTATCATAAAGTGGGCATGTCTGTAAAGGGGAGGCTCGTGGGTACCCATAGAACCCATTTTCATTCACATATATATTGAGGTCAGAGGTCAAGGGACCCCTTGGAAAATGGCCATGGCAGTTTTTCCTACGGCAAAATTTAACGTAAGTTTGGAGCGTTATTTAGCCTCTTTCATGGCAAGCTAGCCCGCTGAGTCCGCTACAACCTAAAACTCGCAAGTTGCATTAATGCATTAAAGAAATCAGTGGCGTTAAAACAAATTTGCGTTAACATGTTACTATTGCGTTAACTTTGACAGCCCTAATTTTAATGAAATAGAGTTGTACCTTAAGAATGCAGTAGAGCACAGAAGCCGTTTCTGCCAGGCAGACGAGCGCTCGCGTCTGCCTGTCTATTCACATGAGGAGCGTAGTGAGACTCCACGACGCGGATCCAAGCGGGACGTCAGTTGAGTAGGCGGTCCTTAATGTGGCCCAGGACACATTCACTACACACTGCTAAAAGAATGTGGCCATATGTGGCCCAGACCACCTCTGAATGTGGTCTGAAAGATCGAATCTCAATGCGTCTTGAGTGCGTGTTGAGTTTTTTGTGGGTTGCCTAGATCAGGAAACATATGATTCAACAAGCCATTCAGATTTGGCTCCCCTTCCTATGTCACATGCAGGCTCATTAGAATATACCGCCCATGCATGTATAAAGAGAACTGGATACAGCGTTGGAGGCGGTCTATCGTTCATTCCTATGAGAGTTGCTCAGTGGCGCATGAAGCCAAAATGGCTCGACTGCCGAGTGATAAAGGACACGGATCTTCCGGCGACTTTCTGCATCCACTGGGCCCATAGAGCAGGCTCAGTAGTGTTTACTTTAACTCCGCCTCCCAGTCCTCGCTCCAGCCTCGGTCTGGAGGAAGGAAAATAACTCTGGATTCGACTATTAGTGCATTTTACAACTTTTAGGACCTAATGATTTAAATAAGGGCTATTCAAGTGTTCATACTGGATAATTCATTTAAAGATAGGGTCGACGATGTTGGAAAGGTAGCATAATTTGAAAGTAGCATCGCCTCAGGAGCTCCCCTCGGGGTTCCTTCCAAGGCAACGCCCCCCAAACACATGCACGAGCACCGCCGCATCGTAACTACTTCACAGCCACAGAGCAGAGAGAGGACCTCAACTCAACAACGCTTAGTCTTGACAAATAACCTGTGCAGTGCTACTGCAGAGCTGAGTTTTCTCTTCCATTCTCCAGTAAACGTGCGGCGGCGATGCGCTTTGAGTTCAAGCTTGTGCACGCCAAGGGTAGGGTACGAGCAGGGAGGCATCTGGTTGGTTCTTTCCAAGCGGACCTCGAGGCAGTGATTGGTAGACTTTTTCACAGGATTACAGCAGCTACAGATGACGGCTCTTTTAAAGTCTTTTTTCAGAGCTCATCAGTAATGGATCGCTGTCGGGTTGTAAAGACCATTTCAACCAATATAACAAATAGTGTATACTGGATAACATCGTCAACCCTGCCTTTAACTAAAAAAAAAAAATGATCCACTGAGTTAAATACGTCTCTTTCCCAATGTAAGTCTATGGGAAAAAGTCTCTTTGGGCCCAATGGCATAACATGACAGACACGGAAGTTGTAATACCGTCGTTTGGCCACTACGAAAATTGGCGTCAACGACCGGCGCTCTTCCTGGGGGCTTGATACCGCCCACAAAGGTGCAAAGGTGCGCCATATTTTTCTCGCAAGCCAATCAGAGCAGACTGGGCTTTGTTGGGAGGGGTTCTTAAAGAGACAGGCGCTAAACTGGAGCGTTTCAGTCAGGTATATCCACACAGACAGTAGGAGAAAAATAATGTGTTGTTTGAACATTAAAGCATGTAAACATGTTCTAGTAGAAACCCAAAAATACAAGTATGAACCTGGATATAAGCATGATATGTCCCCTTTAAGATTCTACTACCACAAGATCTAAGTTGTACTTGTCAATAGAGGACTTAATAAACTGATCTGCATATTTTTATTTCTTGTAAGAAAATTGGTATAAACTCAAAGTGGTATGGGAGAGCATGGCCGAATAGATATGAAGAGTCCTTCAGATTAATCAGATATAAGCTAATTTAGAACTGAGAATAAAGGCCTGCAGCGTGACAGCAGCCTCACACACACTTGAATTATGTGTCTGCATTTCCTGTTTTTTTTATGATTTAATTATTCTGTTCCAAGAGATTGTTGCTCATCTGCCAAAGACCAGTTTTACTGACACTTTGTAGAAGGTTGTATCAGACCCCAGTTATCTGTCTGAGGGGCCGGCAGATGTTTACCGGCCGTAGAGAGCAGAAAGGATTTTGATTGAGACCAGTTGGTTTGATTTCCACCATGATAAGTGTGTTTGAGAAATGAGAGAGAGGATCATGAAGGGAGTGGGGAGGCAGGACAAATCATTCATTAATTGATAAATGTATTATTGTGATATATCTCCATCCGTCCCCAGGTACTACTGAAGAACATGTCTACAGTCTCCATCCCGGCAGTAATGGACCCGCTGGCGTTTGAGAGCGTGCTGAGCTGCGCCTACACCGGTCAGCTCCGGATGCTGCGCGAAGACATCGTCAACTACCTCACGGTGGGCAGCGTCCTGCAGATGTGGCACATCGTGGACAAATGCACGGAGCTGCTGAAGGAGGGCCGGGCTGCGGCGGGAGGAGGGAGCGGCGGAGGAGGCGGCGTGCAGGACGGCGTCAGAGGAGACGGAGGGTCAGCTAACCTCGGATGCAGCAGCAGCAATGGTGACTGCGTCGCAGGCGGTGGTGATGGAGCTGGTAGCGATGGCGGTGTTGGTGGCGGTCGAGCCCAGGTCGTACGGTCCAACGAGCCCCAGCGTGCCTCCCAAGCTCCCAGCCGGCCGTCAGTGAGCGAGAGCCAGTCTCCCAGCAGCACCAACTACTTCAGCCCCAGGGACGGGTGCAGCTTCGGGGGGGGCGGCGCCGCCGCAGCGGGGGCCTCAGTGGACGGAGGCGGGGCGAGCAACACCCCCAGCTACTGCACGCCATCGGGAGGAGAGGAAGCCTTCCTTATCGAGGAGGAGGAGGAGGAAGTCGAGGAGGAAGAGGAGGAGGAGGTGTTGTACCACCAAAGGAAGAGAGGAAGAGGAGGAGGCAGCGGGAGGAGGAAGAAAATGAGCTCAGTGTCAGAGCAGGAAGTTGGGGTCAGCGACAGCTTTGGCGTGTCTTCTTATCAGGTGAGGTGACTCTAACGCACCTTTAAACTAATCTGAAAAACTTTTATTTTGAAAGAAAATTGTTTTATTTTCATGAGGATGAGCAGTTATTTTGAAAATCTACTTTGTTGTCAATAATTATAGATATATACTGTACATATCCAGTATTTTCATCATTATGGAATAGATGTAATGTCGTTGTCATGTGAAGAACATGGCGTCTTTTGGTCCCACAGTCAGGAAGCAACTTCTAAAGAGGAAACGCCTTCTCATATTTTATGTTTCATGTTTGGTTTTCTCATTGGCAATATGAAAACCCCCAAAGATGTTATACAATAGGTAGGGCTGTCAGTTGATTTCAAAAAATTTAATCGTGATTAATCAAGAGATTTGTCAAGTATTTAATACTCTTATCAACATGGGAGTGGGCAAATATGCTGCTTTATGCAAATGTATGTATATATTTATTATTGGAAATCAATTAACAACACAAAACAATGACACATATTGTCCAGAAACCCTCACAGGTACTGCATTTAGCATAAAACATATGCTCAAATCATAACAGGCAACAACAGCTGTCAGTGTGTCAGTGTGCTGACTTGACTATGACTTGCCCCAAACTGCATGTGATTATCATAAAGTGGGCATGTCTGTAAAGGGGAGACTCGTGGGTACCGATAGAACCCATTTTCATTCACATATCTTGAGGTCAGAGGTCAAGGGACCCCTTTGGAAATGGCCATGCTAGTTTTTCCTCGCCAAAATTTAGCGCAAGTTTGGAGCGTTATTTAACCTCCTTCAGGACAAGCTAGTATGACATGGTTGGTACCGATGGATTCTTTAGGTCTTCTAGTTTCATATGATGCCAGTAACAACCTAAAAATCCCAAGTTGCCTGAATGCTTTAAAGAAATTAGAAAAATTTGCTCTAAAGCGTTATTATCGCGTTAACTTTGACAGCCCTAATGAAAGGAGATTATTTTGATTCTATTACAACATTTAAAAAATATTACAAATCATAGATGGAAATCCAAAATCAACATTGCAATTGCACTCATGTTGCTAAATGTATTTTAAGTGATCAGGAGCTCTGTTTTAGCATGAGGAAGATTCTGTATCCAAAATGTAGTATTGGTATTTATATTTATTTCCTCGTCATGTAATTTGGTTTAAACTCGGCATTGGTCCTTTTCAGGTTACTGTAGGGTTTATGAAACACTTTTGAAAAACTCAAGATTGCATAGTTGTCGAGCTGCTTTTTCCTTGATCCTCAAAAGTCGATATTCTGAAAAAATAAATTTTTCACTGTCAACAAAGACTAGATATCCCTCATTAAGTGTATTATAACATGCAACATGTCAACTGAAAGGATGGGGAGGACTTGGCGTTGCCGCTGCAGAAGCGTCCTGCCTACAGCCAGCCCAGCATCATGCCTCGTAAACAGTGGGTGGTGGTGAAAACCGAACGCATGGAGGACGACGACCTCATCGTAGTGTCCGGGGAGGAGGAAGGAGAAGACGAGGAGGACGATGATGAGAGGGAGATGGAGCTGGCCAGAGAGAGGGAGAGAAGCGACTTCAACATCTCCAACGTCAGGAGCCTTTCAGCCGATCTGGGGGGCAGAGCGGGGAGCGACATGGACTCACAGGTGAGCCGAAGCCTTTTCATGTGGCTTTCAAAATATCCTGATTCTCTTTTTGTTCTTAGAAAGAAATGAGACAGACAGGGTGCAAACTGGTGTTGTGTGTATTGTTATACCACCACCGGGGGGCGCCTAAGTTGAAGAAATATACTGTAATGTATATATTTTTATTAGGGCTGTCAATCGATTTAAAATATTAAATCGCAATTAATCTCATGATTGTCCATAGTTAATCATAATTAATCGCAAATTAATCGCACATCTTTTATCTGTTCAAAACCTTTAAAGAGAGATGTATTAAGTATTTAATACTCTTAATCAACATGGAGTGGGCAAATATGTTTCTTTATGCAAATGTATGTATATATTTATTATTGGAAATCAATTAACAACACAAAACAATGACCTTCACAGGTACTGCATTTAGAATAAAAAAATATGCTCAAATCATAACATGGCAAACTGCAGCCCAACAGGCAACAACAGCTGTCAGTGTGTCAGTGTGCTGACTTGACTATGACTTGCCCCAAACTGCATGTGATTACCATAAAGTGGGCATGTCTGTAAAGGGGAGACTCGTGGGTACCCATAGAACCCATTTTCATTCACATATCTTGAGGTCAGATGTCAAGGGACCCCTTTGAAAATGGCCATGCCAGTTTTTCCTCGCCAAAATTTAACGTAAGTTTGGAGCGTTATTTATCCTCCTTTATGACAAGCTAGTATGACATGGTTGGTACCGATGGATTCTTTAGGTTTTCTAGTTTCATATGATGCCAGTATCTTCACTCTAGCTTTAAAACTGAGCCCAAGTTGCGTTAATGCATTAAAGAAATTAGTGGCATTAAAATGAATTTGCGTTAACACGTTATTATCGTGTCAATGCCTCTCGTGTACAGACCTCAGTTGATGCCTCCGTGCCGCTGACAGAGGCATTATGTTTTCAGGGTGTCCATCCGTCCGTCCGTCCGTCCGACCCATTAATGAACGTGATATCTCAGAAACGCCTTGAGGGAATTTCTTCTTCTTACTTGGACTCAAGGATGAACTGATTAAATTTTGGTGGTCAAAGGTCAAGGTCATTGTGATCTCATAAACACATTTTTGGAATTCATATGCTAATTATGACAATTTCACACAGTTGAATTTCATTTATTTATTTACTTATTTATTTTAAATCCCTGTCTTTCATTGTTATTGTTATTATTGTTTTCATTGGGGGGGGGGGGGTTGTTCTATTGGTTCATTGTGCTTTTTCTGTCTTTGTCATCCTTAAAATCCCTTGGTGTTGTGTACCTTTTCAAATATTCGATTGTGGTGCCCTTTTTGCATCAATAAATTTTACATGCATCAATAAAAATGTTGAAACTACAAATGTCTAATAGGATGAGATAATGAAGTGAAGACATTTCGGACAGACGTGGATGTAAACTGCAACTTGACTTCTTTGCGGAGGCATAGAACCAGGAGACGGTAATTCCAGTTAAACTTAGAAAACTTTTTTAGATTCATGCAGCATAACATTGTCTGTCCAACATGCAGGTGCTGAGGACTCTGTGCGGTCTGCAGAGAAGTCTGTGTAAAATCACTGAAAAGTATTTCTCAGTTTGAAATTTTGCAAATAGTCCTGATGCAGCAAAATCCCTGCATTCTACATTCATCCCAGATCTAAACCCCCCTTCCTCTGTCTGTCTCCAGGTGGACTACTGCCAGTCTTCAGAAGACTACCTCAAGTTTGAAGGCAGTTTAATGGACCAGACTTTAGCTCAGCACCTTCATGACAGCGCAGCAGGTCAGAGCCAGAGCACTAACCGTGCCGTGTCCGCCCTGCTGGGCCACGTCCAGTCCGCGGCCTCGGCCCGAGCCCAGCTCTTCCCCCTGGACATGCAGGGAAACCAGATCCTCCTCTACAGCCAGGCCTCCGGACTCTCCCTGGACGCTGCCCCCCCTCCCCTGGGGATGGCAGGCGGTATGATCGGGGGAGCCTCTTTCAAAGGCCCCAGTCTGGAGCACGGTGCGGTCCACCTGTCGGTGCAGGGCGGTTTGGGAGTCGACGGCATGGACAGTGGGGGGATCGGAGGTGGAGGCGGGAGTGGTGGCAGTAACGGCGCTGGGGGTTCAGGGAAAGTGTTTATGTGCCACTGCGGTAAGACCTTCACCCACAAGAGCATGAGGGACCGCCACATCAACATGCACCTGGACCTGCGGCCCTTCCACTGCCCCGTCTGCGCCAAGAAGTTCAAGATGAAGCATCACCTCACGGAGCACATGAAGACGCACACGGGCCTCAAGCCGTACGACTGCCTCGGCTGCGGCAAGAAGTTCATGTGGCGCGACAGCTTCATGAGGCACCGCTCGCACTGCGAGAGGCGCAGCGGGCTGGGAGAGAGCGGCGAAGCTGGGAGCAGCGGCGGCGAGGGAGGGAGAAGAGGAGGAGGAGGAGGTGGAGGTGAGGACGGGTCAGATTTGATTTCCTCCCCTCACCTCCTCCTGTCTGCGGGTGAGGGAGGACATTGCGGTATTCTGGGAGGAGGAGGGAGAGGCAGAGGCCCTGTTTCTTCTCCACATCTTTCCGCCGCCGTTCTGTCTTCGCAGCACGCCGGCGTCTCAGCAACAGGAAGTGGCAGCAGTAACAACGGTAACAGCAGCAGTACCGCTCTGGGCAACGACATGGCCGCAGCGGGGGCGCTTCTAGGGGTCGTCTCCCACAGTCCCGGTCAGGGATCAGGGATGTTTGCTGGTCTGGGGTTGGGTCGAAGTGTGTGTGATGAAGACGTGTGTGAAGTCGGTGCCAATGATAGTAGCGTGACTTAAGTGTGTGTCATGTCCAACGGGTGCTTCTTTCTCCATGCTTCTCGTTCCTGCTGCTGTTTTTACAATAAAGTAAACTTGGAAGAAACTCTCTCAACTGCCAACACACAGCATTTCAAGCCGGAAGTGCGTACTTTTTCAAGTGTGGGGGGGAGGCGAAGCTCCCGTTGGACACACAAGCTGAAAAACCTGCAAGTGTTTATAGATAAATGGGACTTTGAGATTCCAGTCGACTGCTCTGCCGTGAAGTTTGTGAAACAGACTTGCGGTCGTGCTGATCTCAAATTAACCGCAATTCTTTTGGAAACTTGCCTCCAAAAAGTGGCCTCATTAAAAAGAAATGGACCTTTTGTCTCAGTGAGTAAGCTATTGTTTTAAATATAAAGTTTATTTTTTTGTTTTTTGCAGAAGAATGCTTTGAGAGGAAACCAAAAATGAAGAGACATAACTGTTACTGTCTGTGGCAACATTATAGTATCAGTAGAGTAAAAAAAATGGCTGTTCTAAATTGCTGTGATTTTCTGCAGTATTGTATTGTAATGTATCATTGTCATGTGATTTTAAAAAAACAAAACACATCTGCAAGAGAAAAACTTACATACACATAATTCACAGTTCATCCCACTAAGAAAAGAAGAAGCTGAAGTTGCAGATTTGTGTTTGTTTTCGTCCTTACTACAGCAGTGGTCCATCTTTCCCTCAGCGTCCCATGTGACAGACTAACTGTCAGCACTGCCATGTTGTTTTAGATGAGCTCAAACTGGATCACAGTAAAGGCACAATCATTTATCGTCATCACCAGGGAAGCCTGACAGATCCCAGACGTGTACGGGGAGATCTATTTACCAACCTGTACAGCCGCTGAGCTCGAGCCTCATTCAGATTACTTTTTTCAAAACGTCATGTTCGTTGTCGAAGTAGCAAAAGAAGAAATCGTCAGTCTTTTTTTTTTTCCAATATGGTCCACACAAACACAGACACTACCTGTAACCGATAAGCTCAACACTTCCCCTCCGGCAGGAGGCGATCAGCAGAAGCTGCTTTCACTTTCTTGTTGTTCACAGAGTTCTCGTGCTTTGAGAAGTATATTATTACTGTAAATATATAGAAATATATGTCGTTTTTACTCATCAGACCTGGAACAAATACTAACTTGTGATCCTGATGCGTTTCGCTGCCGTCTGGTCTGCTTTGGAAGGAGTTCATCAGTTGTAGAGAGAGTATTTGAAAGTGTTCTGCACTGGGTTCCCCAGAACTCATCTTAACCTTCAGTGCGACTCTTTGGTAATTGAATGGAGAGCATTAAAAGCTATCAATGGTAGCTGGTGGTCTTATCGAAGCTATACAGTGTATAGTGTGTTTACAAGTGAACCTCCTCTGAATGGTCGACAGAATAGAAGTTATGGACCCAAATGAAAAAGAGAACCTCTTTTTTCAGTAGCTGTTATGCACACAAAGAAGTCAAATATTTGTTTTTATTACAAAATCTTGTTATGAAGATAGATTCATTTTGTTCTTTGTGTGGAATAATTTTTCTGTGGGTTGCAATATTTTCAACTGGTGGATTTTCATTTTAAAAGCATGCTAGAGTCAGACAGGTCCTGACCTCCCAAAAGTCTCTAAATGTCGAGAGAACTATTGTCTCTTTATTGACATTAGAGGTAAACAGTGTCTCCTTCTCGGTTCCTGTTCATCACCAGTGGTTTTGGTCCTGGATGTGAATGTGAACCGTCCAGGTATTTTGCATTGAAACATAATCTAAAGATTTGTTTCGTTCAAGTTTACTGAGAAGTCCAGATCGATAGATCAAACTAGAGGTAACCATAGCAACAGTGCTGATGCTTTACAATACATCACCACTGGTGAAACAAAAAAATCCGGAAGACAATTTAGATATAGCCCACCTTGTCTTCTTTTTTTTTTTGGTTAAGTGACCACAATACATAAAACATTCCTATGTGTCCTTATATAGAAAGTTACAGACTGGTTAGAAACACCTCGTTTATTATTTGAAATTGTCGAATCACCTCATGGAGATGCTCATATCTCTTTCAGAAATTCACAAACTTTTTATATTCACATTTAGAAGGCTGCAGACCAGGAAATTAATAGTAGAAGTTTTTTATTATTTTTTCCATCAGGACACCAGATCCTGAACATTGCTTTCTTCAATACTTTTGATTATATCAATGGTTTTAACAATGTGCTGTGTGTCTTATTCAGATGTAACGTTAATGTAAAGAAAACAAACTGTGTAATTCGAAAGTATGGAAGGACATGGTTTTATGCAACACAGTCTCACGGCAGTTCGTGAAATAGTCACAAAATGTAATCTATTTGATTCGTGTACACAGACACGGATTTCCTTTTTTTTTCGTGACCCTCAGCACGACTTTCAACAACGTATTTTTTTGTGCTTTTTCCTACGAATTTCCAGAAACATGTGACGCATGTCAATTTCCGCCCCAGTCTTTTCAAAATAAAACTACTTAGTTAGGTTTAGGATCGACTTAGTTAGGTTTAAGCAACAAAACTAGTTAGTTAGCTTTAGGAAAAGATCGACTTGGTTAGGCTTAGGCAACAAACTATTTAGTTAGGCTTAGGAAAAGATCGACTTGGTTAGGATTAGGCAACAAACTATTTAGTTAGGCTTAGGAAAAGATCGACTTGGTTAGGATTAGGCAACAAAACTACTTAGTTAGCTTTAGGAAAAGATCGACTTGGTTAGGTTTAGGCAACAAACTACTTAGTTAGCTTTAGGAAAAGATCGACTTGGTTAGGGTTAGGCAAGAAAACTACTTAGTTAGGTTTAGGAAAAGATTGCGGTTTGGGTTAAAATAACTCCGGAAGTGCTGTAACTTAAGTACGGAAGTTATGTGACAAATAAATCAACTTTGACTTATGATTTCACACGGGACATGAACACCGGACTCCTGGGCGAAAGTCCAGAGTTTGTTGACCCACCCGTCCACTCCGACCTCCTTCCTCCTTATACTTCCCGGTTCAGAATTACGTGGATTACATACAAATTAATTTCGTGCTGACAATCACAAAAAAAATGTGAAATTTGTGTCTGTACACGAAACAATACATTAAAGGGACTGTTTGTAAGAATCAAAAATTGCTTGCTAACAGCGACACTTGTGGACGCAACGTCAACGACAGTCAGCGTCCTGTTGCTCGCGCTCGCCCGTGTGCACGCGCTACCTGAATGTGAGCGAGCATCCGTCAAAACAGCGAGACGACACACGTCAGCTAAAACCACAATACCACTCTATATTTCACCTGCTTGGCAGTAATGTTAGCTGACCAGACGAAGGTCTCTCCATGAATCAATGCTGATCCTAGTGTTGGCTTTTCCTGCTTCAGCCTCCCGACCGCGGCCGGAGGGAACAGGGGAGACACCGACACCTAGTCGGAGACGGTAACTTAACTTGCTGCGGAGCCCCGTCACTTCACAAGACACGGGAAACCTCTGTTGGTCTGGAGGAGCTGCAGCATTTATTTCTGCACAAACGTCCACTGTACATTCACTAGATATTCTCAGAGCTAAACTGCACGTGTAGAGGTGGAGCGAGCTGAGCGGTTGAGAACGAGCGCGGTGTGTGAGTGAAGGCAAGCAGACAGGAGCATAGCAGAGACTCCGGCCCTGGAGACCAAGACTACAGTCTCCCCCGCGTCCTCCGACCGCGGCCAACACTGTTTTGCAGGACGGGCTTCACTAGATATAACTGTGCGGTTTTGGTGCTTCCGTGTAGTTTGTGTTGGAGTCTCAGTCTGAACAGTGTAGCCACACACGAGCGCGCATGGGACACCGACCCGCAATGATTTATACGCGTAAGAAGTTACAAACAGTCCCTTTAAATTCCGTGAATATGTCACGAACTGCTATGCGACTGGGCTGTTTTATATGAGAGAAAAGATTGTCATTATTTGTGATAAAATAATATTCCCTTTCAGAAAGGTGTGGCCACAGCTGGGACTGTAATTAAGAGATTATGATATAATGTAAACCTGCAGCAATGTGATAACAATGTGTTTATGAAGCTGTGATATTGTTTCACTCTTTTGTCTAACATACTTTAAACTAATCATACTTCAGTGTGCCGGTGTAGCTACAGCAAAGGACAGTTAGTGGTGGAAGAAATATTACACATGACCTCTTAAACATTTGACAGGACAGTTAGTGGTGGAAGAAATATTACACATGACCTCTTAAACATTTGACATGCCTTCAGAGATGTTTTACATTTCCAGTGACGAGATAAAAGATCTGAATGTCTTACCTTCTGTGAAGGCTGGGTTTGGATATTTTTATATGCAGGTTCGGAGCGCCGACTAAATGAAAGGACTGTTGGCTTTTGTGTGTGTTCAGTGATCTGTGACCTCCAGTGTTTCCTCTATGACTGCTTCAGTTGTGCTTGTGGCTAACTTTGGTTTCACTTTGGTTCCTGTTTGTTTACTCCTCCGTTGAACAGCTACAGAGGAAACACTGGATGGTTGTTAAAGCAGAATGTGTGAGAGACGTGTCGAAGGGGGATCTAATGCTTGTGATCTAAAGTGTGGAGTTATACACGTGTGAAGTGTGCCAACATATATAGATACCTCTCACTGAGAGTGAACGCAGGAGAACAAATGAGCACATTTGTATGTTTATATTCCTCAACAAACACAAGGCGTGAATAGTCAGAGGTGTTTTTTGTGTTCAGAGAAGGCTCAGTCTGAAATATGGGAACTCTTAATCTCTACTTGTGAAACAATGGAAGACAGAATAATGTCTACTTTTTACACCCAGTAATTGAAGAAGATAGTCAGAAGTTTCTCCTCTAGTCAGCTGGAGTCCTGATGTTAGATTCTTTAATTCTCAGGCAGCTACTTGTCAGATTTAACACAGGAAGGTTAAACCTCAACATGTGGTCTGTACAGTGTTAATGTTTTGGAAAGTACAAATACAAAACAAAATGTGCCAAATCAGGAAGTGTATCTTAAAATTCTGACAAAAATAACAAAATAGACCCAAAACCAAAGAGAGTTCACATTTTTAATTTGTTTAAGGGCCCCCTGGTGGCTGAGGGGCCCTTATATATGATGGGAGTGTGGTTTATTGTTGTGTCTGCAGCAACTCTGCAGCGGTCGTGTCTAGAAGGGAGCCCACAAATTGCTAAATCTGATCTGAGATCTGCAAAAACTCTAGCGAGACTCGCTGCCCGATGTCTTATCATTACCTTAAACATTCAAGGCCAATGCCTAACCTTAACTATTCAAGGTCAATGCCTAACCTTAACTATTTGAGATCAATGCATAACCTTAACTATTCAAGGTTAATGCCTAACCTTAACTATTCAAGATCAATGCCTAACCTTAACTTTTCGAGATCAATATCTAACCTTCACTATTCGAGGTCAATGCCTAAGCTTAACTATTCAAGGTCAATGCCTAAGCTTAACTATTCAAGGTCAATGCCTAACCTTAACTATTCAAGGTCAATGCCTAACCTTAACTATTCAATGTCAATGCCTAAGCTTAACTATTCAAGGTCAATGCCTAAGCTTAACAATTCAAGGTCAATGCCTAACCTTAACTATTCAAGGTCAATGCCTAACCTTAACTATTCAAGGTCAATGGTTAACCTTAACTATTCAAGGCCAATGCCTAATCTTAACTATTAAAGGCCAATGCCTAACCTTAACTACTCGAGGTCAACGCCTAACCTTAACTACTCAAGGTCAACGCCTAACCTTAACTACTCGAGGTCAATGCCTAACCATAACTATTCAAGATCAATGCCTAACCTTCACTATTCGAGGCCAATGCCTAACCATAACTATTCAAGATCAATGCCTAACCTTCACTATTCGAGGCCAATGCCTAACCATAACTATTCAAGATCAATGCCTAACCTTCACTATTCGAGGCCAATGCCTAATCTTAACTATTCAAGATCAATACCTAACCTTAACTATTCGAGATCAATGCCTAACCTTCACAATTCGAGGCTAATGCCTAATCTTAACTATTCGAGGCTAATGCCTAATCTTAACTAGTGGAGATCAATGCCTAATCTTAACTATTCGAGATCAATGCCTAACCTTCACTATTCAAGGTCAATGCCCAATCTTAACTATTCAAGATCAATGCCTAACCTTAACTATTCGAGATCAGTGCCTAACCTTCGCTATTCAAGGCCATTGCCTAATCTTAACTATTCAAGGTTAATGCCTAACCTTAACTATTCAAGGTCAATGCCTAACCTTAACTATTCAAGATCAATGCTTAAGCTTAACTATTTGAGATCAATGCTTAAGCTTAACTATTCAAGGTCAATGCCTAACCCTAAATATTTGAGATCAATGCCTAACCTTAACTATTCAATGTCAATGCCCAACCGTAACTATTCAAGGTCAATGCCTAACCTTAACTATTTGAGATCAATGCTTCAGCTTAACTATTTGAGATCAATGCTTAAGCTTAACAATTCAAGGTCAATGCCTAACCTTAACTATTCAAGGTCAATGCCTAACCTTAACTATTCAAGGTCAATGGTTAACCTTAACTATTCAAGGCCAATGCCTAATCTTAACTATTCGAGGCCAATGCCTAACATTAACTATTCAAGATCAATGCCTAACCTTCACTATTCAAGGTCAATGCCTAATCTTAACTATTCATGATCAGTGCCTAACCTTCACTATTCAAGGCCATTGCCTAATCTTAACTATTCAAGGTTAATGCCTAACCTTAACTATTCAAGGTCAATGCCTAACCTTAACTATTCAAGACCAATGCTTAAGCTGAACTATTTCAGATCAATGCTTAAGCTTAACTATTCAAGGTCAATGCCTAACCCTAAATATTTGAGATCAATGCCTAACCTTAACTATTCAATGTCAATGCCCAACCTTAACTATTCAAGGTCAATGCCTAACCTTAACTATTTGAGATCAATGCTTCAGCTTAACTATTTGAGATCAATGCTTAAGCTTAACAATTCAAGGTCAATGCCTAACCTTAACTATTCAAGGTCAATGCCTAACCTTAACTATTCAAGGTCAATGGTTAACCTTAACTATTCAATGCCAATGCCTAATCTTAACTATTCGAGGCCAATGCCTAACATTAACTATTCGAGGCCAATGCCTAACCTTAACTATTCGTGGTCAATGCCTAACCTTAACTATTCGAGGTCAATGCCTAACCTTACCTATTTGAGATCAATGCCTAACCTTAACTATTCAAGGTTAATGCCTAACCTTAACTATTCAAGATCAATGCCTAACCTTAACTATTCGAAATCAATGCCTAACCTTCACTATTCGAGGTCAATGCCTAACCTTAACTATTCGAGGTCAATGCCTAATCTTAACTACTCGAGGTCAATGCCTAACCTTAACTACTCGAGGTCAATGCCTAACCTTAACTATTCAAGGTCAATGCCTAACCATAACTATTCGAGATCAATGCCTAACCTTCACTATTCGAGGCCAATGCCTAATCTTAACTATTCAAGATCAATACCTCACCTTAACTATTCGAGATCAATGCCTAATCTTAACTATTCGAGGCTAATGCCTAATCTTAACTATTCGAGATCAATGCCTAATCTTAACTATTCAAGATCAATGCCTAACCTTCACTATTCAAGGTCAATGCCTAATCTTAACTATTCATGATCAGTGCCTAACCTTCACTATTCAAGGCCATTGCCTAATCTTAACTATTCAAGGTTAATGCCTAACCTTAACTATTCAAGGTCAATGCCTAACCTTAACTATTCAAGACCAATGCTTAAGCTGAACTATTTCAGATCAATGCTTAAGCTTAACTATTCAAGGTCAATGCCTAACCCTAAATATTTGAGATCAATGCCTAACCTTAACTATTCAATGTCAATGCCCAACCTTAACTATTCAAGGCCAATGCCTAACCTTAACTATTTGAGATCAATGCTTCAGCTTAACTATTTGAGATCAATGCTTAAGCTTAACTATTCAAGGTCAATGCCTAACCTTAACTATTCGAGATCAGTGCCTAACCTTAACCATCTCGCGAGAGTTTCCCCAGTTTGCTGGTTCCCTTCTAGCCACTACCCTCTGCAGCTTCATCTGCAGCAGCACCAACACACTAAACACACAATTAAAAACTCTTAACTACAACCACATGGTTTCTCTTGCACAACGTCTGATTTGAATGAGTGACAGGAGAGCTGAACATTCCTCTATCAAGAGAAAGTAAAGAACGAGGGATCTGTGAAGAGAGCTGAGAGTTGCTGCTGAAAACTAGACTGAGGTTTTTGAATTATTTTTGTACATTCCACAAACTGCGTTACATGACTTCTTATATGTCTTCTGATTGACCAGTTGATTGTTGAACAGAAAATGACAGTTGTCAATTGACATTTTTATGTAAATCCTGAGTGGTAGGCCTACTAATAATGTAATAAACTACAGTACATCAATAATCACCTCTGCCCTGTATCAAAATAATGGATTAATAAATTATTTGGTGCGAATTATGGACTTTGTCTTTAATCTCTGTTCAAGTCTTGAAAAATATAAAGAAATCTTGGACTGTATTTTTTCCTACCCCAAACCAAACCCTCCGGACTCCGCTTCAGCTCCGCTCTAACTAGCCTTGTTTGAGGGCGTGCCAAGCAAGCTGCTAGGCAGGTATTATGCAAATATCTTACTTGGTGACATCACTACATTACAGAAGAAAAGGCGGGACTTCAAACAAGGTGTTTCTGGCAGTTCAGGAGCAGAGTGTCTGTGGGGGGGGGAGTAACTCCCTTTGGCGTGGACTTTGGGCTTTGTAACTTTGCAGACCTTTTACATGCACAAAAAAAATGATATAACACACTAAAGGAAAGGGAAAAAACACAGAAGCATAATAGGTTCTCTTTAAGATCAACAGACACTAGCTACATAGGTTTAGGCCTGAATGGTACCTGCACAGCTGGATGTGCAGGTGAAGGGTCTAAATGCCTCAATATGCAGAGAAAATTGCAACAGCAACATTAATACTGTTAATTTGCAATACATTAATATTGCAAGACGGCAACAGGCCAGGGTATCTGCCGATACCAAGTACTAATATACCAGCCCTCTTTTATCCAGATTTAAAATCTGTATACCTCACTGTGTAGAACTGAGAACATCTGTATGCAGCTAAAATGAGGCCAGGGACTGCTATGACCTGCTATGATGGAATGAATGGAACTGATAGTGGAAACACTGACATTTAGAATAACTTTGATGAAGAATTTTTATTGTTTTATTGTTTATTATAAATTAAGTCAGTATCGGTGCATCCGTAACTATAAATGTAGGCTCAAACTGTGGTGTGATCTGTGAGAATATCAACCAGCTGAGAAGACTAACTGTTCTAAAATGACATGAACTAAATACAATTTCATCTGCAGCCTTTGCAGAATGGACTTTTTTTCATGATGTAAAAATGCATTAAAGATATTTATATTCAAGAGCAAGTAAAAATACAAAATCAGCAACACACAGGCTTTATATATAAAAAAGTATCATTTATTTATCAAAAATGAAAAAGAAAATAATTCACAGTGAATTATGGATCACTCCTCTGCATAAATGAGGCCTGATAGAGCGTAGCTGAGATAACTACATTCCAGGTCTACATTCTAGTAAGTCTGAATTTACCCGAAAATATTATTTTACCTGTGTGGGAAAATTTAATAAAAATGGGATTCAGGAGGAAAAGACAAAAACGGGGATTGTTGTCACGAGGATAAAAAAGTTGAGAAGTTTTCCTTCACCAAAAAGACACAGATTTCTGTCAACGTTCTAGTGCTCTATTACACGAGGACCAACCAGACAACTAGTTAGAATGCAATACATACTGGTCACAAAGAAATCTCATTAATCAAATGCTGGAGAGCTTAAGTGCAACACTGTATTTAAAGTAATAATCTCGGAGATTTTCATTTAGTAATTGCTGAATGAGGCAACACATTGGTGGTAGAGCCTGTGGCCCACTGATGACAGCCCTTGTATTTGCAGTATTACGAACTGGGTTGTCTGTGGCGACATTCCCAGGAAAAAAAAATCACAAGCGGCGACACCATTTGGATCCAAAAACACACCTGCAATTACCACTCATCGCCATAGGTGCCGCCAAAGAGAGCGAAACGGAGATCTTCGAGATTGTAACTTTAAGAACAACTAAACAAAAACTAGAAATAAAAGAAACCAACTTTATTCTAAATACGGCAAGGATGTACAAATTTCAAATTGAATGCTAAATGTAACTGTAACCCAGTGTAATCGACAGGAGGGAAAAGTGTAAAAGCTGCACCATCAACTCTGAAAAACAATAATTATTTGTATGAAAGTGAATCATTGCTTGTGTCAATAAAATGTCCTTCTAGTCATTAGACTCGGGGTTTAGGATCCTTAAGTGGGCCAGGTTTGTTTAAAATCAAATCAAAACATTTATGGTATGACCGATGTTTGGATTTAGACACATACTGCTGTGGGGAGGTTTGTTTTGGGCTGGGCTTAAACTGTGTGGACCAGGTGAATAAATGCAGTCATCGGGGCTGGGAAGAGAGGCCCAGGTTGAATTCATCATGGTGAGACTTGACTGTTTCAGATGCATCAAAGGAGATTCTTCAATCTGAACTTCCCCTCTTTTGCTTTGAGATGTGTCAGAATCATGAGGAGACATATTTGTGCTATAGCCTCTTAAAGGACAAGGCTTAATGTCAACAAATCCCATGCTAAGACCACAAAACCAACAAGTTCATCTCTCACTAGTTTCCGAAAGCCTTGCCCCGCTCTCCGCTCTGAGCCCATTGGTACCTCAGTCATATCATAAAACAGCTGGATCCTGTAGTTCTTTTTTTTTTAGCAAGCATTACTCAAGGAGTAAATAGTGCATTTGTTTGGGACTATTTTCAGCCGTGGATTAATACACATTTAGTGCTCTAGTTGAGTATTTCCAGCAGCAGCAGGACACTCGTACGTAGGATTGACTCAAAATAAACTACAGTCTATGTTCTTTATAATGAAGGAACAGGTCAGCCAGTGCAACAGTGTGTCTCATTGATGCGTCTTAAATAGTTTGTGGACAACAATGGAGCTCTATGACACAGAGGAAGACGATGTATCAGGCTTTGGATACAGAGTTAAGTGACAATTAATCAGTAGTTTTGGTCTTTAATGGGATTTCTTGACAATAAGAAAAATATAGAATATTGCTTAACCTTATCCTTAAATCATTTGTGTATTAGCCGTGTCACTTTTCGTCATACAAACCAATAGCTATCTGGAGACTATTCAGCTATCCTGCAGCAGACATACAGTAGGTCTGAATAAAAATAGTTACTTACTTTATTACAAACCTAAAAATAGAAATATGTTTGGAGGGGAAACATTAAAAGAAACATTTTAAAATGTTCTCCATTATCAAACCAAACCACACACCTCACTGATTCAATGCACATCATAAATAGCAAGTAAAACAATGTCATCTCAAAATTCCTTTTATACAGACCATTACCTCCCCTTCTCCTTTATGAAAACAAAATAATAGCATTGAAATATAAAAATGTAAACAAACTGGCAGTGAGCTGACGAAGCTCTTCGCCAGTCGAGTGTCTGTGAAAACAAAGCTCCCCGTCCGGGCCACGCGTCCGGCTGCACTGTTCATGTTTTCAGGCACTGGTTTCTTACCTTAACCACACTAACAAAAGTTCCCAAGAGAAGTATTTTTGGCTCAGTGTTCAGAGCAGCAAAAAGCTCATTTCAATGCTACTACCAACTGAAGCATTATTAAGTGTTAAACTGAAAGGCAGGAAACACGGCGGCAGTTTGGTTGTTTGGATCACCCAATAGATTCGGATGAGGTCATCTCTACTGCACCCAAAAGGGAGCGAAGACGGCCGAGGTCAGCATCAGCTAATGTTTCCCTGCTTAGAGAAAATGACAGCTGCATTCTCTGGTGCACAGCAGAAGAAGAGGACTCCTTGAGTTTCCCAAAAAAAAAACATGTCCTGTTTAAACAGCTTTCTTTCAAATTTTAGGTTACAATTATTTTATTTAAGTCTTTTACAAAAACACGTGTCTTGGCTTTTGTTTGGTGACACGATGTACTTAATTCATAGTTTTCCCTGTCCATCACAGCCACGAATGGCTGTTGTGTATTTTGTAAAACCTTGATATTGACTGTTTGGATCAAATTCATAACAGAAATTTCACACAATTTGGATTTGGGAAAAAAATTAGCTTTTTCCTCTTCTTACAAAGCCAGCAGAGAGGGCCGGTCCTTAGAAATGCATCCTTTCAGGAAATCTGTCCCAGAATACAGGTGAGTTGTGGAAGAATCTTGCAGTACAGTGAGAGGTCAAAGGTGAAAGGTCATTCTGAGTCTGACAGGACGATGACCTCGTCTGGGTCACACTGGGTGGCCACGTTGACCTGGAAACACAAGCACACACAGTTAGTACAGCTTGATCAGGGCTCAGTTTACTTTTTTTTTTTTTTTGAAAGAAAATCTGAATTCATCACCGTATAATTTGAATATTAAGCAGGCGAAAATTGGCTGAATAAAATTCTCTGAGGTAAGTTTTAATATTTATGAAAATGATATATGTAAAAAAGATACCATTACCGTTATTTCATTTTACTCTTAATTTGAGGGAGTCATTGGCTGGAGCGCACTTTTTATTTTTGGAAGCATATTCAGAGCTGTCCTTGCTGTAAAGGACCTTGTTTACTGTAACCTGTGGTGGACAATGTCTACTTGTAGCAGGACACACAATTCTTGGGTCGACAGGAACATCAAATCTGTGTGAACATCTGTTTAAATTAGGGATGGAACGGTTCAAGTAAAAAATCCGACCCGTTCGGTTCGCTAGTCACGGTTCGGGTCGTGTATGTATTGTTCGGTTCATTTGAAACAGGTTATGAGGCCCATTGTGTGCTTTTTTTCATGTAGTTTGGCTCCCGTTTATTGTCACAGTAGAAATGGGGAACAGCCTCACAGATTTCAGTCAAAAGGGCATGTGCAGAAAAAAAAACTTCAAATAAAGTTATCGGAGTAAAAAACTTCTCAGTTGGCAAGTGCAGTTTAGGAAATGGCGAGTGGACACGATAAAGTACAGGATCTGCTGCAGCATCGTTTCGTTCTGCTGTATGGGAGCATTACGGATTTAGTGTTACCGATGAAAATGACGAGAAAAAGTGGTGGATAAAACTGTGTGTGAGCACTGTGCAACACGTGTGGCTTATGCTATCGGCAACACTTCCAATATGATGAACCATTTATGAAGACATCACCCCGGTGTGTCCATCGCTAGCGCAAGGAGGAGAGAGTCGGGTAGGAAAGAGCAACCCCTTCTTCCCGCAGAATTTAAACAGCCTCTACAAGCAGATTCAGACAGGATAAAAACATAACTAAAGCATTGGGGAGGTTTATAGTGAAAGATATGCAGCCTTAGGCAGGCGTGGAGGACGCTGGATTTCAGCATATGATTCACGTAACGTTACTTGAGCCGCGCTATAATTTTCCCTCCCGCCAACCCTTAAGCAACACAGTAATTCCCGAACAGACACGACTAGGAATTGTCAAAGAATTGTCCAACACAGCCAATGTAGCTCTTACTACAGACGGATGGACATCCAGGGCTACTGAGAGTTACTGAACTGTGACTGGCTGCCCCCCCCACATCACTTCAAAGTGGGAGATAAAAAGATATGTTTAGCAGACGTGCTCCTTTATGAGAGCAACACAGTGAGAATCTCTCTGAAGCTCTGACACAAGCAGTGACAGATTGGAAACTGGAGAGGGGCAACAGCACAATCCCTGTAATGTGTTTTATATTTATTCATTATTTCTAAATAACACAGTGGCACAGAAATCCAACCGTATTCCTTTCCAAATACTGCACTTTTTGAGTGGAAAAACAAATCTTTCAATTAAGAACTGATAATCAGGGAATTGAGACATGTTGTACTGTTGTTGTTGTTGTTATTGTTGTTATTTAGTATAGTTCTGTCTGAGCTTATGCTTCAATTTATGTTGATGGCCTTAGTCTATAATTACATTATATTTATATGAAAATAACCAAGCTGCATTTTTTGTTTGTACTAATTACTGTAGAAGACCTATTCTTTCAATTAAGATCTGACAATGAAGAAGTGTTTATGTTGCTTGTAAGCCATACTTTTGTTAAGGCAAACATTTGTTAACTTATTTTGCCAAATAAATGAAAAGCATGTTGAAATCAGAAATTAGCCTCCTCGCTGTACCATAAATGTACCGAACCGAACCGAAAACCTTGACCCCAAAACCGTGATATGAACCGTTACCGAACCATTAATTTTGTGAACCGTTCCACCCCTAGTTTAAATTGATTTGTTCCCCCCCCCAAAAAAAAGAAAAAAAAAAGAAGGTATTTCTGGGGTTAAAAATCAGTAAAAACAAAAGAAAAGGAGCCTCAAGTGACATCTTGTGATGCAAGATAAATATAAAAATAGATTCCTTTGAAAAAATCACAGTAACTAATGTAGTTGATGTGACCTAGATAAGGATGAGAGACACCCGTCTAACAGGCTGTATGAACAACCTGAGAAATAAGATGTGTTCTTCATTGTTTAACTAAGTGCTGTATAAAAGGAGACACACAGACCCCCTTTGCACTTGGCACTACAATGTGTTTTGATCAGATTGCAATCGGATAGTGCTTGATCACATGAAAGGACAGGTGTAAACACACCTATGGCTGTCACAATAACCGCAACACAGAACTATTCACAAGCCAACCGCAGGGGACGGCAAGGAACCGCCACAACCGCTATGTTCCCGTTTTTTAAACGCCGCATTTTTACACTTTACACACTACAAACGCCAGCAGCGTGACGAGGCGCTGAGCTTCTATTCTGCGCTAAGCGCTGCGCATTTGGTGTTTTTTTCCTGGAGAGTTGAACAATGTTCAACTTTGGTAAAACTCTGTACTTGTCACTGTCACTTTTTCACCCAGCCGTCCGATCACAATGGATATCACCGTCCTCTTTCCCTACGTGCTTCGGCCTTCCTTTCATCCAGAGCAACTATTCTGTCTTGTGCCGACATTTTTACTCCTCCAGATATTCTGTATCATAGCAACCAGACGCAACCAAAGTGTCTCAGCTGAGAAAAACGCTGCGTCTCATTGCCATTCTGTGTTCTGCATTTAACAATAAACAAATATTTTAATAGTTTTAAAAGTGTCATCTTTGTCATTTAAAAAGCAACAAAATACCTAATAATAACCTAAAAATAAAGCTTATTTATGTAGCACTAAAATCAGAAACAGAAATTGCAATAATACCACATATTGCGGTGTTGAGCGAATCATTATCCCCGCAGAGGAAATTGCTTCACTGCGACAGCCCTAAATGCACCCAAAACACATTGAGGACGGCTTGTGATCCGATCGGCCAGACCACCTCCAGATGTGGTCAGGGACGCATTGTGACCACATTCAACACAAGTGCAAATGCAATTGTGTTTTCAATCCACATACAACAACTACGTAGAAGTAAATACTAATGCTCGGTCTGTCCAGAGTAACATTTTTCGTACTTCTTTCCCTCTCTCCCTTTCTGTGTAGACATGTTGCGTATTGAGGCTCATGTGTCCGCACATTACGAGCTTCCTCAGCCCTTTCAGACAGAGCGCTCAGATCTCAATAGGGACACTGGAGACACATATTAATACCAGGTGTAAATGTAATCAGGTTAAATCATGTCTATATATCTCTAAGTTATAAACTATCGAGTCTACCCAATTAAGAGGTACAATTTTACAAATGTCACAAATGTAAAGTCATGATCTTCACACCTGAACTGGGCTGGTGATCCAGGTTTTGAACACACAATTGTCACTACGAGCATAAATATGCCGTTCATTCCCTATATTCTCATCTCTCTATGTGCCCCCACCTTGTTTTTCTTGGGAGGCGGCGTCGACTGTGAGCTGCTGACCATTTCACGGGTTGGAGTGTCCGCTCGGGTTGACTCTGCCTGCTGCGGAGAATTGCAGCTGAAAACGCCCATATCCAGAGGGATATCTACCTCACTGAGGAGGGAACAAGGATGGAGGTAGAGGGGGAGGGAGGGACAAAGAATTGGGGAGAGAATATAAGAGGGAGAAGAAAATCAACATGGTTAAACGACCTTAATTAATCCAGGGCAACATTATTATTAATCGAAGTGTACAAGAGCTACAACTAACATTTTATATGAGTCTTGATCTAGATCAGTTACACACTTTAAAAGTGGCACAGTACTAGCTTACAGGATTAATTTTTTCAACCTGGACCCTACTTTCCAATGTTTTTGGGTCTATGTGACTAATGGGGACAACACTTTTGGTGAAATTGGTCCAGTATTAAGAGAGAACACTGCAGCTGCCACAACGAGGCTGTAATGTAATCGTTTGGGGCAACCTGGTACTGTCAATGTACGTCCACTAAAAGTTCTTGTTTTTTACACTGACAGGCTCAGATTGTTATTATAAGTGTCTGACAACATTATGGAAAGGACCGTACAGAGAAATGAAACTTTTTTTTTTACCTTTCGCTTGATCCCGACTGTTTGTTACTGTGCGTCTCGCTCGCAGAAGTCTAGTTCTGAAATCTTGCGTCGCATCCACATTGTGAAAAATCAGCTAAATATTCAGCCACGACACTGAAAATCTTTTAGATAACACTAAGCTACGCTTTCTGTCCTCCAACACAACAAACTCTGACAACACCGGCACTCCTCTCTCCAACTCTCACTCACGTTTCCACCGTTGTATCCCGGCACATGACACAATAACAAACAGAAAGTGGAAGGTAAGAAAAAGGTTTCATTTCCTTTCAGTCTGGCTAGCTGCTGTTCATCGAGAGATCACACAAGTACTGCTGTTTAATTCAAGACCAGGTTGAACCCTGGACTGATACAAACTATGTCTGAAAAAGTTTGAGTTAATCCTGTTTAAAAGCCAAAGAGGTTTAACCCCTAGCACCAGGAAACCAGCCCTGTGTGTCTTTAATTCTGCAACAGCAACAATCCTGGCTTCCTCAATTCCTCCATTCTGTTATATCGTACCCACGATCACATTGACCTTTCAACAGTCCCTACAATATAAGAATCTGCGAGTTTCTTAAAAGGATTATTCAGATGTGTTGATGTTGTATGAGGTACTGATCCACAGTCAGGGTATTACATACAGTAGATGGAGTTTGGAGAAACAGACAGGAGTTCTGGCAAGTAAGCAAATCAATGTACTGCTGTGGACGGGAGCAGCAGCAAAACGTCTTTTAGACACCTAAAAAAAAAAAAATCAATATCGGTGTAAGTGTACGCTATATTAAGAATATTTTTACCACTTTACCTCGCCATCAGACAGCCCTTTCCGACGGGGAACTGCAGCCATGTGCTCTCTTCTCTCTCTTTGACAAAAACAGTGATTTTACCTTGCAGAACCCATGAGTTGCTGGTCCACCGCTGCCTCGATCCGTTAGTTTGTTTGTGTTATTGTGTGACTTTGGTGAATTCGAAATGAACCCTTTAAAACACCAAAGTCACACAATAACACAAACAAACGGATCGAGGCAGCGGTGGACCAGCAACTCATGGGTTCTGCGAGGTCAAAATACTGTTTTTGTCAAAGGAGTCTGGTGGCTTTGAAGAGAATATAGAACGGCTTCAGTTCCCCGTCAGAAAAGGCTGTCTGACAGCAAGGTGACGTGGTGAAAATTTTGTAAATATAGCGAACACTTCAACTGATTGTTTTTAGGTGTCTACAATCCGTTTTGCTGCTGCCCCCGTCCACAGCAGTACATTGATTTGCTCCCGTGCTGGTACTCCTGTCTATTTCTCCAAACTCCATCTACTGTAGGTAATACACTGACTATGGAGAAGCACCTCATACAACATCACCTCAAAACACCCAAACGATCACTTTAAGCTCCTGTTTCCCTTTTTGTCAAACCATGAAACTGAAAATTATACAAACCGATCCACCTATACATACTGTACATGTAAAGTGTGCTAAAATATATTTATACCTACTCTGAGGAATAAGTTAACATTTATACATTTGCATTACTAATATTATCATCACATTACTATACGGCTGTGTTGAATAGTCGATTCTGATTGGTTAATCACGGCGTTCTGCGGTCTGTAATGTCTTTATAGCAGACCGTTGCTGTGTGTAGCACACCGTTGCCATGGGTGCAGTTCTGATGTCGGACTCTGGTGGACCGTTTTTGTGTCAAATTATTGATTTCTTCAGTAAGTAGCCGTGTAATAAGCGGGATAATGTACAGCTAGCCAGTCATTGTTGTGAAAGAATCCCCTTCAGGGCGATGAGAGACCGCTCCGCTACGCAACAATGACCGGCTCGCTGTACATCATCCCTTACATATCTAATTCTTTTATGTCACATATTTTCTCTATGTCATGCAGTCCTAATCTATCACGAACAAATCCTTACAGTACCTGTCATGGATGAGTATGTGCTTTGTATTTCGGGAGTTCCCTGATGTAACGTCCTCCCTCTTCCTCTTCTGGCTCCTCGTGGCTCTGACGCTTGGCGGTGGCGACGTGCCGTTGGTAGTCTGTGTGTCACAATTTTCCACAATGACTGCTGGCGAAAGGGGCAAAGACAACCCGTTGGCTGCTGCGGGGGGGACGTCTGCAGGGTCCTTAGTGACTTTGCTGGTGCTTACCAGCACGACTGAAACATGATTGGAGGAATCCACGGGCTGCTCTAATCCTGCGTGCGTACCGTTAGACAACGGCGTCTGGTCATCAGTCTGCATTGTCTCTGATTGGCTAGGGCTCTGTCTGGGGGAGGGGAGGTCGGACAGCGGAGAGATTTGGGACTTGCTTTCATTAGAAAGAGGACTGACTCCACCTGCTGGCTCCTCGTCCTCATCTTTGACACTTCCTTCTTCCCCCGCAGAAACACTTCCTACCAACTGATCCGTCTGATCCTCCTGCTTGGTACCATCACCTGCTGGTTCCGCCTCGTTGCTGTCGTCGTCCTCGTTATCATCATCGTCTGTAGAAGGAGGGAAAAATGAATGCAATGAAATCTTTCCTCCGTCTGTGCCACCCTGCCATTATGGTTTTACCGATCAAGTGAGAGAAACTGCAACCTCATAATGAAAATATGCAACAGAGGTACCCAGGAGATATTCATCACTAATGGAGACATTCTAAATAAGACACTCTTAATAACCTAATACAACCGAAGAGAGTTGATTGAAAACTAAACCAAAATATGTTTTAGGAATATGTTGACATGGTTTACCAGTGGCAGGAAACAAACACTGGATTTACTGTCAAAACTTGGTTTAATTTGAAAAAAGGAACATTTGGATTAATATCTCTGCTCTAACCTGGTCCATCCTGCTGAGTGCTGGCCTGGATCTCTTCCTCTATGTCTGTGTCTGATGATTCATCGTCTTCATCGTCATCCTCCTCCACCTCTTCTTCCTCCTCTGCCACTCCGTTCACCTCTTTATTTCCTTCTCCATTTTCTGATTTGTGGACCTGAAAATAAGATGTGTGAGGGTCAGACAGGAGGAGAGAGGAAGAGAGTGCAAAAATGAAATGGGAATGAAAAAAGAATAAAAAGAACTCTGTCACAGGTACTGCATTTAGCATAACAAATATGCTCAAATCATAACATGGCAAACTGCAGCCCAACAGGCAACAACAGCTGTCAGTGTGTCAGTATGCTGACTTGACTATGACTTGCCCCAAACTGCATGTGATTATCATGAAGTGGGCATGTCTGTAAAGGGGAGACTCGTAGGTACCCATAGAACCCATTTTCATTCATATATCTTGAGGTCAGAGGTCAAGGGACCCCTTTGAAAATGGCCATGCCCGTTTTTCCTCGCCAAAATTTAGCGTAAGTTTGGAGCGTTATTTAGCCTCCTTCTCGACAAAATAGTATGACACGGTTGGTACCGATGGATTCCTTAGCTTTTCATATGATTTTCATATGATACCAGTATCTTCACTCTAGCTATAAAACTGAGCCCGCTACAACCTAAAAAGGTGCTGCAACGTGCGTTAAAGAAATTAGTGGCGTTAAAACAAGTTTTATCGCGTTAACTTCGACAGCCCTAATAAATATGAAACCAAAAGCATGTGAAACACTGAAAGCAGAAGACGCCTGGGATTCCCCAGATGCTCTCATACCTCTTTCTCCTTGCTGTCTTTCTCCAGTCGTTTGGCCCTCTCCTGCTCCTCGGTGTCCTCTTGTTTGACGGCGTACTTGGTGATGACCTCGTCGAGATGGGACAGCGCCACTTCTCTGTTCGACCGAAGCTTCCGCAGCAGTGAGGGGTCCTTCAGAGCCGGGTCTGTGGCTTTAGAGGGTGGTGGAGAAAAGAGGGGGAACAGTGGGTTGGGGGGGGGGGGTAGATGATGGGAAAAGGACAAAGGCAAAGGCGAGGGCAAAGACAATAAAGAGTCAGATAGTCCCTTGTAGAGCGACTTTTATTATAGGCTCTAAAATGTAGAGATCTATGGTAGATCTTAAAGGTCCAGTGTGTAGGATTTGGTGGCATCTAGTGATGTGAACTGAACATCCCTCTGCTAAGTTCTCCCTTTCCTTATTTCCGAAAAATAATGTGTTTTTTGAACATTAAAGCATGAAAACATGTTCTAGTAGAAACCGAAAATATAAGTATGCACCTGAAAAAAAGTTTAATAGTTCCTCTTAAACATTTCTTTCCATACTTGCATGCTGCACGGGATACTGAATGAATGAAGGCTTGTTCTCTTTTGTCCAAACCAGAAAATAAAGGTTTCTTTGTGTTCTATTAACTATGTATTTGTGTTGATAATCTGCCATTCTGTAATGTCAGAAGAATGTGTTCTAACAGTCGAGCCTGCCACAGCAACCAGCAGACAGAAGAATTAACATCCTTGGCCGAAGCCTTACCAGGCTTGTAAGCATCCGTGAGGCGCGAGCCGAAGTTGTACACCAGGTCCAGGTGACGTCTCTCCTGCATGCAGCTCCCGGTCTCTCTGAAAGCCTCCTGGGCGATCTGGTTCAGTTGTTTCCGGCTCAGGCACAGGTTGTGGCGCTCATTGGTGCGCAGCACCTGCTGGAGGATGTCTTGGTAATCCGGAGGGTTCCGTTGCGCCTCGGGACTGTTGATGAAACGCTCAATCTGACAGGATGAAGGAACGTAGGGTATGGGATCAGGAGCATATCAAATTCACCCATATAAAAATACAGTAATACCAAACTAAACAGTTCTCCCAACCAAACCACAGTACGCACCCAAACACCACACGTTATGTCTTTGTTTTCTCATGTAACGTGTGTGGTGGTGCTAATGGTAATAGATTTATCAACAGTGCACAGATTGATATTTCTGAGTCTAACGGAAGGTGGACACTAGGGCAGTCAAAAGCAATCCCAAAACAATTAATATCATCGGTTTGGACAGTTGTAATTGCGCATTGCCTCTGGACAGCCCACACCCGAGAGAGAGACAGAGAGAGGGAGAGGGAGATAAGTCCATATAGATGTGCAGCGAGAGAGTGCTCAGGGAGCAAGATGCCCAAATATTAATTAATTAAGGCTGTCCTCAACTGAAGAAATTCTTAGTCAACTAACACTCATATGATTTTAACGACTAATCGATTAGTTGATTAAATAAACAGATCTGCCACAAAAGCACCACTTTAAATCTTGTGTTTACCAAAGATGTGCTCATAAGTTGGAAATAAGTCATTCAGCATGAAAAACAATCATAAAAAACGACTGATCGACTAAAGAAATCTTAGTCGACTGAGACCAAAACGACCAGTTAGTCGACTTATCGACTAAGAGGGGGCAGCCCTAGAATTAATCAATTTTGAATTAAAACACATAGGAGTTTGGGAGAAGCCCATAAGTATGGGCAGAAATATGTGTCACTAGAAACTGAATTTGAATAGTTTATATTTGAATTTGAGTTGCTCAACTTGAATAATTGCATTAAAAAACTGAATTTTAATCACATCATTTGAATTGAACTGAATCTGAATAGCATGATTTGAAATTGAATTTATTAGTTTGGAACTGAATTCCAATAAACTTGAAACTTGATTGTAATATTATGAAACTGAATTCAGTTGCACTGAAACTGTATTTGATCCTCACTGAAAATTCAACTCTCTATACTTCCACATTCAGTTCTCACAATTCAAATTCAATTCATCTAATTCAGTTTCAGTTCACTGAGACACACATCCCGTCGTCGAGGAAGAGCAGTCGAGTGCAGATTCACAGAACTCCGGTCCGTGTAGCCTAGGTTTTCATAGTTTGTTATTGATTAAATCCTGAATCCAAAGTGTCAGAAAGGAAGGTTCATCTCCACGAAAAATGACAGCTACAGTAGCTTGGAAAATAGTGATATGAGGCACTGAATTTGATGAATTCACTGTTTTATCAGACCACAAATGAGACAAGGATCAGCGAGCTAGACCTCCCCACAAAATATGTTAAAAAAGGCACTATTTCACTTCATGATTTTTTCTCTTAAAGCACGACTTCACTTTGTGACTGTCCTTTAAAATTAAACAGCACATTGTTTTTTCTGTAAATTGTCTATTACCAAAGCATTTATCAGTAATACAGTTAAGCTAGAAAAAATATGAATGTGTTGCGTTGCATGCCGATTAAGTGGTGCTTAATCATGTTGGAAAAAGTTAATTATTTATCTGTGTTAACGTTCAGTCAGACCTGCATGTAGTCCAGAGGTCTGTACTACGAAGCAGGATTTGGCGTTAGTGAGGTAACTTCAGGGTTAACTCTGGGTTTTCTGTCCTAAGAAGGTGGTTCACTTCTTACCGGGGTAGATCGCCATGGTAACTTATGCTGAAAAGCTAACCTGCTCCGAAGCAGGTTATGTTCCAGATAAGAGATCAGCTCGTATAAAAGCACCGCCTACTGACCAATCAGAGCTCAGTGCGCGGATCGTATGGTAATATTACACACATATGAAGAAGTTTAAGTCAAAATCCAGGCTAAAAACTACACAGTTTAAACTGACAAATGCAGGAAGGACAGCTGGGTGCTATGCTGTGGGTGTTTACCGCTTTGAATTATGTTTTTATATTTATTTTTTTCACACTGCCGGAGACGGGGACGCAGCTGAAAGAAGGTTGAAATAGTCATGCACGCCGCGTCGTTGTTAATGGGCATCATGAAGTGTAATCCATTGATTCATAACACATCTAAAAGCTATTTATATCTAGACAACTATATCTAACTTTTGAGTGTTCCGTTAAATTAATAAGTCCGTCAATTTACGCATTCACACATCGGGAGTTTTTCTTTTGCCAGCTGCCCTTCCTGCATTTGGCAGCTTCAACTGTGTTACCTTTAGTCTGAATTAAGTGTTTAACTTCTTCGTATTTGTCTAATATAGTTTGCTCTTCCTTTTTAAAATGTGCCGCTCTGTCTGTCTGTCTGCAAGTCAGTAGACTTGTCCATGTCTGTGATTGGTCATATGCTGCAAACACCGCCCCTTTCATGTGAACGCACTCATACCCAGACTGAGAAACCCTGAGTTGATTTACTGAGTTGATAACCACCTTTGTAGGACCGTTTAGCGGGATCTCTGTTGTTGGGGTTAGTTAAGCCAGATAACGAGGAGATACCCTGGGTATGTTGAACTCTCTTCGTAGTACAGGCCTCTGGTTGGTAGCAGGACCCAGATAAAACAACCCAATCACATAAATAGTGAACACAAAGTTTGACCCTGCTTGTTACTTTTCAGTACACTTAACCTGTTTGAACCAATAACAACCAGCTCACCTTCCTGTTGATCTCGGGATAACGAGTGCTTTTGTAGGGGATCCTCTGCTCAATGACTCGGCCCGTTAGTGTGCCGCACTTCTTTAGTTCACACAGCTTTTCATAAATCTTCATCATCTGGAAGAGAAGAAGAAGAGTTGTGACTAGCTGTCCCACAACCTGGCGCAATGGTGCTATTTTACAGCTTTCTGCGGTGTTTACAACCAGTGGAGCCCCAAGCTGCACCAAACTCCAGCCTGACCTTGCGTTTGAGCTTGTGTTCCTGGATGTATAAAGAGTCCTCAGTTCCCAGGTCGTCTAAACTCAGCTCGGCCTGCTGCAAGCGGCAGATCTCGTCGTTGTACGCCTTCAGTAGGTTCTCCAGGTACGCTATCTGAGAGGAATTGATAAGACACGAAAGGGTCAGGCGTGTTTACCTACAGTCTTCTGATCATCATCAAGTTGAGGCATATATCATCTGGTTTATAGGCTACCAAGTAAAAACAGGTGACAATCACACATTAGTGAGGTACTAATAGCATTACAGCATTGAATAAAATGATAAAAAACAGAAAAAAATGAATAAATAAATAAATAAATATATATATATGTGGCCATTTCAAAACCAAGATACAATAAAAAATCCATCAAATGCCCATTTACTGCACAGTGAACTGAATGAAATGGGAGCATACTGATACTTACAAACTACTACCCTAGTTTAGAGATCATTTAACCTTTCCTTTATCCTTTATTATCTACCTGATTACAATTTTACTGATGCATACAGTGGTTATTCTTTGCCTTTATTAATGCTCTTTATCATTCATAAACACTGAAGGAACTTGAAAAGTGGCATACAAATAACAATTCTAATTATTAGAATTAACAGCTGAATTATTTAAAAGGTCGTTATCAGCCAAAAACACTACTAATCACGCATAGTAGTGTTCAACACTAACCTGTTTCCTGGATGCCCTCTTTGCCTTTTTCTGTGCCTCCTGTTCCCCCACATTATTGCCCTCCTGCAGCCCTGAGGTGGTATCCTCCGCTGCCGGTTTCACCCCTTCCCCTTCCTCATCCATCATATCTTCACTCTTGTCTTTCCTTTTGAGCACATCAGAGGTAAACTGGAGAGAAGTTGATGTTGAGGTAGAAGCCCCGGGTTCAACCTTGGTGAGGGTCAGCCTCCTCTTGGCTGCATTCTGCCTGAGTGCAGTGCACAGTTCATTGATGTAGACAAAGGCTTTGGAACGGTTGGCCTGAGCATGAGTCAAACATCGTCCCAAGGTGTTCCTGAACTCCACGGATGACAGATAATCGGGGCAGGCCTTGGCATGCTTGGTTTGGAGGAAGGTCAAGACCTCGGGGCAGTCCTTGGTGAGAGATGAGCAGTGCTCCACAAACTAGGAGGAAGGAGGAAAGAAAACATGAAGGACGAGAAGGCAAGGTGACAGGAGGGACACGGGGAGAGAAATAATAATAACACATACAACAGCAGCACATTGTGATTCAGGTCCAGTTCACACCCAGCTTTAATGTATAATCAATATCATTACAACTCTCTGGTATTTACGACTATTGTAAATAGTTAAGATGGACATTTGCACATCCACAAAAACTTCATGGGATCAGGTGCTGGGTACAAAGATCAATGCAATGAAAAGCGAAAAGTATTAGCACACTGGAATAGGCTTCATGACCTCATCAAAAGGGAGCTTTTAATTCCAGCGTGTATATTCATTTCCATTTCATACAATATCACTAATGTCGTCAGGGTGAGACATGAACACAGCAACCAGCCAAAGGCTAATATACTGTAGACTGGACATGTACATTTGTCTAGAGTCTTACCACTGTTATTTAAGCAGAAACCCAACTATCATTTTGTCATATTTCTAAATAATCTAGACAGTTTGTGGAACAGCACAAAAAAACACTGTTAGAAATAACCAGCCACTTTGGATAAAACACTCAGTTTGTGCCCCTTAATATGAGCTCACCTCAGTGAACAACCTCTGATTCTCAGCCTGCAGAACATGTGTGTCCTTCTTCGCCGAGGCAAAAGGAGACTGGGTAATGTGGGTAGGGGCAGGCTGCTGAGCTTTGAGTCGCGACACACGTTTGGCTTGATGCTGAGAAGACGAGGTGGAGGCAGAGTGTGAGGGTTGTGGACTCTCCTCCTCTTCATCATCATCAAGGACGATGATCTTATCCGCCATCGAGGCAGGAGCCACCGCCATCCAAAATGTTGGCTATTTCTGCTTTCAGAATATACAAACATGGAGAATGTTGATCAGGGCAACTGAAAGTACAACATGTCAAAGAAGCAGTAGGAAGTTGAAGATGAAACAATATCAAATTTGCAGTGTTTTGGTGGAACATCATGTGGTGGGTTTAATAACAGTACTGAAGACCAATGTATAGTCTAAACCAGCTAGTAACTTAAAGCAGCAGTGGGTAGAAATGGAGCAAATATGATTAAAACACATTCTTTTTAAACTCCTCGGTCGCTATATCCTGACAGTAGTGCATGAGACAGGTAATCGGAAAAAAATCATGTCCCTCTGTGTCCTCCGGTGCTCCTAATGACATCTACAAGATTTCGCAGACCGAAGGAAAACAACCAATCAGAGCCGAGCTGGAGCCTTGCCGTCTCTGAGCAGCTGTCGATCACTCGCAAACTCCGATCAAATGGTCAAACTAGGCAGCGCTGATCAAATATGAATCAATATTCTGTTACTGTAATGCCTATTTCTCACCTCAAATGTTTACAGAAACATCTTGTAGTGTACTGTTTAGCTGTAAAATGAGAGAGTTTGTGACCCGAGCATGTTGAGAACAGTTCAGGAAATACCAAGCACCGCCCTGCAGTCGGAGCACACTTTCTCATTTTACAGCTAAACAGCACACTACAAGATGTTTCTGAAAACAATTGAGGAGAGAAATAGGCATTACAGTAACAGAATATTAATTCTTATTTGATCAGCGCTGCCTAGCTTGACCATTTGATCGGAGTTTGCGAGTGATGTACAGCTGCCTCCGTTGAATGAACAGCCAATAGGAACGCTCTCTCTCTCTGAAATGACCTGTAATTGGACAAAGTCTCCCGTCAAGGGCTAGATTTTTTTTAAAGCCTGAAAACAGAGCCATGAGGAGGAGCAGAAGTCTAGTTTTCTCTCAGAACACTTGAATTACAATATGCTGAAAGATTATTATGGAATTTTTGCCCTTACTTAAGTACAATACTCAGTGTTGCCAACTTGGCGACTTTCTCGATCGATTTAGCGACTTTTCAGACCTACTGTATCTCTAAAAAGCGACTAGCGACAAATTTAGCGACTTATTCAGACCATCGGGGGAAAAAGTGAGAAATATATTAAAATATATCATATTGTAATTCATTCCCATGCATGCTGCTCAGAGTAATCCCAGTGACCGGCTGTCCTGCCAACAGCGCGGGGTCTCTCCTCCTCCTAGGTCTAGCTATGCGGGACTACTTGTAGACTAACCTTAGTAGTAGTTAGTGTAGGACAGGCAGGCAGGAGGACGCCGAAGGTACGGAGGCCCTGAAGGGACATGGGAGAATTTTTATGGGGGAAAAAAAACCAAAGACATTGGCGTTTGTGAGGTAAACAAAGAGATTCTTTTATTGTCTCGCCCCACAATCGTCAAAGTATTTTTGTCATTAAAGTGGCAGTAGGCAACAATTTTTGGGCATAATTTGGCAACAATTCCATAATAACCTTTCAGCATATTGTAATTCAAGTGGTCTGAGAGAAAACTAGACTTCTGCTCCTCATCATGGCTCTGTTTTCAGGATTTAGAAAATCTAGCCCGTGATGGCAGATTTTGATCAATCACAGGTCATTTCAGAGAGAGAGAGCGTTCCTATTGGCTGTGCTCCAGTCATGTGACCAGAACTTGGCTTCCTTCAACAGATTTTACAATGGCGGCCGCGTCACAAACTTTCTCATTTTAAAGCTAAACAGTAACTCCAAGATGATTCTGAAAACATTTGAGGTGAGAAATAGGCATTACAGTAACAGAATATTGATTCATATCTGATCAGCGCTGCCTAGTTTGACCGTTTGGTCGGAGTTTGTGAGTGATAGACAGCCGGCTCTCATAGACTGCAGCTGGACAGCGGACCTTGATTTCCTCCGGTAAGTGAAATCCTTCAGATGCCGTTAGGAGCACCGGAGGACACAGTAGGACACAGAGGAACATGATGTTTTTCAGGTTACCTGTTTCATGTACTACTGTCAAGATATAGCGGCCGTTTTTCTAAAAATAACTTTTTTAAATCATATTTGCGCCAATATCGCATACTGCAGCTTTAAAGCACAGCCAATAGGAAAGCTCTCTCTCTATGAAATGACCTGTGATTGGTCAAAGTCTGCCGTCACGGGCTAGATATTTTAAAGCCTGAAAACCTGAAAATGCCTATTTCTCATCTTGTAGTTACTGTTTAGCTGTAAAATGAGAAAGTTTGTGACGCCGCCGCCATTGTGAAATCTAGTGAAGGAACGCCAAGTTCTGGTCACATGACCGAAGCACAGCCAATAGGAACGCTCTCTCTCTCTGAAATGACCTGTGATTGGTCAAAATCTGCCATCACGGGCTAGATTGTTTCTAAAGCCTGAAAACAGAGACATGAGGAGGAGCAGAAGTCTAGTTTTCTCTCAGAACACTTGAATTACAACATGCTGAAAGTTTATTATGGAATTTTTGCCAAATTATGCCAAAAATTTGTTGCCTACTACCACTTTAACAGACGTCCCCTTCAGAGGCTCTTGGATATTCTCCCTCCCTTTGTCGATTTTTTTTCCTCCAAATATACACAATAGAAAACACTGAAACGTGCTTGTGAAGCCGTGGAGCTCTAACACTGCCCCTCCAGTCACGGGCAAGCAAATGGACATTATGTTGCCTGTGGTTTAAGGGAATGAAACGAACAACAAGAAGTGAAACTGAGAAGCACCGGGATCTTAGCTTGATGACACAGTAACTGTTAGCTACATTAACATACACACAGATGGCAGAATAGACAAAAAGCTCTCGTTAAGAAATAACTGTTTGCACTAATCACACATGCTGACGCATACCGACCTCTTGTTTATGAGCAGAGTGACGTGACGACCGCAGGAGATGATGTTCCTCCACGATGAACCTTTAAAATCCTCTGTGATCGAGTTAGCTACCTTTGGTTAGCATCGGCTAGCTCGTTAGCATTGTGAGAAGTAAGTGAACGAAGTGAGAAAATAACGAGCCAGAAGAAAAAGCCCACGGTTTGGTTTTGTTTTTATGACATAACTTACTAGACAAGCAAACCCGCGACGCTGTTCAAACGTGTTTATGATCCCGCAGACTTTCTGTTTACCAAAACAATGCTCGTTAACTTCGCTGCGCTCTCGACCCGGAGCTCGAAAGGCTTGTCGAAAGTGTACCCGCTAAAGGACGCATCAGCACCAGAGCCTCTGATTGGTTCATAGAACGTTTAACGTCCAGTAAAGTCGTTAGCCATTGGGTGACTTGCTCCCGTTGAGTACCGTTGCTGTATTTTTTTTTTTTATACTTTTTTAAAAACATCTATTTGACAGCATCCGGAAGTGCATTAAAACTTAAATTTAAAATTACAAAAACTATTAGCTATATAAACAAACAGTATATATATTGCGTTTGCAGTTAATCTCATAAATGTCAAATAAAATTTGTTTCTCCCAACCTTGACAGATTTTCAGTATAAATATTTAATAATTACTTAATAATTATTAATAAATCATATTTCGTATTATGTCTGTCTGTCTAACATATTTTTTAGTTAATGCCACTCCACTCCAAAACGTTCACCATGTAGCTTTATTCTGTAAAGGACACCGGAAGTCACCCTTTCTCATTAATTCTAGCTTGAATTTTACTTGCGTTGAGTTTGATAATCAGGTGCTACCCAGATGTTTATACCAGTGGTCACTTTGTACATTATTACTCTCAAACTTTGCAGTATGGTCATTACTAAGGGTTTTTATTTAGAAACGTGTCTCATCCCTGCTGACTTGACGGCACGAAATAAAACACCACACCCATTTACAGTCTGTAAAGATACTTCCTTATACATTAATCTAAGAGGATACCCATCATAAATGTACACAGCATTTTCAGGTTAATTTCCCAAATGTGGCACACCGGCAGGCTTGACGATCATTTATAAACAGGGAACTGGAGGCAGCATGTTTTAAGAAATGAAGACTTTAATTATGATTTTTAAATTCTGACACAAATTTATAATTCCCCTTTAGTAGAACTATGTGCTCTGTTTGTACCTTTTCCTTCACACTTCTATATAAGTTTAATAGTACATTAGCCTAGGCTGCTAGAGCATCATTCCTACCAACACATAATGAAAGTAATACCATGACGCACAAACACACAAAACAAAAATGGCAGAAAATACATACATTATATTTTCTGTAGTTACAAAAAACAGGATTTCGTTTTTTTAAACACACACACACACTCCTCACACACCTCAATATTAGCTCAAAGATGATAGTTTTTTGGCTTATAAACATAGAGGAGCATCAGGGAAGCAGTGACATCTCCAAATTGAAGCTGATATTTCAACACATTTCAAAATCCCTCTAAGTTTCTGGCCCCTTTCCAGTGTTCATGACAAGATACAGTGGGAAGCCAATGCTATACATAGAAGCTATGCCGCTTTAAAGTGAAAAAAAGCCCTTTTCAGAAAACCCTCACTGATACCCCAGCAGAACTGGGTTTGCAGAAAAAAACATCTCTAAAATGTAAAAGTTTAAAGAGATTCACCACTATGCTATCTTTAAAATAAAAGACAGAACTGTCTCCTGGTTTGTTGGTTCAGTATCACACTCCCACAGCAGTTGACTTCATTCTTCTTTATTTGTCTTTCTATAAGTGGAAGAAGTGAAAAGTTATTATTGAGAAAAGACATGAAAAACACCCAGGTTCAGCTCCAGGGTTATAAGAAAATAGAAGTTGACAAGTGGTACATTAATGTGAAGACAATCAGAATTGTGCATGTCATGTATTAGTATTTGAAAAAGCAACATTACCTTGTCTTGTTGACCAGCCTCATCTGATCCTGTGTGTAGTGACAAGACAAAAAGTCATACACAGAAATGAAAATGAAATATCTGAAAGTATTTTCTTTAAATAGTATTCAGTGTTCAAGGCACAGCATCCATCCCATACATTAAAAATAACTTAATTTGAATTTTTTTTCTGGATTATTTGTTACCTGAGCTGGTGAAGGTCCAAGAGACAAACTTGATGAGACCGTAGAGCACTAATGCTACACCAACCATTGCCATTGAGTCCTCAATGGAGGGAGTACCGAACCCTGAAAAGACAAAAGAATAGAGTTCAAGCCTTAATTGATTCCCATTTATCTGACTTGCATCTTTGTTGTCAAGCTTGATGAAAATAATTCATTTAAGAGTTACATTTTCCACCACAGCCATCACATATAGTAGGTGTGTTAAAATAATCTTATCTCCGTTGAAGTTAGATTTTAAAGAGGATGAGCTTTGTCATTCATAGGAGTATGTTTTGACAGGCCCTTAGCATAAAATGACTACAATCTAGCTCAATGCGCACAAGTCACTCTACAGCATATGTCAGTGACATATGATGACTGAAATGATGATATTCAGGATGTGACTGCTGGTGCTTTTACATACATGTATTGTATGTATCCCAAGTATCATATGAAATCAAATGCAGAGGTGGGTGAAAGTTTACTTGATTGAATATCCAAGCAGGTAGAGACATTCACTGTTCACTACACTCAGTTAAAATAGGAAATGGCATCACATAACTGTAATGTATCCTTTAAAACCAGGAAAATACAACATTTAGGCTACAGTATATCAGAATAACCAAAATTCCAAATAATAACCCCCAGTCAATAGTGCGCACGGTGTGCAGCCCGTACGGGTCGTCAAATACCGTCATTTTTTCACGCCCCTCGGCGCCTGATACCTGTGAGTTTCCCCTGCTCCTCTGTCTCCCTCTGCTGTGTGCACAGTGCAGTGTGTCAGTTTGGCCCTGTTCACACCTGGTATTAACATGCGTTTTAGGTGATCCGATCACAAATGGACAGCTCTAAGTGTAGGTGTGAATGCACTCAATATGCATTGAGGACGCATTGAGATCCCTGCTTGACATCCACTACTACCATCATTATTATCAGCCTTTTTATTATTATTAGTAGTAGTCATATTTCTATTATTATAACTGCTATTTCTATTATCACTCTATTACATCCACTGCTATTGATTGTTGTTATTAGTACTACTTGTATTACTACTTATAGCTGTCGTGCTATTATTGTCGTTGCTTTGCATCTCTCTCTCTCTCTCTCTCTCTCTCTCTCTCTCTCTCTCTCTCTCTCTCTCTCTCTCTCGGCAGATGGCCGCCCACCCAGAGCCCGGTTCTGCCCAACGTTTCTACTCGTTAAAGGGGAGTTTTTTTCTTGTCACTGTCGCACCGAGTGCATGCTCTTTAGGGGATCTCTTGTTGGGTCTCTAAATCATAGAGTACGGTCTAGACCTGCTCTATATGAAAAGTGTCTTGAGATAACTTCTCTTATGATTTGACGCTATATAAAAATAAACTGAACTGAATTAAATTGAGATCCGATCGCTCAGACCACATTCGGTGGCCGCATATGGCCACATTCTCTTAGCAGTGTGTACGTGATCGTGTCCACATTAAGGACCGCCAACTCAACTGATGTCCCGCTTGGATCCACGGGATCACTGCGCTCGTCAGGTGAATAGACAGGCAGATGCGAGAGCTTGTCTGGCATGGAAACGGCTTCTGTGCTCTACTGTATTTTGTCGGTACAACTGTATTTTCTTTATAGGCTATAGCAACATATTAAAATATATTTTATCTATAGGCTACATATCTACAGACTATCAGACTAGGCACGGGGAAATACATTATTATCATATTTTTGGTGACGTGTTGGTGTTGTTGTTCAGGTGCACAGAGCTGACACCCGCCCGCCAGCACGCTCTCGTCCCCGGCTCTGAAGCTCTGTACGCCCTGTTGCCTGGTAAAAGTTGGGGTGTGATGTGAGCTCCTCCGCGCTTTGTTGACATAGCTAAGCTGGCTGTGCGCGCTTTAGTGCATGTTCATGCATGTGAGCGTGCCCCACTGGCTAGCTCATGGCCGCCACTCTGCACTGCTCTCTTACGGCGGTTACAGTTGATAACGGCGTCGCCGCGAAAGTGTAGTACCCACCCTCTGGTTTCCCCCCCCCCAGGTTAACACTGTTAGCTCTGTCAGCACCTTTGGCTTTGTTTCCACTGTTAGCACTGTTAGCAGCCGTCGCCATGTTGAGAGCCGTGCGGAGGCAATATAAATGCTCCCAATCTCGCATTTAGCACATTTAATACCTTGGCAATGTTCAGAAAAATCACTATCTGGCCTCTACTTTGTTAAGGAACAAAATGTTCAAACCCACTGTTGCCAAAAGAGCTTGATAAATGTCTTAAACTACAAAATACTTCCACATTACCAATGACATTGAGGGTCACGCTGGCCCGTCGTGTGCCCCCGGGATGGACTGCCACACACGTGACCTCCCCTCCTCTGCCCAGGTCCAGTTTAGTTGTGTCAAGCTCCAGCCGGGTGCTCTGGCTGTAGGTTCCATCCCAGGCCTGCCTGTGGCCCGTTACACTGTCTGATCCCAGAGGCCTGGACTTCCCATCGGCGTCTTTAAACTCCCAGCTCAGTTCCAGGGAAAGGGGGGCAAAGCCGGACGCCTCACACTGGACGGTCAATGTCTTGCCGGGAACAGCGAGGGGCAGAGGGGACGGGTGGATGGAGAGGGATGGAGGTTCTGGGTAGAAGGAGAAAAGAGTGGGGAAGAAAAAAAAAAAAAAAGGAAAGACAATAAGAGAAAGTGAATAATACCAATCTGGTTCCCAATGAAATCTGGGTTATTCAGGAGCTTACTATGTGCTCTTAATTTTCTAACAGAATAATTTGTTTAGTTCAGTGTTGTTTGACAGCAGATACTCAACAGTAACAGGCTATATGTGACAGTGTGTGAATGCCAACAGAGACTGATTAATGGTGCATTTGAGCACATTTCCTGTCATCTCCAGACTTGTGTGATGCTTTAGGGAGATAACGTTCTCCGAGAGCAGAGGTCCAGGTTTAGAAAAAGAATTTCACAATTACCGTTTTAAAGCATGCAGGTTTGTCTTAAAACACACAACAAAAAGTATAATCTTTTTCCTCACCTACAATCTCAAGCTCCATCGCTACCTGAGCAACAAGGTACGGCAGATACACCGTACAAATATACATCCCGGAGTGACGCACTTTAGCCTCCTGCAGGATCAGGGACGCATTGCCTTTCTTGTGCAAACCCTCAAAGTCCAGTGTGGCCCCTTCCTCTTGTGTATCAGCCAAGCGGTCCGTTTTGCCGTCGTAGGCCAGAACCACTCGTCCGTCGCCTCTGAACTGGTAGCGCCACTCTACGGCAAAACCCGACCCGGATAGAGGCGAGGAGGGCTCGGCCCAGAAGCCGCAATCCAGGAGCACTGGTTCCCCGAGTCTGGACTGCACTGAGACGGTTTTACTGGTCACACTCAGGATCACTGAGACAGAGACAGTGAGGAGAGAGAGTCAAACTACCACATATGATTGAGATAAGATTAACTTTTTAAATTTTTGACCATCTTAATTATAGATTTGTGCGTGTCTCTAAATTGGAGCAACATGTCGTAGATGACCCTTGGTGACAATCATCATTTTGACTGATCTTCTGTGTCATATATCATTACCATTGTGCTCTTTGGCTGCTGTGGGAGCACGCGTGATGGTGGAAAGGGCCAGCTGTTCGTTGAGGCCCTGAAGGGAAGCTGAAAACCAATCAGCTTGCAGGTATATGGGGCTTAGGGCGGAGTCTGTGAGTGGAGCAGCCCATTTGAGGGTGGAAGGCTGCGGCAGGAAGGGGTTGATCTCACACTGGGGCTTCTTGACAGAGCCTCTGGGAGGGTTCAGAGAGTGGTGGCAGAGAGTGGCAGCTGGGTCTGAGGAAAGACGAGTCAGAAGGGTAACATTGTTACGCTGTAAGTAGATCACAGGTGCTCGCTTCGCTTATTCGTAAAAGAAATGGAATTTGACAAGAGAATGGTAGCTTGATCGAAAGAGGAACATGATGCAGAGATAAATTTAGGCCTGTTTAAAAAGATTTAAAATCACAATCCTCTTTTTTCTTTTCTGATAAATACCTTATCAATAACGGAATCCCTCGCTGACAAATTGAAGTTTAAAGCTGCAGTAGAATTACAGCAAATATGATTAAAAAAAGTTATTTTTATAAAACGGTCACTATATCCATGAGACAGGTAATCTGAAAAAAATCATGTGCCTCTGTGTCTGCAAGATTTCACAGACCGGAGGAAAACAACCAATCAGAGCCGAGCTGGAGCCTTGCCGTCTCTGAGCAGCTGTCATTCACTCGCGAAATCCGATCAAACGGTCAAACTAGGCAGCGCTGATCAAATATGAATCAATATTCTGTTACTGTAATGACTATTTCTCTCCTCAAATGTTTTCGGTGCTTGGTATTTCCTCGACAGATCTCAATGTGACTGCCAGGTCACAAACTTTCTCAACTTTTCTACTAGAGGTCGACCGATATGGGTTTTTTATGGCCGATGCCGATGCCGATTTTTTACAGAATCAGGACAGCCGATGGCCGATATATGATGCCGATTTTTTTTTTGCCGATATGTTTGGCTGGTTTTCTTTTTTTCCTCCATCTGATAAAATATAACAGCTTAATAATAACAAATAATACACAAAATGTCTTAACTTAAGTAAACATTTATTGAACAACACTTATGGTCTGTCTCTCCAATTTGCACTTTGTGTCTGCACTGCAGTGCATATTTTATTTTGTGCATGATGGTTAATAGTAGTAATAGTACAGGGCTCAAAACCTTTTAAGCACCTTTCCAAAACTGTCCTAAAGCATGTTTTTTATTTATGTTTGTTGACAGACACTGTTACAAGCTATATGGCCATAATCTAAGTGATCAAAACATAATAATAACTTTGTTCACTCGTATTACACAGCCTGTTGCTCATATCTGCTGCGGACTACAAACAGGCCAGTGACGTCATAGACGCGATGTAGGACCCATAGACACGTTTAATGAGGAAGTGAACTTTTTGCTAAATGTTTCGACAAATTGCTCGTGTTTCCGTCCTCACACGCAAACTTGCACTTATGACAAGCATTGTCAGCATCAACTCTAGTAAAGTGTAATAACGCTTTATAAGTTTAGTTTTCTCCGTCATAGTTACTAAGAGCAGGAGCTCTGTGTGTGTGCGCTGCAGCAGCGTGTGTGTGAGAGCTGCTCCGCCCCGCACAGAGCGCTGCGTTACCTACGGAGAGAAATTCTCCGTTACCAAAAACAGAATTGATAACGTCGGAGCATTTCATATCTAACCAATTAAATATATAGGGCTTTGAAAGAGAAGAATTTAAGCCTACCGGTTTCTCCCGGCAGAATGGCAATTTGATTGACACAAGGGGAGGTGTCACACGTGTTCCACAGCAACAACAACACTGGGCTGCCCGCAGATGTGCCTGCTTGATAATCGGCTTAATATGCTCAGGCATCGGCCGATGCCGATTATGAAAAAATGTCAAATAATCGGCCCGATTAATCGGCCGACCGATAAATCGGTCGACCTCTATTTTCTACACTTTTCTCTGAGAACACTTGAATTACAATATGCTGAAAGGTTATTATGGATTTTTTGTCCAATGATGCCAAAAATATTCTGTCTACTGCTGGTTTAAATCTGCAAATAAATAAATTAATAATTTCATAAGCAACACTGAACCCATATATCTACATTATTAATGTAATATAAACAAAGAATCCTAAAAAGAGACAAGTTTTATCAGTAAAAAGAAAAAAATTATAGAGGATGCAGAGAATACATAGAGAACACAAGATTGCTGCATTTGTCTAGAGTATCTATTTAATGCTCTACATATTTTTCTAAGGCCTTTCTTCCAACAGAAGTGACCTTTACTCTGAAGGTTTACAGAGTTTTAAATAAAACACTGATAGTCCTTGTCAGAAAACACTAAAACACTCGCCTGACGTTTAGATAAAGTCATTTCCAGTGGGGGAACTGAATAAAGAAAGTTCTCTCTCTGTTTAAATAACTGTTTTAAGGGTATCTTTATACTGGGATCAGCCCCAGAAGTCATGCTGGGGCTCAACCAGGTGTCAATGCATGCAATTTAGAGAGACATGATGAAAAAGTGCAATGATGCTCAGGTATAATAATGATTTTATAGACTAATAGCACTTACATATCTGTGGAGTCTTATAATTTACCTTAAAACAAGACTGCTGACTCTGAAATGTAACACATTTGCTACACTCACTGTATCTACACACGATGAAACAGAGAGCATGGACCCACACACACGTTAAATTATCAAGGAAGCACAAAGCACACTCACTCTCACACACATCTAGATAAATGTGCGGTTACACATCCTGCATCATTTTGTACTAACCGGTAATATGGTAGATTCTGTCGGGGTTGATGTCAGATGGAGCCTGCTGGGTCTCTGCAGTGTGGCTGTGAGCGTCGGTTCTGATGTGAAGAAGGGATTTTTCCTGGTTTGTAGCTGCAGTTAAACCTCCTCCTCGACCCACTTTCTCCTGCACAAGCCAGCACTCCAAGACTGGACAGCTGCTGGTGCAGGCTTTAGACAATAGATTTAACAAGAAATTAACAATATTTATAAAAAAAAACAAAAAAAACACTGTGAAACAGGAGCATAATAGTCAGATTACACTATAATCTGATATTATAGTGCATAGCATTTTGTATTCTTCAGTGGCAACACTCCAACATTCCCCTAATATTTACCAATAACATTTTCTAATTTCGATTATGTTGACTGCTGCAATATGATTTGTGATATTTGAGGGAATGATATTTTAAAATAAATAAATAACATATTAAAATGACTATGGTGTGATTTTTGGAGGGATCTGTACCAAACAAATGTGTTTTCTTAAGTCTGTAGAATATGAATATGAATCTCTGCAATAGGCCATTTACTTTCAAATGGTATTTCGACACATTTTGCCTTAAACAAATATTGCACCTCCTGTGATTTGAAAATTGCAGTTGGCCATATTGCGATTTTGATAATATTTTTAATAAATTGTGCAGCCCTAGTGTCTAGTATCCTTCCGAAACTTATTATGGAATTAATCTACTAATGTTAAATAAGTCAAGCTGCAGGAAATACAAAATATAGAAGCAATTATGACAAGCATTAAGGCACTGCATGAATTAAACAGACAAAAATAAAAGTAAAACTGTGACTCTCCTCAGGGAGCCAAATAAGTTGCGGTTGACTAAAGTGTTGCAGAGTCTTGCTTTCATTTTTATTCTCCTGCTTTTTCATGTCGATGTTTGGATTTTTAACAAGAATACTGACAAAATGTGCAGTATTCTGTAGAAAGTCTAAGAAAGTTCAGCTTATGTTTTCCCTTTTTTTTGTTATCTATCTCTGTATCATAATGTTTTTGTATTTTAATAGTTGTCTCAATTGTAATAATTAACTGAGGTGTTGATGCTGTGTGTAACAGTTTCGGCCACCAGAGTGCGCTACTGCACTGAACGCTTCACACCAGACTCCCTTTATAAAATAGACAATTTAACATTATCTATGTTAAAGTTAAAAGTAAACGATGAATAGGACATTTTTTACACGTTATATTACGTGACTGGATTTATACTAAATTCGGCATATATGTTTCACGAATAGTCACATATTACTATATATTAATAGCCTGAGATTTAAAGTTGGAGTTGTTTTGCACACTCCTCCATTGTTAAAATATAGTAGACAGCTGTTTTGGTACTTGGATTTTTCTGAAATCCTTAAGGCTACAAAATGTCTTGGTTAACATTCTCAAAATTTGCTGCAATTAACATTAACTGGCCTATCGGTACATGTACCGTATGTTCATTACACGAGAAAACACGCATCCGGTATATAGGTTACAATGCGAATGCATACAAGTCCTGGTTGTAGGCTATATGTCGTGTATGTGGCAGGCAGCAGAGCAAAAATATTGACAGATGTCCTATTAGCGTAACGTTACCTTTGATGAAGCAGATCACTGCAACCAGGGACAGTTTGTAGATTGTAGAGAAGTTCGTCATGGTTGCGTCTCCCCTCAGCCTCTCTCTTCTGCTGCTGTATAACGAACCAAGTGGAGATCAGATCGTTGGTTTTCCCCTTCAACTCCGGCTTCATTTTACTTTCACTTTCGCCTACACAGTTTGCCCAGAGTTAGCCAGAAACAAATACAAATTCCGGTCATAATTTCAAAATAAAGCCGCAATAATCAACGCTTAGTGACATCAAAAGAGGTCTATCTGAAAATAAAACTGACCGGAAACTCAAAGACAAACTCTTTATCAGAACTTGAAAGCAAACACTGCCTGAAATAGGTTAAACTGTACCGTGAGAAGTTCTTCTGCTCTACAGTAGATGGCGCCCTTTGCCAAACAATAATCCACCAGGACTTGGTCTGGACCATACAGTCTATACTATAGACTGTATGGTCCAGACTATAGACTCTATAGTCATGTTCCACAACCATTATGTGTCCTTCCTTTGTCCATTAAAGCTTCAGTAGGCAACAATTTTTTGGCATCACAATAACCTTTCAGCATATTGTAATTCAAGTGTTCTGAGAGAAAACTAGACTTCTGCTCCTCCTCATGGCTCTGTTTTCAGGCTTTAGAAAATCTAGCGCAGGACGGGAGACTTTGACCAATCACAGGTCATTTCAGAGAGAGAGAGAGAGCTTTGAGGACGTCAGATGAGGACAAGTAAAACAGAAACAATCAATCACACATCAATGTCATGACCCTCATATCCAGAGAGCAATACTTGGGTGTTTTTATGTGCTTTTAACATGCAACTTTTAAAAAAGTGATAAATACAACTCATTTCCTTTTGATATATTCAACAGATACATGGGTTATTTTCCTTTAGGTGCAGTTTCTCTTAGATTTAAAGCCAATTGTACACACTTTATGTATGACTTTTCAGTCTCACATCATTGACGTTTTACTGATGATCATGTTTGATTATTTTTCTGCAGAAAGTATTTCCTTCAACACCAGAGGAATGTGGCAAAACCAAGAAGACGAGAAGCTATGATGGCCTGGCAGGGACCAAAATAAGATAACAACCATGTTACTGTGTATGGCAAAATATGCAGATTATGCTGGATCTCTGTGTCACAACAACACAGAAACGAAACCTAACAGACTCATCAGGTGATTTACAAGAAATGGTACAGAGGGTTGTGCTGTTTCTGGCCAGTGGAGGAGCTCTTACCCTGTTACTGAGGTAAAATAATAATGTCTGTGTGTTAGAAATCAAATATTGACGCCCAGTTTGCCCTGCAGTGACTGCCAGGTCAGAGCGAGGGAGTGTTTGTGTGTCTTCCATTTCAAAACAACAAAGAAAGACACAAAATGGCAGCATACAGGCGTTCTCATCGTGACAACGTGCACTAGCGTGTGTTTGCATGAATGGGACACTATGTGCATCTCTTAGCTTAGGAGCTTTACAAAACCGCACAGCGCTGTGTCTTGCAGAGCTTTATATTTTTCAGTGCAATAAAGGAATACAAAAAAATATACAATAAAAACATGCAGTATAAGGCAAGGCAGGCAAGGCAGCTTTATTTGTAGAGCACATTTCAGCAACAGGGCAATTAAAAGTGCTTTACACAAACATTCAAGAACATTGCGACAAAGTGCAAAAGAACATTAAGACATAATTAAAACAGTCTTAAAAACATAAAAACGTCAAAGATTAGAAAATAAAAAACAAGCTAAAAATAAAAGCTAGAACAGAAGCTAAAATAGAGTACAACACACAAGAGTAAAAGTTATAGTGCAGTATAAGATAATTATTCGGTTTAGTAAAAGGCAGCAGCAAACAGGAAAGTTTTAAGTTCTGATTTAAAAGAACTAAGAGTTGGAGCGGTCCTGCAGTTTTCTGGGAGCTCTTTCCAAATATCAGACCTGATCCAGACGACCTGAGAGGTCTGGATGGTTTATAACATAGCAGAAGATCAGAAATGTATTTTGGCCCTAACCGATTTAGTGCTTTGTAAACCAGCAGGAGCATTTTGAAATTAATTCTCTGAGAGACAGGGAGCCAGTGTATAGACCTCAGACCTGGACTGATATGATCCACTTTCTTGGTCTTAGTGAGGACTCTAGCAGCAGCGTTCTGAATCAGCTGCAGCTGTCTGATCGATTTTTTAGGAAGACCAGTAAAGACGCCGTTACAGTAGTCAAGTCGGCTGAAGATAAATGCATGGACTAATTTTTCCAAATCCTGCTGAGACATCAGTCCTTTAATTCTTGCTATATTCTTCAGGTGATAGTAGGCTGTCTTTGTAATTGTCTTAATATGGCTGTTAAAGCTCAGGTCAGAGTCCATGACTACACCAAGATTTGTAGTACAGTAACTGCTTATTCTTCCCCCCTCTCCCATTAATCATCTTGCGATCCAGATTTATATTGTGTGACCCCCACAGAACCACAGAATGAAACAGAACTGTATATGATGTAGCAGATAATCCAACCTGACCTAAAACAATAAAATGCTGCTTACATGCATCAGTATTAAGAAGTAAGTACTTTCACTTTTGATACTTAGAACATTTTGCTGGTAATATTTCTTTACTTTCACTTGAGTAGGATTTTGAATGCAGGACTTTTATTTGTAATGTAGTAATGCTGTTAAGTATCATGACATCACCGATCAATTCTTTCAGTTTCATTTCTTCAATTCTTCTGTTTCGAGTACTCCAGAGGTGCTGCAACATGAAACCTATAGGTGCAACTTTGTCTTGACAAACTGACTGGATTGCTTTGTACAGAATCAGATTATTATGGTCTTATATGGTATTATTATGGTATATGGCTGTTTCTGCAACTACGGTCACTTCTATGAATTTTAACCTGTAACATGTTTATTTTTATGGTTTTCATCACTTGTTCTTACTAAATGTCCTCACCGCAACATTACAATAACGTTCATTTTATACATTTTGCTTTTTCAACTTCTATAATATTTTTAAGACATTTAAATTAATTTTCATCAAGCTTTGTGCATCATTGGAAATATTGATATAAAAAGTTTTTTTTTTAAAATAGGGGATTTGATCATTTTCTCTACACTCTGAAAAATGTAGACAGTAACCATAGATGTCAGTCTTCATACACAAAACATATAAAAAGAGTTGTGTTTTATGAAAGATATTGCAATTCTAATGTCTAATGTCTTTAACGCAACAGCTTTAGGTGTAAGTACATATTGCGGAAATTATATTTTTGCTAATATTGCAGATAAACGGCAGCTAGCCAGGTCTGCTACGTTAGCTTTGACTCTTAGCATCTAATATACATGAATTCAACAGTAATATTAAGTTATTTTTAAATGTAGTTCAAAATATACAATTACTAATCTGTATGGTAAAGACACACAATAAATTAAAAAGAAGAAGAAAAGGTGATCTTCACCTTGTTTTTGATCTTGAGGGTCACCTATGTGGGCGGCCCAACATGTCATCCATGTGCTCACCTGCTAACTTTTGTTTCCATAGAAACTAGATTTGTTTGGTTTTAACAAATAAATAATTTTAATATGGTGTAAAGTAATATATATAGACACAGCGCCATGTGGTTTTGTAAAGATCCTAAACTGAGAGATGCACAGAGTATCACTTCCATGCAAACACACACTAGTGCACGTTGTCACGATGAGAACACCTGTATGCTGCCATTTTGTGTCTTTCTTTGTTGTTTTGAAATGGAAGACACACAAACACTCCCTCGCTCTGACCTGGCAGTCACTGCAGGGCAAACTGGGCGTCAATATTTAATTTCTAACACACAGACATTATTATTTTACCCAAAGGAAAGGTAAAATAGATCAAGAATAGAAGAAGATATGACAATATGTTTTGATTTGTTTTATAAACACAGACATGAAACTCTCCAGATAACACTAATGATCTGGAACAGGCAGAAGCAGTGAGTCCCGATGATCCTACCCAGAATGCAACTTCATTAACTCCTTTTTTATGTCTCTGCTGAACCCTGCTGTTTCTCTTTCTGGTAGGCTATGAGGCCTTTTCAGGACTCAGTAACAGGGTTAGAGCTCCTCCACTGGCCAGAAACAGCACAACCCTCTGTGCCATTTCTCGGAAATCACCAGGGGTCTCATTTATAACCGTTGCGTACGCACAAAACGGGGCCTGAAATGTGCGTACGCCACTTCCCACGCAACAGTTGTGATCTATAAAAACAAACTTGACGGGAGAATGTGCGCACCTGTACGGAAACTTTGACCCATGCGTACGCACATTATGGAGGCACCGAGGTAGGGGAAACTAGCCACGCAGATGGTGAGGCGGTGAATTGAAACCAGATTGTAGAAATTAAACATTTAATGTCACTTCATATCACACGTTACTTATAGATCCACTTTATCATAGATATTAAAACCAGCAGTGTGCTAGTGAGCCATACTTAACTCATAAGCACCTTACAAATGTAAAATATATCAGCCAACTCAAATCTCAAAGCAAATTCCGCTCAATATCTCATCAGCGCTGTCTCACCATCACGTCCCCCCCCCACCTCACCTCCGGAGCGCAGAGGAGAGGGCCAAACTACCGAGACTCAGCTGTGGAGCAACGTAGCTGTTGAAATCATGATCATCGGAGATATCAAAGTATGATAGTAGTTTTTATAAAGTTGTTGTGTGTAAAATCGCTGCAGTGAACACGATATAACTTATTTATGGTTTATTAGATAGGGACATATACAGTATAGATAGACAAAAGGAAAACAGCTGTCCGATGTAACTATCAGACTGTCTCCAGTGCGCCACCGCGGTGCGCCACACACACTCAGCTTCCTCCAGTCACCTCCACCCAGCACATCTTCACCACCTGCACATACAGTATGGATTGAGTAAATTAGCAAAATGTGGAAATAAAGCCAGTGACAGCTCTCGCACAATCGTTACTCTCCATATCGTCATATCATTATCAGTCCTAATCATAATACAGGCCAAGTTCGCCATAAAAACTTAAATGAATACATTGTGTTCACCTATCAAACTTCCTTTTTAAATGATATCCAGGGTGGGGGATATTACTGATTGTCGCGATCATTTTGACAAGTTGTGAATCGACCAGTCAGATTGCTGTAAACATATAAACACTGCCGTGAGACTTGTAACATGCTGCATGGTGGATGCACTGTCACTGTGAGGACTACGTGAATGGTAGAATTAGGAGGGAACGAGTGTTCACGGACCTCCTCACCCACAAGAACCTCGATGTCTGTATCGGAAAAACTCCTTTTCTTGGTCTTCCTCTCGGGACTCGCCGTGATTCACCGTAAAGATCCACTGATCAACAGGCTCATTTACATGGAGAAACATTCATGAGGTGCTTTGCATTGACCATTTATGGCTGAATGTGGGCGTGTCGAGGGCGGGATAGGAGGCTGATCCACCTGCGCACATTCCCAGGTGGAATGTGGGAACATTGCCTGCAGGTGTGCGTACGCACAGTTTTATAAGTCTGATTTTTTTTTGGCGCACGCCATTTTCGGCTTTTGTGCGCACGTACATTTTTAGTATGGATCCTACGCACTGTTTTATAAATGAGACCCCTGATGAGTCTGTTAGGTTTCGTTTCTGTGTTGTTGTAACTCAGAGATCCAGCATGATCTGCGTATTGTGGCATACACAGTAACATGGTTGTTATCTTATTTTGGTCCCTGTCAGGCCATCATAGCTTCTTATTTTCTTGGTTTTGCCACATTCCTCTGGTGTTGAAGGAAAGACTTTCTGCAGAAAAATAATCAAACATGATCATCAGTAAAACTTCAATGATGTGAGAAAGAAAAGTCATACATAAAGTGTGTACAATTGGCTTTAAATCTACAAGAAACTGCACCTAAAGGAAAATAACCCATGTATCTGGTGAATATATTGAAAGGAAATGAGTTGTATTTATCACTTTTTTAAAAGTTGCATTTTAAGAGCACATAAAAACACCCAAGTATTGCTCTCTGGATATGAGGGTCATGGCCTTGATGTGTTGTATTAAATAGAGAGATGGTCGATAAAAACAAAATTTGTATGTGTAGACTGTATGTGTGAGTATTCTGGTCCATTCATTGTTTCTGTTTTACTTGTCCTCATCTGACCTTTGTTCTCATAGATGGGATTCTACTCCTGAAAGGTTGTAGCCTCACATTAACCTTAGAGGCAGCCTATACTTTTTGTCATATCTCACAGGTGCTTCATACGGAGCTCCCCTAGACCCCAAGGAGAATTTTTTTATTAACTCGTTCCCTCAAGTCAGTAACTCGAGGTTAGGTTAGGTTAGTTAGATTCCCTCGAGTTAGGTATCTTAGGTATGAGTTACTTCATAGAGCACTTCTTCCAATCATGACAGTCCACGCATTGCTGATGTACGTCGGTAAAGTTGTAAAGGTATTGACAGATTCAAACTTCCTGGATCAATAACTTATACCAGAAGCGTTGTTAAAACACAAAAAACGGCTCTTTCTAACCGTAGTAAGGTAGACAACGAGCTACAACCTCATTTTAATCACAACGAGCCTTTAGTCCTCCTAGCTGGACACATTACATTGGTCTCTATATGCAGCCGGCTGTCAGACGAGTGGTCAGGGACCGTCTACAGAGTGCAACGCCGAAAAGAGAAAAATAATCAATAACTTCAGTATTATACAGTGTAGTACCACCAAAATTACTTCACACATCAATGGTCTCCTCGTAGTTGTACTAAACACTTAGATTGGAAAAATATGCTTTTGCATAATTTTGGTGAATATCTAATGTGAAAAATATTCAATAACTTCACTTTTATAAAGTGTAGTGCCATCAAAATGTCTTAATTAGTTTAAAAAAGTGTAATCAGGAAGAGACCATTGAGGTGTGGAGTGATTTTGGTGGTACTACACTGCATAATACGGAAGTTATTGAATATTTTTCCTATTAAGGATGACGTTAAATAACAACAAAACATATCGTAATATAATTGTGTTACCATTATTCATTGTCTTTAGAAAACGCAACAATAACTTGATGAAGTCATATTTAGGATTATTGTCGCATTGTGGTTATAAATGTGTTCATATTTGTTGCTGTTTGTCTCCTGTTCTGAAGTCTTTCTGTCAATATATCGTTTCACTTAACACCGACAACCTCTGTTGTTCAATTTCACCTAGTTACTCATGACGCACAGCCAATGTGCAATTTTCTACTGGTCAGAATCAAGCCGCTGCACATGTTGCGCAGTTTTGAAGGAACAAGAAGGAGACGGAGCTACACATCGTGGCGAAGTTCTCTTCTCGGTGTCTCTTTATGTGAATAAAATGAGGAAGGTTATTTTGCTGCTGTTGCTCTGCCACGGTGCATCCGCAGGTAAGATTTACTAAAAAATGTTTTGTAGTTAACTATACTGTAAGTCTACTTTGAAGAGATTAAGGCTGCTTCCATAACGCTGCTTTAACGCGGAACTGAACACCGTCAGTCTTTTGGGGGTTTTTATAACGAGTTTATTTATAATACTTGAGATACATTCATTCATATTTTTTCATCAGGTAAAAATATATTGTACTCATATATTTAGCCTAGATCTTATTTTACTAATAGGCTACACGTTGTTTAACCCCATGTACCAGATACTTAAATTTTTATTTTCTTTTTAAATGTTTATTTATTTTATGATTGTATATTATCTATAATTGGTGGTCATTTGTATCGTCTTTTATAGTGTGTTTTATGGTCTGTTATAGCGTTTCTTTAATAGTGTATTTTGAAGTAAATTTTTGTAGGAGCCATGCATTTTATTTGTGTAGTATGCCTCCAAGCACCAGGGGGTGTGAGGTAGATCATATAGGCCACATGCCAATTACCACAGCTGCTGCTGATAGAGAATGAGCGAACAGTTTCTGACTGTGATCGAAAGCTATCGTGAGTTGTGTGTGTTATCAAACGACAGTGTGTTGTTTATGTCTCTAGCTGTTTATGTATTAACTTAAAGATTAAAACTTATTAGGCGTGATGGACACGGATGGACATGGTTGGTAAATAAACACCATGTTAGAAAGTTTTGGAGCTTTGCATATCACATGTCTAAACAACATTTACCAATTAGCAGCCAGTAGCGGCTAAAGGTGTAGGACTTTAGTCACTACAATTTTCTTAAAAATTTGCTTCTTGTCCTCAGGGAATTGGTACTAATTGGTAAAAAAAAGAAAAATATTTGAAAAATTCCATTTCAAAAACCTGATATCATTTAATTACCTTTTTCTTCCAGTTTTTTTTAATTTATTTTTTTTATAGTATTTTTATTTAGGAAAAAGAATATTATTTAAAGATATTTAACACAGAGCATTTTCACTTTTCTCCCACTCTCCACTGCCTAGACAAAATAACGTATAATAACACATCTACACAGGGAATGATGGTTCAAAATTAAAATTTTAAATAAATAAATACAAATAAATAAATAAATAAATAAAATAATGTAAATAACCAAAAGCAAAATAACTAAATAAATAAAACAAAAATAAAATAAATAAAAAACAAAAAAAGACAGCAAACTTAATAAATAAAATAAAACATACATACAGATTAATTAATTTAGCATTTTGCATAGGAAAAGATACAAAGATACATATGCATGCTTTAAAATATAAACAAATTAGTGGATGTTAAAGTATATAGGCTTATTTACCATCAGTTATTAACTACATTCTGGTGTGTAGAGCGCTCCGGCTGTCAGTCACTCGCGAACTCCGACCAAACGGTCAAACTAGGCTGCGCTGATCAAATATGAATCAATATTATGTTGCGTTAATGCCTATTTCTCGCCTCAAATGTTTTCAGAATCATCTTGTAGTGTACTGTTTAGCTGTAAAATGAGAAAGTTTGTGACGCCGCCGCCATTGTAAAATCTGTTGAAGGAACTCCAAGTTTCAAGACCGGAGCACAGCCAATAGGAACGCTCTCTCAATGAAATGACCTGTGATTGGTCAAAGTCTCCCATTAGATCTCCCGCTAGATTTTTTAAAGCCTGAAAACAGAGCCATGAGGAGGTGCAGAAGACTAGTTCTCTCTCAGAACACTTGAATTACAATATGCTGAAAGGTTATAACTTATTATGGAACTTTTGCCCAATGATGCCCAACATATACTGCCTACTACCACTTTAAGGAATAGCATTATTATTATTCATCCAAGCGGAAGCTTTCAGTGGGTGTTCTGATTTCCACTCCAACAATATCCTTCTCCGAGCAAGAAGGGTTGCAAAGGCAAACACATCTTTTATTTTATTCGTCATTAATATACCCTCCCCCGGAACTCCCAAAATTGCCTTTTCAGCACTTGGTTGAAAGTCTTTGAGAAATGCCTCAGATAAAGTCTGAAATACAGTAGCCCAGAAGCTATTCAGCTTATTACAAGACCAGAACATATGGCGAGGTTTACCTTTTCTATGTGACATCGATCACATATTTCATTTACATTAGGGTAGATCTTAGACAGTCTGGCCTTACTATAATGGGTTCGATGAAGAACCTTGAACTGAATTAAGCTAAGGTTGACCCGTTTACCCCCCCCAATGCACCACTATATACTTAAGCAGATATACAGTATTAGTTCCAAGCTCTTCCACCCGGTCTGCTCGGATCTTATCAGGTGCAACATTATTGAGTGACACAATAGTACTATAAATATTTGAGATGAGACCCTTAAACTGTACAGGAGTTTGCAAAATAACATATAGTCCTGTTCTTGGCGGTAGATTGGGAAAACATGGGCTAATGCTGCAAACTTTCTCTTCCAGTGATTCACTCTCTGAAATATTTCTTCACTGCGTCGTCTGGAGTCCCAAACTTCCCAGAGTTTGTGGCTGTTGGGTTGGTTGATGAAGTTCAGATAGATCGCTATGACAGTAACACCAGGAGAAACGAACCCAAACAGGACTGGATGAGCAAAGTCACAGAGAAGGATCCTCAGTACTGGGAGAGGGAGACTGAGATCTCTAAGACTGCCGAGGAGGCCTTCAAAGTCAACCTTGACATTGCAAAGCAGCGCTTCAACCGAACTGGAGGTTTGTTTATGTTTCACTTTCTACTCAAAAAGTTGACTCCTGGATCATACGTCATATTGGCGCCATATTAGACCTGGCAAGACTGGCCCGGAGGTGCTGCTGTTTTTCTGGATAAAAAGCACTATAAGGTCTACATTTCTCAACCGATTTCAATGAGTCGTTATTATATTAAAGGGTTTATAATCTATGAGGAGTAACGTTAAGTTAACGTAGCAATTTTTTTTCTTTTCTTTTTGAAAAACTGTTAAATACGTTAACGTCACTGCTTCTGGTTCATTCACAAACAATAAAACTGATGGCATGTCTTGATTAACAATTACGCTATTAGATTATTATTTTGCTGTATTATCACCATTATTTCAATAAATTCAGATCATAAGTAATATTATTATACTAATATTTATTGTTACCATTATTTATTTATGTATTACTATTTGCCTGTTATTCTGATTGCACTTATTAGTAATAATAAAATAATAAAAAATAAAATAGTAATAGTAATTACAGTAGCAGTGTTAGGGGTAGCCTAACACTGAAAGCATGATCGCTAAAATGGAGGCAGACATTTCATTGTACATTATATCATATTATATTATATTATACAGTATTATATTATACAGGGACCTCTCTACAAGTATTAACCTTAACCAAGGAAAATAAACCAAAGCAATACTTGACAAATGTGAGTTTTAACAATTTCTTATGATAAATGAATTATTTTCTATCACGTAAGTAATTCAGTTAATGTAAGCCGACGGTACAAACTCGTCTCTTGAGCGTCTCGATTATAGCTTAACTATCGAGATTCTAAGTAACTGGAGACAAAACGTTATTTTTCTACTCCACGTAGATCATAAACCCTTTAATATAATGACGACTCGTTGAAATCGCTTGAGAAATGTAGACGTTATAGTGCTTTTTATCCAGAAAAACGGCAGCTCCCCATTCACTTCTGTAGGGTTACAGGCCATTCTTCCCAGGTCCAATATGGCGCACACGTTGACGTATCGCTGACGCATCCAATTTGGTGTCTATGTGTATATTTTATGTCTTTAGGCAGTGGTGGCCTAAAGGTTAGAGAAGCGAGCTTAAGACCATAAGGTCGCCGGTTCAATCCCCCGGACCAGTAGGATAAATCTGGGTGGGGAAAGTGAAAGGTAGCACTTGCCCCTCCCTCATTATGCCCTTGAACAAGGCACTTAACTACAACCGCTACAGTGGAGCTGCTCAGCGGCCAGCAGATCAGACTGTGGTTGTACTGGGCAGCTTCCAGGTGTTAATGTGTATCTGTGTGAATGTGATCAGGGCGCTCCTGGAAAAGAGAGCATTGCTCTCAGTGAACCTCCCCTGAATAAATAAAGGTTAAAAAAAAAGAGGATAGGAACTGTGTTATGAGGACACTCTGTTTCCCAGAAGTCTCTGCCTCTCTGTGTCTCTCTAAAGGCCAATGCACACTGGTGCCGAACGGCGCGCATCAGAACAGCAACCCTATTGTTTTCTATGTACACCCCCCCACACCGGTGGTGGTTTGGTGTGCGTCGGCGCTCGTTGATATGCCGCCCCGCGACACTTCACGCCACTGACCTATTATTGCATGTACACCCTCTGCTTTCCACACCCGTGGAGTCTCTTGGTGTGCGCTCTCGTGTGTCTCGTTTTATAAACGGCCAATTTCCTACACCTTTTCACGCGCCATCAGTCCAGTTCACCTACGTCAAAATCTGTTGAAGGAACTCCAAGTTCCAAGACCGGAGCACAGCCAATAGGAACGCTCTCTCAATGAAATGACCTGTGATTGGTCAAAGTCTCCCATTAGATCTCCCGCTAGATTTTTTAAAGCCTGAAAACAGAGCCATGAGGAGGTGCAGAAGACTAGTTCTCTCTCAGAACACTTGAATTACAATATGCTGAAAGGTTATAACTTATTATGGAACTTTTGCCCAATGATGCCAAAAATATACTGCCTACTACCACTTTAAGGAATAGCATTATTATTATTCATCCAAGCGGAAGCTTTCGGTGGGTGTTCTGATTTCCACTCCAACAATATCCTTCTCCAAGCAAGAAGGGTTGCAAAGGCAAACACATCTTTTATTTTATTCATCATTAATATACCCTCCCCCGGAACTACAAAAATTGCCTTTTCAGCACTGGGTTGAAAGTCTTTGAGAAATGCCTCAGATAAAGTCTGAAATACAGTAGCCCAGAAGTTATTCAGCTTATTACAAGACCAGAACATATGGCGAGGTTTACCTTTTCTATGTGACATCGATCACGTATTTCATTTACATTAGGGTAGATCTTAGACAGTCTGGCCTTACTATAATGGGTTCGATGAAGAACCTTGAACTGAATTAAGCTAAGGTTGACCCGTTTACCCCCCCCCCAATGCACCACTATATACTTAAGCAGATATACAGTATTAGTTCCAAGCTCTTCCACCCGGTCTGCTCGGATCTTATCAGGTGCAACATTATTGAGTGACACAATAGTACTATAAATATTTGAGATGAGACCCTTAAGCTGTGCAGGAGTTTGCAAAATAACATCTAGTCCTGTTCTTGGCGGTAGATTGGGAAAACATGGGCTAATGCTGCAATCTTTCTCTTCCAGTGATTCACTCTCTGAAATATTTCTTCACTGTGTCGTCTGGAGTCCCAAACTTCCCAGAGTTTGTGGTTGTTGGGTTGGTTGATGAAGTTGAGATTGATCGCTATGACAGTAACACCAGGAGAGACGTACCCAAACAGGACTGGATGAGCAGAGTCGCAGACAAGGATCCTCAGTATTGGGAGAAGGAGACTGAGATCTGTAAGGCTGCCGAGAAGGCCTTCAAAGTCAACCTTGACATTGCAAGGCAGCGCTTCAACCAAACTGGAGGTTTGTTTATGTTTCACTTTATACTCAAAAAGTTGACTCCTGGATCATACGTCATATTGGCGCCATATTAGACCTGGCAAGACTGGCCCGGAGGTGCTGCTGTTTTTCTGGATAAAAAGCACTATAAGGTCTACATTTCTCAACCGATTTCAATGAGTCGTTATTATATTAAAGGGTTTATAATCTATGAGGAGTAACGTTAAGTTAACGTAGCAATTTTTTTTCTTTTCTTTTTGAAAAACTGTTAAATACGTTAACGTCACTGCTTCTGGTTCATTCACAAACAATAAAACTGATGGCATGTCTTGATTAACAATTACGCTATTAGATTATTATTTTGCTGTATTATCACCATTATTTCAATAAATTCAGATCATAAGTAATATTATTATACTAATATTTATTGTTACCATTATTTATTTATGTATTACTATTTGCCTGTTATTCTGATTGCACTTATTAGTAATAATAAAATAATAAAAAATAAAATAGTAATAGTAATTACAGTAGCAGTGTTAGGGGTAGCCTAACACTGAAAGCATGATCGCTAAAATGGAGGCAGACATTTCATTGTACATTATATCATATTATATTATATTATACAGTATTATATTATACAGGGACCTCTCTACAAGTATTAACCTTAACCAAGGAAAATAAACCAAAGCAATACTTGACAAATGTGAGTTTTAACAATTTCTTATGATAAATGAATTATTTTCTATCACGTAAGTAATTCAGTTAATGTAAGCCGACGGTACAAACTCGTCTCTTGAGCGTCTCGATTATAGCTTAACTATCGAGATTCTAAGTAACTGGAGACAAAACGTTATTTTTCTACTCCACGTAGATCATAAACCCTTTAATATAATGACGACTCGTTGAAATCGCTTGAGAAATGTAGACGTTATAGTGCTTTTTATCCAGAAAAACGGCAGCTCCCCATTCACTTCTGTAGGGTTACAGGCCATTCTTCCCAGGTCCAATATGGCGCACACGTTGACGTATCGCTGACGCATCCAATTTGGTGTCTATGTGTATATTTTATGTCTTTAGGCAGTGGTGGCCTAAAGGTTAGAGAAGCGAGCTTAAGACCATAAGGTCGCCGGTTCAATCCCCCGGACCAGTAGGATAAATCTGGGTGGGGAAAGTGAAAGGTAGCACTTGCCCCTCCCTCATTATGCCCTTGAACAAGGCACTTAACTACAACCGCTACAGTGGAGCTGCTCAGCGGCCAGCAGATCAGACTGTGGTTGTACTGGGCAGCTTCCAGGTGTTAATGTGTATCTGTGTGAATGTGATCAGGGCGCTCCTGGAAAAGAGAGCATTGCTCTCAGTGAACCTCCCCTGAATAAATAAAGGTTAAAAAAAAAGAGGATAGGAACTGTGTTATGAGGACACTCTGTTTCCCAGAAGTCTCTGCCTCTCTGTGTCTCTCTAAAGGCCAATGCACACTGGTGCCGAACGGCGCGCATCAGAACAGCAACCCTATTGTTTTCTATGTACACCCCCCCACACCGGTGGTGGTTTGGTGTGCGTCGGCGCTCGTTGATATGCCGCCCCGCGACACTTCACGCCACTGACCTATTTCCATCCCTCCGCCGCCCCTGAAAAAGCATGTATTTCCCTACCTGCTCCCTGCTTGCTACATCCCAGCTCCCGTAGCAGCTCCTCTTCTCTGCTCCCATGGCAGCTCAACTTCCAATCTCCTCACTCACCTCTTGGTGTCGCTGTCTCTCGCGTGTGTCGATGAATGGATGAGGTGAGACTAGTTGTTGAGGTCGAGAAATATCCGGAGCTACAGTCTGAAAAATGTCCTGATATTAGGGATGCTAATTTTGAAAAATTTTCTTAACCGATAACCGACCCTCGTTAACCGATTATTAACCGTAAACTGACAAGACTTGTGCCTCACATGCAGCGGTGCACCAGCTGCAGTGTATGAGCAGTGAATGATGCGTTCACTGTCTCCAGTTCACTGTCTGGGAGCGTTAACTTAGTAGATAGATAACTTAGATGCTGCGAGTAGTGTCGCGGACATGCAGCCACTTTCCCATTAAAAGTCTCCATCGCACATTGAGTTTAGTTTAGCAGGTTGTCAGCTGTGTGTCTGCCCAGCGTAACGATACTGTCTGCCCGGATTAACGATAGCAATTGTCCGACAAACAGTGTGCGTGTTTGTGCTACATTAGCATCTGTAGCTCTGCTGGTAGCTTCGTGCTCTCCATAGTCACACACATACGGTCTGTCAGCGCAGCAAAACTTCCGCGAGTTTCCGACAGACAGTGTGTGTGCGGTGTTAAATCTGTGAACATAGGTGTAGCAGACAGTGTATGTACGTACAGTTTATTTGTCGGTGAATAAATGCTACAAGGCTACTACTCCTCCGCTCAAGCAAGCTACAGACGGGAGCCAACTTCCTGTATCTGTAACTCCAGCTCAGACTGCCTTAAGGTTGGCTGTTAAAATGGACCAGCTTTTCCCCTTAAAGTGACGGGTTTTTCTCAGCTTTTTAATTAATTATTAATATTTAATTTAACCGTTTTAACCGATAGCGTTAATCGGTTAAAATCCTGAATGTCGGTTAATGGTTAAATAGTTAACTATTAACATCCCTACCTGATATATATTCTGAACAGAAGCACATGGCTAATTATTATGCAAAATGACATCATCGGACCTTCCTGGTATTTTCAGAAGGGATGGGCCATCAGAACAATGGGCAGTCCCTGAAGGGGTGCCTTTTCAGATGAGAAATCAAGTTTAAGTATTCCTGGGTGTCCACACTTAAAGCTAATGTAGTGTAAAAATACTGTAGACGCTGCAGTGTGACGCTTCCTATTGGTGCTAGGGGTCATATGGCGCCGCTGATGTGATATCAACTGATAATAGATGACTGGGCTGTGATCTCACTCTGGTTTAATGCCGTCTCTGTCTCTCTCTCTCAGATGTCCACATTTACCAGAGGATGTACGGCTGTGAATGGGATGATGAGACTGATGAGGTTAAAGGTTATAATCAGTATGGTTATGATGGAGAAGACTTCATATCATTTGACCTGAAGGCAGGGACATACGTCTCTCCAAAACAACAGGCTGTCATCACCAAACACAAGTGGGATCATGACAGAGCTTTGAGAGCACGGGACACACAGTACCTCACCAAGGAGTGTCCTGAGGGGCTGAAGGAGTTTGTCAACTATGGGAGGAGCTCTCTGCTGAGAACAGGTAGAATCACATGACCTGATGTAGTTTCATAGACACAACAATGTTGACAAAAACAGTTTGGTTCTCAAATTACCTCCAAAAACCTCAGAGTCACACTTTCAGTTTTTGACAATTGACTAAAACATATTATTTTAAGAAAATCAGTTACTCCCCTTTGTACTGTAAACTTTGTGATCTTTAGTTTATTGATATAAAAGAATCATGTGAGTAGCTGGATGTGGATGACTCACATTGTCTGAAATAGTTGTTTAGTAACATTGTCATCATAATGATTTTAAAATCCCCAAAAATTACATTGACATTCCTTTACTACTGGTTGAAGAAACCCTGACTTAGCTGGGAAAACAAATTATGGGTTCTGATTATTGACATCTGACTACGTCTGTGGTACGTTGCAGAGAAGGCAGAACATGATTTTTATTAACATTCTATTTTTGTTTGTCTTGCTTAATAATATTCAGAAGACAGAATCTTATTCGCACAACATAATTTGTGTGTTACTACAGGATATCTTTTAAAGTACCAGTACTGTTTACTGGAATGATAGTAACAAATCAAAATAATAAAAAAACAAAATCTCTCTCCCTTTACTCTCCAGAGCTTCCCTCAGTGTCTCTCCTCCAGAAGACTCCCTCCTCTCCAGTCAGCTGCCACGCTACAGGTTTCTACCCTGACAGAGCCACACTGTTCTGGAGGAAAGATGGAGAGGACCTTCATGAGGACGTGGACCTCGGAGAGATCCTCCCCAACCACGATGCAACCTTCCAGATGAGTGCTGACCTGAAACTTTCATCAGTCACACCTGAAGACTGGAAGAGGTACGACTGTGTGTTTCAGCTCTCTGGTGTGAAGGACGACATCGTCACCAGACTGGACAAAGCACTGATCAGGAGCAACAGAGGTAAGACTGAGATCAGGAGTGATGGAGATGCAAAACACACATTTAGTTCACTGTCACTGTCCTGCAGTTCATGTAGTTTTATGTGGATTGGAAGTTGTGTTGTTGTCAGTTTCTATCATCTAGTTTTTATATATAATTTTAAGGTTTAGATCAGTATTAAACTAATGCACGTGGTCCTCTGGACCCAGAATTATTACCACCATTTCTGTTGTGCTGCCTGTCCACTGTTTACTTAGCTTTGATTAATATAGAAACATATCAATAATCAAACAGACAAAACACAATTTCATTGTCTTTGGTTTTTATTTCGAGTTCTTTTTTTACCACCTTTGTAAATCAATATCAGATTTTAAATCGTAAAAAACTTGTGTAACTTTTTTAATGTGTAGCCACAGTTCAGAGATTATAGGCGCTGTATTGACTGAACTACCGGACAGTTTTAGAAGATGAGTAGACATAATTATTTAATAACTGGATAAATGTATGTGTCTATCAGTAAATCAGTCTATTGGCCAAGTATGCTGACAGTCAACAAGTAGTTTGAATATGATTGTCAGAAGCTCTCGTTGTGCCAAAAAGCAAAAGATGGGACAGAAAGCAGCAACGACATACAGCTAAACAAAAACAACACAGCTAGACAAGGATCAACAAGCAGAGATACAGTCAGTATGTACAGACAAGTAGATACAAAACAAACAGATGTGTATACAGGATTGTGGTCTGTCTGGTTGACAAATGGATGTTCTTCTCTTCTAACCTGCCTCATCTGTTCAGGTTGTGACTACTTGTTGTTGTTTTGTGCTCAACAGAGAAGCCCACTGACATGACCGTCATCATCCTCGCTGCAGTGGTTGTTCTTGGTCTCGTCCTCATCGCTGTGATTGGATTCATCATTTATAAAAAGAAGAACAGTGAGAAACCCAAACAGAAACATTGTCTCATGTCTTTTCCTCTCTATTTTGATTTTAGACTTTAAGTTAATGCTTTTATCCAAACTAATTTCCCTTCCCAGCACATCTAAATGTGTTTCAACCAACAGTCAGTGCTGTAAGGCTCAGAGCCACAGTTTGATGATAATATGACTGTAGCATGATGATGTAAGGGAGAGGTGATGGAAAATAAATGATGTAAAACAAAAGGTAGAAGGGATTTATTTATGAGTTTAAGTGAGTAGAAGAGCGGGTCATCACTGGAAAGATTAAAGGTGACAAAGTCTGACATCTTCAACTGTGACAACATAAATAATTTGTCTTGTCTTTTTATTTCAGCCAAACGCCCTCCATCTCGTAAGTAAAACAAGTTTTTATTCTATTTCCTCTGAGCTGAATCTCTGTAGATTAAAAAGAGTTTGTGGATTTTGTGCTGAAGAACTTCTTCCTGCAGTGTTTGCTGAGGGCTAACAATGTGTTTCTGACCTTACAGCTGTAAACAACCCTGAGGTCTTGGAGGAACTGAATCCAGATCCTAAATGATGAACACACCAGCCTGCACACAGTGAGTTGCTTCATATGGACATGAACCGTTCACACCTGTTGTTAAACAAAGCTGCCTTAAACTATGTGCAGAAGGACCTTCTGTGATTGTTTCTTTATCCGCTGTCAAACTTCTGTGACACGTTGTAGCTGTAAAGAAAATCTTTCTTGAGTTTTTCCACAACAAAGGTGAAACTGTTTAATATGACGTGAAGTGAGATTATTTAGAGAACGACGGAGATGCTTTCAGAAAGCTTCACATCAGCAGCTCAGATAAACTGTCTGTATATTAAAATACACATTTGTACTTACAAAGCATAGAAGGTAAATACTAACAAAATGTTGACACTTAAATGACTGAATCATATATATTTGAGGTCTAAATGATGCTGTAAATATGTGCTTTTGTGGAATTGAACTCTCCAAACATTTATGATAAATTATTTTGTTTTCTGTTTAAGATATTTTTATTTTCTTTTTGCCTCTTTAGGTTTATGGAGACATTTTGCACTGGATCGAGGAGCGGTGCCGCCACATTCTCCTAAATTCTCTAAACTGGGGATTCATTGGTTATTCTTCATTCATATCATAAACTGGTGGAATCAGTGTTGGGAATTTATTTGTAGATTCTCATTGATTGGAATACAAAGAAATCTAATTAGAAAGAAAAATACAAATATTATCAAATATAAGTGGTGACATTAAATTATTTGGATCATTTAGTTTCAATAAAAAAAAAAGTATAATTTCCTCTGATAAGATATTAGTTTAAATGTTGGTAAATCAAATGAGAGCATCACAGACCTCTTCATTTAATAAAGACTAAACAATAAATCCACCATAGTTACAGTTTGATGCTTCTGCTGTTGGAGTTTTCTGGTTATTGTTAACACAAATGTATATTTACATATATAGACAGCATAGAAATATTTGTATGATAGACACACACACACACACACACACACACACACACACACACACACACACACACACACACACACACACACACACACATCAACGTACACTCGGGTGTGGCAATATGATGATATATAACTTGAGATAACAGATAGGCAATACTGCTAATCAATCAGCAGCATCCAGTAACATGCTGTGTAAACTGGCTGTAGGTGTCAGTGTAATGGTTGTCTATGTGTGTTACTGCTGGTGATAAACTGGACTCCACCTCTCTCCCAGTGTGCACTGGGATTGACTCCAGTCCCCCGAGACTCTCAGCAGGATGAGCCGGATAGGAAATGGATGGATGGAGTTCTGCATCACTGTGGTGAATTATATATATCACAACATGAAGTTACACAAACAATGATGGGTTGTATCAATGTTGCCCTCCCCTGTGCACACACACACACACACACACACACACACACACACACACACACACACAATATAAACATAATTTCATCATTTATTATCCAGTTGTGTAAATAGTTTGTTTGAATATTTCTTTAAAACTGATGATATTTGAAGATGTTGTTTTTCCAAAGCAAATAATAATTAATGTATTTGAGGTTTTTCTTAATTAATCAGAAGTATGTTGTTGTTTCATAATATCTTTTGATCTGTTTTGACACATTATTCTATTTTAATTTTAGCTGAGCTTCTAAAAGTTGTGGGATGTTTGAAGCTTCTCAGCACACTGATAGAAATGTAAATATTTCCTGCTTGTATTTTGGGACAAGAGACATTTCTCTCTTAGTTTTATAAACATAAAGAAATTGAACAGCGATGCTCAAAATCACTGCTTGTGTTGGGTTAAGTAGATGAATGTTGAATGAAGTTGCTCTGCTGTTTCACTCCTTTTGTACTGTTTTATTTTCAATAAAGTCCTCAATATTCCAAATTTCTGTCTTTTTGTGATTCCATATATATGCTCACACATCTGTGACTGTAGCTACAATAATATGAATATTGTAGCTGTGTTTTTTTTTACAGCTCTTTGTACTGTAAACTTTGTGACCTTTAGTTTATTGATATAAAGGAGACGTGAGTTGCTGGATATGGATGACTCACATTGTCTGAAATAGTTGTTTGGAAAAGAGACCTTCAAATTGACAACTTGTTTAGTAACATTTTCATCACTATGATATAAAAATACAATTTATTGAATTGACATATCCTTTTTTTCCTGTTTGTAGAATCCCTGACTTAGCTGAAAAACTAGTTTATAGATGTGCTCCACGTTCTGACTATTGGCATCTGACTTTGATTACTTCAGTTCTGGTCAGTAGCTACTTCTGTGGTACGTTGCAGAGAAGGCAGAACATGATTTAATTTATTGTTTTTAACTTTTTGTTTATTTGTCATATATACAGTTTTTCTCAATCACTTTGGCTCATTTTTTTTTAAACAGTCTTACCATTCTCTAAACTGTCAGTGCAATTGTCACAACTGTTTCATGGGACATCACAACTTTATAGCATGTCTGCAAAAGTTAGTAACTCACCCAAAACACTTCATTCATGGTTACCTCTAAAAACCTAGTTATTTTGTCAGTAAATTGGCCAATACCATCAAAATGAAAAGTTGTTTTGTCATCATCTGAACCGTTGTGGTCAAAATGTTTACATGTTTTTATGCCTCCTTCGCCTTGAGCAAATTTCTTCAAATTTGGTGCAAATGTCCACTTGGACTCTAGGATGAGCTGATTAGATTTTGGTGGTCAAAGGTCAAGGTCACTAAGACCTCACAAAACACGTTTTTGGCCATAACTCAAGAATTCTTATGCTAATTATGACAATTTCACACAAATGTCTAACAGGATAAAATGATGAAGTGATGACATTTACAGACAGTGATGTAAACTGCAACATGACTGGTTGACTTGTACAACCAGGAGGCGGTAATTCTAGTTTCACTTTGGCAGTCAACTCTGGAAATGTTTCTCATATACAAATCTCTGCTTTGTTAACACTGACTGCTTTCTGTACTATACCAGAATGTCAGTTTTGCCGAGCTGAGTGCTGTTGTGTGTCGCATTGAGCTTTTTAGATTCCCTTTTTGAACAGTAGGTCAAAGTTTACTGGGAAAAGTCAATACTGTGACATCCAAGCAAAAAAAAAAATGCAACAATGAAAAAAGCTCAGTAAAAAACAAGAAATTGTACCTCCTCACAGTAGCCTACATATGGTAATGACGACATAATGTGCATAACGACGTCAAGGCAGTTGCTGTGTCAAGTCAAGTCTGTTCCTGCCGGGCCGCAGCAGTCTCCTGTTTCCCTGGCTCCTTCGGCCGCACCTGTTGATGCCGTGCCAGACTTCAGCGGTCACGGTCTCTGCTGACCCACAGCCAGGTCTCCAGCTGCCGGCCCCCAGTACTGACCTCAAGTCCCCGGGTCATCCCCTAGAACGGTCCCGTTTCACGGCCATCTTCCAGTGGGGTCCCGTCTATGTGACGTGTTACAGTGTGGGCCCGTCTATATGACCAAACGGCATCATGAAATACTCATCATGGCCAGAATCATGTGAGATGACAGCGGCCCTCTAGTGCCGGGACGGACGCCACGGACTCCTCTCCCTCTCCCTCTGGAAACAACGGCTCCTGATAGCCGTAGAAACACCGGAAGGGAGACAGACCTGTGGCAGAGAGTGGAAGAGAGTTATGAACTCAGGTATTGATCAGCAGTTATAAACTCTGGTATTGATCAGCAGTTATAAACTTAGGTATTGAGCAGCAGTTATAAACTCTGGTATTGATCAGCAGAGATAAAATCAGGTATTGATCAGCAGTGATAAACTCAAGTATTGATCAGCAGTTATTAACTCAGGTATTGAGCAGCAGTTATAAACTCTGGTATTGATAAGCAGAGATAAAATCAAGTATTGATCAGCAGTTATAAACTTAGGTATTGATCAGCAGTTATAAACATTGGTATTGATCAGCAGAGATAAACTCAGGTATTGATCAACAGTGATAAACTCAAGTATTGATCAGCTGTTATAAACTCAGGTATTGATCAGCAGTTATAAACTCAGGTATTGATCAGCAGTTATAAACTCTGGTATTGATCAGCAGAGATAAAATCAGGTACTGATCAGCAGTTATAAACTCTGGTATTGATCAGCAGAGATAAAATCAGATGTTGATCAGCAGTGATAAACTCAGGTATTGATCAGCAGTGATAAACTCAGGTATTGATCAACAGTGATAAACTCAAGTATTGATCAGCAGTGATAAACTCAAGTATTGATCATGTTATGGTTCCATCTGGGCCATCATCCTTCCTAGTGTGTCTATTCCCTTTTTCCCTGTGTTCCCTATGCGTGTCTGGCTGTTTGTGTGTGTGAGGATCTCCTCCCCTGCAGGCTCTGCTTCTCCCGCGCTCTGATGCAATCACCCACCTGATCAAATCATGCACGGCTACTTCCAATCAGATCATCAACTCCAGTTCAAATAGCCCGGTTCTCCAGTCACTCATCGCCAAATCGTTGACTCAACCCGAGTGGTAGTTTCGCCTCGGCCGCTCAGCAATATTTTTGAGATCTTGTTCCTAGTCTTTTGATCTTTTGCTCGACAACTAATGTTTGTTTCCTATTCCCAGGATCGTCGCCTGCCTGTTGCCTGCCTGCATGCCCTGCTCAACCCCAGCCTCGACATTCCCTCAGCCCATTCACAATTCCTGCTTTTTGGCAATAAAAGCCTTTTGTTCGACTACAACTCCACTGTCTGTGTCTGCATTATGGTCCAAAACCTTACTGATCGTAACAGATCAGCAGTTATAAACCCTGGTATTTATCAGCAGTGATAAACCCGGGTATTGATCAGCAGTGATAAACTCAGGTATTGATCAGCAGTGAAAAACTCAGATATTGATCAGCAGTGATAAACTCAGATATTGATCAGCAGTGATAAACTCAGATGTTGATCAGCAGTGATAAACTCAAATGTTGATCAGCAGTGATAAACTCAGGTATTGATCAGCAGAGATACACTCAGGTATTGATCAGGAGTTATAAACAGGTATTGATCAGCAGTGATGCACTGAAGTGTTGATCAGCAGTTATGACCTCTACTCTCTATGAACTCAGGTATTGATCAGCAGTGAGCAGGAAGAGCTTTGTCAGTGAGTTCAAGCCCCAATGTAAAACAATATGAATACAAGATCGTTTGGATAAAAGATGTGACACATATTGATTTGTTAGTGTAATCATCATGAATAATACTATAAAAATTGTAATAATACAGCAACCTCGTATCCTATTGAGGGTCGCAGGGGGGCTGGAGCCAATCCCAGCTGACATTGGGTGAAGGCGGGGTTCACCCTGGACAGGTTGCCAGACTATCACAGGGCTGACACATTGAGACAGACAACCATTCACACTCACATTCACACCTACGGACAATTTAGAGTCAACAATGAACCTAACCTGCATGTCATTGGACTGTGGGAGGAAGCCGGAGAACCCGAAGAAATCTTTGATTTGATATCTTTGATTTTTACAATGATGATAATTTCAACAGCTGGAGTGCGTTCCACAGCTGAACCACGAATTTCATTGACGGAACCTGCCAAAATAAAAAATCAATCAATCAATAAATAAATCGATTCGATAAAGTCCAGTCAGCGGCAGGGGAAGCAGCAGCAGGCCGATGATCTGCTGTACGGAGCCGGGGATGAAGAGTGGAGTGCAGTTAGTTGTTTAGCATATAACATTAGTCAATCTATGCACTCTGACCCCATGACACACGTTGAGTGACAGCCCCCTCATTTGCATAATGAGGCAGAAATGTGTAAAGAAATGTATAAAGAAAAGAATACATAAATAAATAAGTTTGGGGAAATAAATAACGGGTGAAATTCAAAGGGAACATTGTGCATAAATAAATAAATGTTAAAATAAATAAATAAATACAAAATAAATACAACAATAAAGAGAAAATAAATGCAAAAACAAAAACATATAAAAATTAATAAAAATAAATACATAAATACATAAAAGGGGAACTTAAACAAAAGAGTAAATAAATAAGGGAATTAATACAAAGATTAATAAATAAAGAAGCAAATTAAAATAGAAATATCAATTTATGTCACATATGAATTCCATAATGATTACATTTATTTTTAATATTATTTTTGCCACATTTAATGACATATTTATTTATTTATCGAGCCACTTATGTATTGATTTATTTTTGATTTTGGCACGTTGCGTCCTCTATAAAGACAGAGGTCTCCTGGATGAAAGACTTGTTTCCATCCAACCACCTCACCTCCCGCCCGACCGACCGGTGTGTGTCTCTCTGCTTAAATGTGTGTGTGTCTCTCTGCTTAATGTGTGTGTGTCCATCAACGTTGAAGTGAAACCTACGCCCTTGTCATCTTAACTTCCCATTGGCTCAGATGGTTGATGTCAGCGCTCCTTCTTGTCTCCTCCTCATTCAGCCTGCTGCTCGAGCTGAAGGACGGTATCAGAGTCTCTCCAGAATCAGAACAAGTCGTCATCCTATCCAAGCTTCAAGATGCGACAGGTCCCAATGAAGACGTTGATTGTGACTCTCCTGACAATAAGTCTACATGGAGCGGCAGCAGGTCAGTTCACACTGTTTTTAAAGTACCAAGTTCTCTTAAAGTTGCCGTTAGTAAATCTTGTGTGCAGCTCATTGATTGATCCGTAGCCTCCATGTTTCACTGCTGGATTGTGTCTAGAAGGACAGCCTATAGTGTGTTTCTGAAAAGGGCACAAGTGTGTTTTTTCTCTAACTTTCCTATGTTTTATTTGGGCCATTATTTTATAATATCAGGAGCATTAAGACCAGTACGGTGTGATCGGTCTGAATGGTAAAATGGCAGCAGTCCAGCACACACTCACATTAATAAAGACAATATAAAAACATCAAGTTAACACAAAGAAACTATATTTAGTGCACTTTACAATCTCAATATTGAAGTTGTTCATGTTTTATATAAATAGTGTGTTGTCGTTAATTCAGCGCTGTTAATCATGACTGTTATTTTAGAGATTCTGTCAATATTTTTTATGAGTTATTGTCATAATGAGCATATTGTCACAGTGTGGAAACACGTCACTATATTTCATCTCAGCACCTCTACAGGCTGCTGTGGAGGTTTGGGAGTTTGATTTAGAACCAAGAGTCAGTTGATGGTTGTTTTCCTGCTGAAACCAAACAACTTCCTGCTTTGTTGGTACAATTAAATAGGGACAGCTCCATAGATATATGGTGCCTTCAAATGAAACTCGTGAGCTCCTGTTTACAACATGGGAAGTCGTGTACACTATATGCTTGGCGTTCAAGTGGTTAAGTTGTGCACCGCTGCTAAGCAACCGCAATATTAACGTTACTGTCAGTGTCTAGAACAATTTAGCAAGCTAGCAAGTGGGTAACATAATGCAATAAATGCAAAGGCGTAATGACAGAGGAAAAAGATGCGGCAGTTGGGAATATCAACATTTTCCTCAGACATACTATAAAATTACGAAGAAAAACAACATACAACTAAAATTACAATATATTAACTTATTATGTGCTGAAAAATGAACTTCCATGTCCTCCACCATTTCTGACAACAAACACGTCACAAGTCGTGAACTCTGAGCTTTCAGATACTTTCCATTTATGAGGTCGTGAATACCACAAGAGGGGGGGGCGTTCATATGGACTCTTCTCGTGAACGCGGTAAACACCACCCCATTTGAAGGCACCAATACCGTAAAAGGGAAAATTGTCAGAAATAAATAAATAAATGCATAAATACATAAATAAATACATACATTTAAAAATGCATGTAAATGTAAAATAACTATAATTGTATTGTTAATATTATTTTTGGTACATTTAATGGCATATTAATTTATTTATCAAATCATTTATTTATTCATTTTGGATTTTGACAGGTTACGTCCTCCATACAGTACCAGCACGGGGCAACAAAACCGCTCACTTAGGTTTAGGCAACAAAACCACTTAGTTAGGTTTAGGAATATCATCATGGTTGGCCTTAAAATAAGTACGTAAACTAAGTACAATATGTACGGAAACAACGTAACATAAGTACGGAAAACACGTCGCAAATGTAACTTACAAAACAAAAGACCGGTCTTGAACACTGGTCTCCTGGTTGAAAGTCCTGTGTTTGTTGGACCCATCCACCCACCATAAATTGTCTTTCTCACTTTTTATTCTACGTAACTAGCTCTGAGCGTAACATATTTACGCGGATGCATTACATTGCAGTCCGTACAGACTACATGGAGTACAAATGACACGACCAAAGAAAGAAACCCGTTCTTATTTCACGCTTTTGCCTTGCGCATTATCGTGTCATTCACACGCCTTTTTGTGCGACTTTGCAGGTGTATTACTGAGTGTCTTCTTTACCAAGTGTCTTCCACAATCAGGGACGGAGTCTTGTCACACCATTAGAAACTCCTTTGCACCTGCATGGTGGATTCTTTTCAGGACAATAAAGTTCACGTCCTGAAAACCTGTTTTGAGTGTGAACCTATTGACTTAGAAATACTAAAGTCTCAGGACTACGTAACACATGGACTCTTGATAATATCCAAACCGGTAAAGTGTTTTGTTTCTGTCACATAATTAACACTGGATCTCATCCAAACTGCCACATTATAGATTGAGGAGGACTGAGTGGGATGAGGTGTGTCATCTGTTTAAATTGTGACCTGCAGTTACCTGCAGTAAATGTTGTCCTAACACAAACAAAAACACTCTAATAGAACTCTGCTAGTTCTGTCACTCAGAATAGTCCAGAAATGCGACCTTCCTATCTATTCAAGACTCTATAGTGTGACTCTCGGCTCTGACGCTAATGAATCGGGTAATACATCATTTATTTCCACTCTCGCTTTCTCAATAAAGTTCAGATAGCAGCCTCTTTCACCGGTTAGAATGACAAATGTCACCTGCTGCTAGTGACATTTGTCACATCAGCAACACCGCTGTAGTGTCAGAGACACACTATAGAGTCCTGAATAGGCAGGAAGGTCACATTTCTGGACTATTCCGACAGAACTAGCAGAGTTTTATTAGAGTGTTTTTGTTTGTGTTAGGACAAAATTTACTGAAGCTCACAATTCAGACAGATGACACACCTCATTCCACTCCTCAGGTACAAGGAATTCTCTAATGTGCCAGTTTGGATGAGATCCAGTGGTAATTATATGAAAGAAACAAAAGACTTTACTGGTTTGGATATAATCCAGAATCCATGTGTTACGTAGTCCTGAGACTTCAGTATTTCTAAGTCAATAGGTTCACACTCAAAACAGGTTTTAAGGACGTGAACTTTATTGTCCTGAAAAAAAATCCACCATGCAGGTGCAAAGTAGTTTCTGATAGTGTGACGAAGACTCTGTCCCTGATTGTGGATGACACTTGGTAAAGAAGACACTCAGTGATATACTCATAAACGGTCATCCAGACACACACTTGTGCTACGATGTGGTCTGATTCTATCCACATCTGGTCGTCTTCTGCCCCGATGTGATTATATTCTACCCAGATCTGGTCTTATTTGACCCAGATCTGGTCTTATATTCTACCCAGATCTGGTCTTATATTCTACCCAGATCGGGTCTTATTCTACCGAGATCTGGTCCTATTCTACCCAGATCGAGTCTTACTCTACCCAGATCTGGTCCTATTCTACCCAGATCTGGTCTTATATTCTACCCAGATCTGGTCCTATTCTACCCAGATCGGGTCTTATTCTACCCAGATCTGGTCCTATTCTACCCAGATCTGGTCTTATATTCTACCCAGATCTGGTCCTATTCTACCCAGATCTGGTCTTATATTCTACCCAGATCTGGTCTTACATCCTACCCAGATCTCGTCATATTCTACCCAGATCTGGTCTTATATTCTACCCAGATCTGGTCTTATATTCTACCCAGATCTGATCATATTCTACCCAGATCTGATCATATTCTATCCAGATCTGGTCTTATATTCTACCCAGATCTGGTCCTATTCTACCCAGATCTGGTCTTATATTCTACCCAGATCTGGTCTTACATCCTACCCAGATCTCGTCATATTCTACCCAGATCTGGTCTTATATTCTACCCAGATCTGATTATATTCTACCCAGATCTGATCATATTCTATCCAGATATGGTCTTATATTCTACCCAGATCTGATCATATTCTATCCAGATATGGTCTTATATTCTACCCAGATCTGGTCCTATTCTACTAAGGTAATGTCATGATCTACCAGAATAAATAATCAAATATAGTTTAAAAAGTAAAATGTACTTCAGAAGGTGTCTTTTGTAGACAATTTTCACTGAAAAACATCTGTCCGTTCAAAAGTTACAGTACGTTTTCACTCTACTGGATGGCGGCCATATTGGATTTCTGGGTCAAAATGATGTCATAACATCAAACTGATATCAGAATCGGAATCCTCGTGGTCGATTTACACAAAAAAGTGTCTTCATACATGATTCTAGGTGCTCTGTTATAAAAGATAATTTTTCAAGATGGAGCCAGATATGATATTATATCATATAATATAATGTACATGGAATGTCGTCCTCCGTTTTAGCGATCACGCTTTCAATCAATACCCTTGCCACGGTAATTACTATTACATTATTTTTCAGGCACCTTATCAATATCAGGTAGTAAATAAATATTTAATGGTAACAATAAAGACGAGTTAAAGTTATCTGAATTTATTGAAACAATGGTGATAATACAGCAAACCTAAAATAACAAAATAATAATATAATTGCGTAATTGGTAATCATTGGTTTCACACATTACACTGGAAACACAGGGCCAACTGTCACCACTGTTTATTGCAACCATACCCCCCAAAAAAGTCAAAATTATTTTAGATTACCGTTCAAAACCAGATCTCAATAAAAACGGTTCATGGCTTGTTGCCTTAAGGAGTATCCTCTGAACTTCAAAGTTTACTGAGCACCTACATTTTGCTGGACTAAAAGATACCATTTCATTTTAAAAGTAATAAAAATATTAATAAAAAAGTGGTGATTAGTCTGTATTTCATGAACTGTCATTTTTATTTTGTATCATATTTCCATTTGAGTCATGGCAGTGTAATTGCACATCTTTATATCCTAAAATCAACTGTATTTCTTCCTGGATGATGCATCATTTTTGGCTGTTGTATCAGTTTTAATCAGTTACCATAATCATCTATAACGGAGGTTATACTATATTTATATTTAGTTTAACTTCCGTATCTCACACATCCGACAACCACCAACAGGGTTTTCTACAGAACTTCAGGGTTATGGAATTCAAAAGTTAACAACAGATAACACATTTCCAAATGGAGTTTCAAGATCAATCAGCACCATCTGTAACAAAAGACAGAAAGAGAGATGATAGTCTGAGTGTCAGATGTTTGTTCATCACATAAACAACCCATTATGATTTTGTTAAGCTCTTGGCTGCACTCAACACACAGTGAGGCGTACAGCTTATTAATTAAACACTGGTATTGGATCGGTACTCGGTATCGGCCGATACCCAAATAATGAGGTTATACTCTAGAGAGAGTATAGGTCATCTTGGATTTGGCCCTATGGCGAAAAAAATCCTGGGATTTTTGTGTAATAACCCGATTTACATCAGTTATTTTGCATTCCTCTGTCATCTCAAATATGTGGGTTATTGCCAATTATTGATAAGATGCATAACTCTTATTCTGTTAAGGTGCACTGTATTGAAATGCTTTGTGCATTTGTAATAAGAATTATCATTCAACTAATTATATATCACTCTGTTCAGACAGTGGTTTAATAATTTACAGTTTATGTACGTTTTCAAGATGTTTCACACAGGCTTGTTTATTAATGACCTGGGAGGAGTATTGATTACCTGTTGAACTCTGGGTAATTGAGAGAGAAAAAGAACGGAAAAGATGTGGCGTAGAGGAAATACAAGCGTGTGACGGTCGTGGTAGAAGAGATCAGTTTTCGTGGTGTTTTATACAGTATAATAGACGGTGAACTGTTTGGCTGGTCAACTCGCAGACCGAGAGACGGCCTGGCGTCACCTGCGCTTCATCGCTGCTGCGGATCGAGAGGCAGGTGATTTCCACGGCCGGTAGGAGCCGCTTTCACTCTACACAAGGAGGCAACATCACTGCTGCTTTCTTTCTTCATGAGCTCCAACATTAAGCGCGCCAACGAACCTTAATGCAAGCTTGCTTAAAGAACAAACTAAAACAAAGAGTGCACTCAGGTTTACATAGACTAAAGACTAAATTCCCCGGGTCTTTCTGTTTGGTTTCTATTTTATTTTCATATTGTGTGGTCCTGTATTTTATGTGTGAATACCTGCATCCAGTCAATACAAGGTTGAAGCTGAGATACTGTGTGTGTTGTTATTCTCATTATAAGCTGTGTGACTGAATGAGTTACTTCATATTTTCCAGGTATATTGGTATCTAAAACAGGATCATTCCCTTAGCCTCTCATTAGATATTAAAGGGAGTGAGAGTCATAGTTTACCCTAGACTGGTTCTCTCTCACCATCTTGCCATGTACTGGAGTTTAAAGGGGTTTAACACTATATTGAGGACTGTGTAAAGTGTTCCTCATATCACGAGCCTTTGGTGAGGGGGTTACATTTGGGAGGGACCTGAAGGCTAAATTCTATAAAAAAGGTGCATTGAAGTCAAATCAATCATCAAAACATCTTAGCCAGAGAGAGAGAATGGTCACGGAATTGAGGTTCCAGACCTTACTAATATTAAAGAGTTTCTGGAGCAAAATATATTTTATATTTATTGACTACACAGAGATAATTAGGATGTCTTTAATGTACTGTATTTCCTTTTGATTTTGTGTGCAGAGAAATAAAGTTGTTCAGTGATTTATAAAAGTATGATATAAAAACTGAAATCATGACATTAACTTTCTCTTCCAGTGACTCACTCTCTGAAGTATTTCTACACTGCGTCTTCTGGAGTCCCAAACTTCCCAGAGTTTGTGTCTGTTGGGTTGGTTGATGAAGTTCAGATAGATCACTATGACAGTAACACCAGGAGAGACGTACCCAAACAGGACTGGATGAGCAAAGTCACAGAGACGGATCCTCAGTACTGGGAGAGAGAGACTGGCCATCGTATGGCGACCCAGCAGTGGTTCAAAGCCAACATTGAAGTTGTAAAGCAGCGCTTCAACCAAACTGGAGGTTTGTTCATGTTTCACTTTCTACTGATAAAATGTTGTTTATATTTTCATCCTGTAATTTAGTGAATAGATGTTACCACACACACACACACACACACACACACACACACACACACACACACCATTATTATATTATGCTGCTATACTCCACTGATACAGTCTTGCTGTTACGTTTTTCTTTGTTTTATATCATTTTATATTAAATACTGCTCAGTGTTGTTCAGACTCTCAGAACTTGGCAAGCATCTTTCTCTATTTCTTGACATTTTACGGTGTAAATAATTTATTCATTCATTCATCGTCATGATATAATCAATAATGCCAAGAATAATTAGTTTTAAATATATGAGTCATATACAGTAGATGACTGGGCTGTGATCTCACTCTGGTTTAACGCCGTCTCTGTCTCTCTCTCTCTCTCTCTCAGATGTCCACATTTTCCAGAGGATGGTTGGCTGTGAATGGGATGTCGAGACTGATGAGGTTAAAGGTTACGATCAGTTTGGTTACGATGGAGAAGACTTCATATCATTTGACCTGAAGACAGAGACATACATCGCTTCAAAACAACAGGCTGTCATCACCAAACACAAGTGGGATCATGACAAAGCTAAGATAGCACAGACTAAATACTACCTCACCCAGATTTGTCCTAAGAGGCTGAAGAAGTATGTGAACTATGGGAGGAGCTCTCTGCAGAGAACAGGTAGGATCACATGACCTGATGTAGTTTAATGGACACAATGTTCATATACCTCCTCTATTTCTTATGTGTCATGATGTTACAATACATATGAGCCAACATACAGAGTCCTCTGTGTCTCATACTTTTCTTTCTTTCATTTTCTCCCACCTCTGTGAGTGATAGTGTATGTGTTACTAAGGGATTTAAAAATACATTACATCAAACAGGAATGATAATATTAATATACAGTAAATAATAATACTGTTGTCTTTACTCTCCAGAGCCTCCCTCAGTGTCTCTCCTCCAGAAGACTCCCTCCTCTCCAGTCAGCTGCCACGCTACAGGTTTCTACCCTGACAGAGTCACACTGTTCTGGAGGAAAGATGGAGAGGACCTTCATGAGGACGTGGACCTCGGAGAGATCCTCCCCAACCACGATGGATCCTTCCAGATGAGTGCTGACCTGAACCTTTCATCAGTCACACCTGAAGACTGGAGGAGGTACGACTGTGTGTTTCGGCTCTCGGGTGTGAAGGACGACATCGTAACCAGACTGGACAAGGTAGTGATCAGGAGCAACAGAGGTAAGACTGAGATCAGGAGTGAAGGAGATGGCAAACATTTTTTTTCTGTGGTTTATAAAAAATTGTGCTGACTCATTGATCCTTTATCTGACTGAGATTTGTGTAAGTTAGAATCTACGGCCCCATGGCTCTGACTTGTGCAGCATTCCATCTGCGATGTGTCCGAGCTGATCATGGCCACTCTAGACAATGCTTGTGATTCCACCAATCATGCGTTTCAGAAGTGTCCCAGAAGTGGCTCTCACTGTGCTGTGTATTGATGAATCCATGTAACCGTCACACTCGGCGTCTAAAGGAAAAGCAATAACATTTACGATGCACAGGCGCTGCTCAGGAAGGCCGTGTGGCCCGGGTGTTATCGGAGAGGAGCTTCATCCCCTCTGAGATCGCCTGCTGGCTACAGCAATGTTGCTGATGTTACCTGCTGCTGGCGACATTTGTCATTTTAACTGGTGAAAGTGACAGTCCGTGCCGTGCTGGCTAATGAGAAGCTGCTACCCGAATGTTTTCTACACTGAACTTTAATGAGAAAGAGAGAGTGGAGATGAACGATGCATTAACAGATTCATTAGTGTCAGAGACACACTATCCTGAATAGGCAGGAAGTTCGTATTTCTGGACTATTCCGACAGAACTAGAAGATTTTTATTAAAGTGTTTTTGTTTTTGTGAGGACAAAATTTACTGCAGCTCACAATTCAGACAGATGACACACCTTATTCTACTCCTCAGGTACAAGGAATTCTATAATGTGCCACTTTGGATGAGATCCAGTGTTAATTATGTGACCGAAACAAAACATTTTTCCGGTTTGGATATAATCCAAATTATAATGCACGATAATACGTAAGGCAAAAGCGTGAAATAAGAACGGGTTTCTTTCTTTGGGCGTGTCATTTGTACGCCATGTAGTCTGTACGGACTGCAATGTAAATGCATCCGCGGAAATATGCTACGCTCAGAGCTAGTTACGCAGAATAAAAAGTGAGAAAGACAATTTATGGTTTGTGGATGGGTCCAACAAACACAGGACTTTCAACCAGGAGACCGTTGTTTTTTTTTTGTAAGTTACGTTAGTGGCGTGTTTTCCGTACTTATGTTACATTGTTTCCGTATATTGGCGTGATACAGGGTTTAACATAAACAGTCATCCAGACACACACTTGTTCTAACTAGATCTGGTCTTATTCTACCCAGATTGGATCTGATTCAACCTAGATCTGGTCAGCTTCTACTCATGAAAGGTCTTGATCTACCTGAATAAATGATAAAATATAGTTTTAAAAGTAAAATATACTTTAGAAGGTGTCTTTAATAGTCAATTTTCACTGAAAAATATCTGTCCGTTCAAAAGTTACATTTTCACTCTACTGGATGGCGACCATATTGGATTTCTGGGTCAAAATGATGTCATAACCTCAAACTGATATCAGAATCGGAATCCTCTTCATCGACTTACACGGAAAAGTGTCTTCAGTCATGATTCTAGCTGCTCTGGTTGAAAAGATAATTTTTCAAGATGCTGCCAGCGGCCATCTTGGATTTGGTCCTCTGGCAAAAAATTCTGGGATTTTTGGGAGTGACCTTTTTTTTTTTTTTTTAAAAGGTCCAAGTCAAATCAGTCATCAAAATATCTTAGCCAGAGAATGGTCACGGAATTGAGGTCCTGGACCCTACTAATATTAAAGAGTTTCTGAGCAAAATAATTTACTATTTATTGACTACACTACGTAGAATATCAGGATGTATTTAATGTACTTTTGTTCTTTTTGATTCTGTGTGCAGAGAAAATAACGTTGTGCAGTGATTTATAAAAGTATGATATTAAAACTGAAATCATGACATTAACTTTCTCTTCCAGTGATTCACTCTCTGAAGTATTTCTACACTGCGTCTTCTGGAGTCCCAAACTTCCCAGAGTTTGTGTCTGTTGGGTTGGTTGATGAAGTTCAGATAGATCACTATGACAGTAACACCAGGAGAGACGTACCCAAACAGGACTGGATGAGCAAAGTCACAGAGAAGGATCCTCAGTACTGGGAGAGAGAGACTGGCCATCGTATGGCGACCCAGCAGTGGTTCAAAGCCAACATTGATGTTGTAAAGCAGCGCTTCAACCAATCTGGAGGTTTGTTCATGTTTCACTTTCTACTGATAAAATGTTGTTTATATTTTCATCCTGTAAATTTTTTTTCGCACGAAAGATTTTCTTGGCTGAATCACAGTCAGACTCAACAGAAACATTACTGAGACTGAGACGACTGGATGCAGTTATATTCCACTGATACAGTGTTTCTGTTACGTTTTTCTCTGTTTCATATAATTTTACATGAAATGCTGCTGAGTGTTGTTCAGACAAAAGAAGCAATTTGAAGATTTCCCCTCAGCCTCTCAAGATTTGATGGGCATCTTTCTCTATTTCTTGACATTTTACAGTGTAAACAATTTAGTGATTCATTCATAGTCATGACATAATCAATAATAAGAATAATTAGTTTTAAATGTATAATAGAACTACACATTAGATTAAATTACCTTTACTTGACCACAATGTGTCTATGCTACAGTATATAATTGTTGATTCATCAAGCAAAATATCAAACATGTTCTAGTTCAGGTTTCTCAATATGAGAATGTGCACATTTTCTCTGTTTTATATCATTTTATATTAAACACTGTTCAGTGTTGTTCAGACAAAAGAAGCAATTTGAAGATTTCACCTGAAGATCTCAGAACTTGATGGGTATTTTCACTATTTTTTGACATTTTACAGTGTAAACAATTTATTGATTAATTGAAAAATTGTCATTACATAATCAACAACGACAAGAATAATTACTTTGAACCCTAAATATGGAGTATAATTCAGATTAGATTCGATTAACTCTACTTGACCACAGTGTGTCCATCCCATAATAAATTTATAGTACTGAACAATTAATTGATTTGTTGATCAGCAGAAAATTAATTCACACAAATTTTGATAATCAAATAATCATTCAAGTGTTTTATTGAGCAAAAATTGTTCCAGTTTCTCAAATATGAGAATTGTCTGCTTTTATCTGTTTAATATCATTTTATATTAAATCCTGTTCAGTGTTCACACAAAAGAAGCAATTTGAAGATTTCACTTTAGACCCTGAGAACTTGTGACGGGCATCTTCACTATTTGCTAACATTTTAAAATAAGTACATGGTTAATCTATTAATCCAAATAAATTGATAATGAAAAGAATAATGAGTTTCAGCCCTAACTATACAGTAGAACTACAGATTAGATTAGATTAGCTCTACTGTACTGACCACAGTGTGTTGGTCCATCCCAGCCATGGCCGTAGTCAGCTATGAGGTCACCGAGGTCCAGACCTCAGTAAATATTTCCTAAAAAGCTCACTCTCTGCATCCGAATGATGTGAAACCGCTTGAGGCTCACAGCTATCAACCAGTCAGCTATCTGTGGTGGTGAAGATGTGCCGGGTGAGGTGACTGGAGAAGAGTGTGTGGCGGTCGGCGGTCACCACGGTGTCTCCAGTGCGCTCTGTGCGCCTGAATGCACAGTCATGTTCACTGCAGCGATTTTACACACAAAAACTATATGAAAACTAAAATTGTACTTTGTGATATACGCACAGTATCATTAGATATTACTGAAAACTATTGATGCTCTGTTTTTTAATGCTATTCGATGTTATCTTTGATTCCTACAACCGATGATGATCATTTCAGCAGCTGCGGAGCACTCCGGGCGGCACACAGCCTCTTCCCTAAACTCTGTCTGATCCGGAGACCAGAGTCCCAAACGGGATAATGTGTCAGTCAGATGGTCTGAACGTGATACTATCATATCAGCAGAGTGATAACATCATGCATAGCAGACTATAGGACAGGTCGATATTTTCGTGCAATATTTTTAATATTATTCTTTATTCTCATTAAATTGCGACTTTACTCTCGTAATGTTACAACCTTTTCCTCAAAATATTACAACTTTATTCTCGACTTCTCAGAGAAGAGAGATATAGGGATTTGTTTTTAATATGCAAGATTTTGAACATGAGCAGAACTCTTGCAGAAAGACATATGAGCTAGTAAAGTGCAGGGGTATGTAATTAAAATGAATTATTGTAGGCTATTATTGACAGGAAGAATATGTGCTCCATGCACATTTAAAGAGGTTACTTCCCCAAACAAAAGACACAAAAGAGGAGGGGAGAGTAAATCATGCCTACATGTGTGTTGACTCGGCAGAGATAACATTCAATGAAAAAAGTTGATCTCAGGAGAATAAATATTTGAATGACTGGGAGCCTTACTGCATTATATTCCATTATATTTATATATTTTGAATTGTCACCTGCAGCCTGAATTTTGTGTTTTCCTTTACGTAAATAAAAACATTTCCACCGTAAATTGGTACATAAAAATTCACCAGAATGCAGGAAATGAAGTGGTGGGTGCTTAGAATTTCCTCAGACCCCCCACTTCATATTAGCCATTAAAAGAAAACATTGTGGACCTCACTTATTTCTGAACCCTGGCACCAGGCAAACATCTGCAGGTGGAAACAGCTGTTGGTTGGATTGAATTATTGACTCATGGATGGACCAATCAGAACACACAGACTGCCTCCCAGTCTCTCCTGATGGTCTCTGCCTTATTGTGACCAGTTGTAGTAACACAGTGCTGTCCTGGCTGAGCAGCTGGACTCAATTGACTATAACAGCAGGCTGTCTTGGTGTCTGTGGATCAGTGTGTCTCTGTGGTAAAGATGTGATATCAACTGATAATAGATGACTGGGCTGTGATCTCACTCTGTTTTAATGCTGTCTCTGTCTCTGTCTCTGTCTCTGTCTCTCTCTCTCAGATGTCCACATTCTACAGAGGATGTACGGCTGTGAATGGGATGTCGAGACTGATGAGGTTAAAGGTTATGATCAGTTTGGTTACGATGGAGAAGACTTGATATCATTTGACCTGAAGACAGAGACATACATCGCTTCAAAACAACAGGCTGTCATCACCAAACACAAGTGGGATAATGACAAAGCTAAGATAGCACAGACTAAATACTACCTCACCCAGATTTGTCCTAAGTGGCTGAAGAAGTATGTGAACTATGGGAGGAGCTCTCTGCAGAGAACAGGTAGGATCACATGACCTGATGTAATTTAATGGACACAATGTTCATATACCTCCTCTATTTCTTATGTGTCATGATGTTACAATACATATGAGCCAACATACAGATTCCTTTGTTTCTTTAGTTACACACTTTTCTTTCTTTCATCTATCTGCCTCCCTTTTCTCCATTTTCTCTGACACATTTATCAAAACCCTTTCCCTCAATTTTCTCTCTATCTATAGTGTATGTGTTGCTAAGGCATTTAAAATATATTACATCAAACAGGAATGATAATATTAACATACAGTAAATAATAATACTGTTGTCTTTACTCTCCAGAGCTTCCCTCAGTGTCTCTCCTCCAGAAGACTCCCTCCTCTCCAGTCAGCTGCCACGCTACAGGTTTCTACCCTGACAGAGCCGCACTGTTCTGGAGGAAAGATGGAGAGGACCTTCATGAGGACGTGGACCTCGGAGAGATCCTCCCCAACCACGATGGATCCTTCCAGATGAGTGCTGACCTGAAACTTTCATCAGTCACACCTGAAGACTGGAGGAGGTACGACTGTGTGTTTCGGCTCTCTGGTGTGAAGGACGACATCGTCACCAGACTGGACAAAGCAGTGATCAGGACCAACAAAGGTAAGATGTGAAATAAGAACGGCGCTTTTTCTTTAGGCGTGTCATTTGTACGCCATGTAGTCTATATGGACTGCAAAGTAAATGCATCTGTGTAAATATGCTACGCTCAGAGATAGTTATGTAGAATAAAAAGTGAGAAAGACTGCTTATGGCAGGCGGGAGGGGAGGTGGATGGGTCCAACAAACACAGGACTTTCAACCCGGAGACCGGTGTTCGAGACCGGTGTCTTGTTTTGTAAGTTACATTAGTGACGTTTATGATGTGTTTTCCGTATTTATGTTACGTTGTTTCCGTATGAACTGTAATTAGTTTATGTACTTATTTTAAGGCCAACCATGATGTTTTTCCTAAACCTAATTAAGTGGTTTTGTTGCCTAAACCTAAGTTAGTGGTTGTGTTTCCCCGTGCTGGTACTGCACTTCAATACACACATGTAATTTTCATGCCTCGGCGAGGCAAAATGTGGCACTGACACACTATCCGCTGGTGGACAGGCGGGTCTATTACACGCTTTGATGTGATATAGGGTTGAACTAGGGCTGGGCGATATGGAGAAAATGAAATGTCACTATATTTTTGACCAAATACCTCAATATCGATATTATGACGATATTGTAGGTTTGACCATTGATGCTTTCACAAAATATTTTCACTATGAGATTTTTGATAAACAATCACCAGTAATGTGGATAAAATGACTAAGTGGGTAAAGGCAAATAATAGGACAGTATGATAAGTTCAGAAAATGACATCACTTTACCATAATGCAGCCTTTAAAACCAGGAAAAGACAACACTTATGCCATATTAAGATATTATGATGTCCAAAATCTAAGACGATATCTAGTTTCACATCACGATATCGATATAATGTCGATATATTGCCCAGTCCTAGGTTGAACATAATGCAGATGATGAAGTGGTGAATTGAAGCCAGACTGTAGAAATTAAATGTGAGTAATCATTATACGTATAATGATGCCTCTCACACATTTAACTTCACTTCATACTTATATCCACTTTATCATAAACATTTAAACCAGCAGTGTTATTTGTGCTAGTGAGCCATAACTATTCCATAAGCACCTTACAAATGTAAAAGATATAAGGCAACTCAAATAAATCTCAAATCAAATTCCGCTCAATATTTCATCAGCGCTGTCTCACTATCACCAAGTACGATATTAGTTTTCATAAAGTTGTTGTGTGTAAAATCGCTGCAGTGAACATGACATGACTTATTCATTTATGTATGGTTTATTTGATAGAGACAGATACAGTATATATGGACAAAATGAAAACAGCTATCCGATGCAACTCTGTCTCCTGTGCGCCGACGCGGTGCGCCACACACTCTGCTTCGTCCACCCGGCACATCTTCACCACCTGCACGCACAGTATGGATTGTGTAAATTAACAAAGTGAGGAAATAAAGCCAGTGACAGCTCTGACACAATCGTTACACTCCATATCCTCATTATCATTATCAGTCCTAATCATAACGCAGGACAAGTTCGCCATAAAAACTTAAATAAATAAATTGTGTTCACCTATCAAACTTCCCTTTTCAAATGATATCTCCACCTTCCAGAGGAGGAGACGTTTTACGTCCAAAGAGCCAGTCTGCAATGCTGGGGGTCAGCACGCCTAGGTCCCCGTCTTTGCCTGCTGCCCAGCTTACATTGCACCCGACCCCAATGCCTATCCCTGTGGGTGGTGATCCCACAGGGTGGTGGCTCCATGTTCATTTTTCGGGCCGTGCCTGGCTGGGCCACATGTACCAAGGCCCGGCCACCAGACGCCCGCCAGCAAGCCCCCCTCCGAGGTCTGGCTCCAGAAGGGGGCCCCGGTTTCCCTTTTCCAGACAAGGTGTCACAACTCTTTTCTGGCCGATTCATGTAGGGTCTGTGAAACACTCTTGGTCTGGACCCTCGCCTGGGACCACTTTGCCTTGGGAGACCCTACCAGGAGCTATTGCCCCCGACAACACAGATCCCAGGGTCACTGGGGCACACAAACCCCCCCACCACGTTAAGGTGGCAATTCATTGGAGGGGACTATTAATGTAATGTCATGATCTACCTAAATAAATTATCCAATATAGTTTAAAAAGTAAAATGTACTTTAGAAGGTGTCTTTTACAGACTACACTCTACTGGATCGTGGCAATATTGGATTTCTCCGTCAAAAATGATGTCATAATGTCAAACGGATGTCAGAATGGGAATCCTCGTGGTCGACTTCCCGAAAAAGTGTCTTCAGTCATGATTCTAGCTGCTCTGGTTCAAAAGTTAATTTTTCAAGATGGCGCCAGCGGCCATCTTGGATTTGGCCCTCTGGCAAAGAATCACAGAATTTTTGGGAGGGACCTAACGGCAATGTTTTTTTAATAAAAAAGTCCATAGAAGTCAAATCAATCATCAAAACATCTTTGCCAGAGAAACTGAAGACTTTCTGGAGCAAAATATTTTTATATTTATTGGCTACACAGAGATTATTAGGATGTCTTGAATGTACTGTGTTTCTTTTTGATTCTGTGTACAGAGAAATAGCTTTGATTAATGATTTATAAACGAATGATATAAAAACTGAAATCATGACATTAACTTTCTCTTCCAGTGACTCACTCTCTGAAGTATTTCTACACTGCGTCTTCTGGAGTCCCAATCTTCCCAGAGTTTGTGTCTGTTGGGTTGGTTGATGAAGTTCAGATAGATCACTATGACAGTAACACCAGGAGAGACGTACCCAAACAGGACTGGATGAGCAAAGTCACAGAGAAGGATCCTCAGTACTGGGAGAGGGAGACTGGCCATCGTATGGCGACCCAGCAGTGGTTCAAAGCCAACATTGAAGTTGTAAAGCAGCGCTTCAACCAATCTGGAGGTTTGTTCATGTTTCATTTTCTACTTATAAAATGTTGTTTATATTTTCATTCTGTAATTTTAGTGAATAGATGTAACCACACACGCATACGCGCACGCACGCACGCACGCACGCACGCACGCACGCACGCACGCACGCACGCACGCACACACACACACACACACCATTATTGGATTAAACAGTTTGAAAGATTTTCTTGGCTGTAATACAGTCAGACTCAACAGAAACATTGCTGAGACTGAGACTCAGTATTTTATTTAAAATGTTTAGGTCATCAAGCAAAATGTCAAACATGTTCTAGTTCAGATTTCTCTATATGAGAATTTGTGCCTTTTTTTCCTGTTTTTTTTTTTTTTAATAATTTTATATTAAATACTGTTCAGTGTTTCTGACATTTTAAAATAAGTACATGGTTAATCTATTAATCAAAAAATAATTGATAGTGAAAAGAATAATGAGTTTTAGCCCTAACTGTACAGTAGAACTACAGATTAGATTAGATGAACTCTACTGTACTGAGCACAGTGTGCTGGTCCATCCCAGCAGGCAGCATCAAGCCAACATCTGCAGGTGGAAACAGCTGTTGGTTGTCTTGAATGATTGACTGATGGATGGACCAATCAGGACACAAAGACTGCCTCCCAGTCTCCATAATGGTCCTGATGGTCTCTGCCTTATTGTGACCAGTTGTAGTAACACAGTGCTGTCCTGGCTGAGCAGCTGGAGTCTAGAGACTATAACAGCAGGAGGTGTAGATCCTCTGTCTTGGTGTCTGTGGATCAGTGTGTCTCTGTGGTAAAGATGTGATATCAACTGATAATAGATGACTGGGCTGTGATCTCACTCTGGTTTAATGCTGTCTCTCTCTCTCTCTCTCTCAGGTGTTCACATTCTACAGAGGATGGTTGGCTGTGAATGGGATGTTGAGACTGATGAGGTTAAAGGTTATGATCAGTTTGGTTATGATGGAGAAGACTGGATATCATTCGACCTGAAGACAGAGACATACATCGCTTCAAAACAACAGGCTGTCATCACCAAACACAAGTGGGATAATGACAAAGCTAAGATAGCACAAAAGAAATACTACCTCACCCAGATTTGTCCTAAGTGGCTGAAGAAGTATGTGAGCTATGGGAGGAGCTCTCTGCAGAGAACAGGTAGAATCACATGACCTGATGTAGTTTAATGACACAATACTCATATATCTCCTCTATTTCTTATGTGTCATGACATTACAATACATATGAGCCAACATACAGAGTCCTCTGTGTCTCAGTTTACACACTTTTCTTTCTTTCATTTTCTCTCACGTCTCTTTATCTCTCTGCCTCCCTTTACTTCATTTTCTCTGACACATTTATCACCAGTCTTTCCCTCAATTTTCTCTCTTTCTCTGCCGTGTTTCTGTCTGTCTCAGTGTCTCTCTCTTTCCCTCTCACCTCTCTTCATCTGTCTTCCTTCCCTTTCTTCCCTTCTGTCCCTACCTTCTTTTCTCAGTTCCAGTTTCACTTCAATCTCTACTGGACTCTATGGGTAATACTCTCTTCAAATCACACATACGTGTTCGCAGACTGAGATTTACATAAATGTAGCCAGCAAATCAGGACATGCTTGATTCCCAAGATTCAACGCCAGCAGAGGTGGGATCATTTTCGATGCTGGAACGTGAGACTCCGCTGTGACGACAGAGACCCGAAGTCTGAGTTCAACGCCTCCAAGATCCCACTCCTGCCCTCGACGCTCCGCCGCTGCCTCCGGCCATTCCTGCTGAGACACCGGCTTTGTCTGCTGATGAAGACGATGATGTTTCCTCTGTGTCTGGCGGTTCCACGGTCCACGGAAGCCCACCGTCTTCGATTCGCTGGGACTTCCCGCTAGTGATGGCCACTGTGGGGGGGACGCGTTTGAACAGCTGCCCGGGGGGGGGGCCCTGCTCCCACCCAAACCTGTGAGCCGTCTTCTCCACGGCATTTACGGCCAAGCTCGTCCAGCTCAGGTGGTCTTCGTCTCGCCTTTTACTTCCGGATATCTTGCAATGTGTCGAGGTGTTCTGGCCCCATCCATTGAAGACGAGAGCCCCGGTAGCAGGACTTTCTCAGGGTGCAGGGCTGCATGGAGACGTCTTGTCCCGGCGTGCCCTCCCTAGACGAAGGCCTCGCGGCCCACCTGCTTCCACAATCAGCTGGCTGGTCAGAGAGCAGAAAGCCACCGCTGGTTCGTGACAGGGAAACTTTGGAATATATTGACAAGATATTTCAGCTGATAGTTCAACTGGCTGCAGCTGCTAATATTTAGGCGTGTTGGACATTTTACTGTCATCTCCCCAGCCTGACAACCCCACCGTGCCGCCTCAGAGTGACATTTTGGACCGGAGCATCGGCTAAATGAATTACTTGATTCAGGGCGTTGCCACGGCTGCGAGCCGTGTGATGTCTCGAGCCACAGTCGGGTCCCGTCATGTGTGGCTGGGACTCACGGCTCTTCTGTGAAAGGACCGAGATGATCTCCTGGGAGCCCCCATCGCTGCAGAGGGGCTCTTTGGGTCAATTTCTCCTTTTCAGGTTCTGTGCTCACTAGAACGACACAGGACTGGTGAAAAGGTGAGGTGTGTGTGTCAGTTGTGTTGCACTTGACCCCCTTCTGGGCATTATACACCTACATGTTCCCGTGCTCCTTGATGACCCGGGGAATGTGGTGTGCAGGGTGTCTACTGTGAGTTTTTGACCCCTGCAGGGTTAGACCATGGCTCTACCCAGATCAGTTGTGTACTATCTGAAGTGACTAAGGTGGACCCCTACTTCTTCGCTTCGGTGGCCTAGGTTCTAATGAAGTAGGCGGGCTGCGGTGTCTAATCCTTAGCCGGTCTGGATCAGTGTGGTTAGGTCGATGTGGTGGCACAGCAGGGCATGCATCCATCGGGCTGCACCCACCTATACCCATTGAGTCCAGTAGAGGGTGGAGCCTGTGTGAGTTAGAACAAAGGTTACAATATAGTAACCCTAGTTCTATAAGCACAGGCGGAGCCCTCTACCAAGGAGGCCCTGGCACTTTTCCAGTGCTCGCTGAAGAGGGCATGAGATACCAGGCAGCGCTGGATGCCACCTTATATACTATGGTAACGCATTTTTGGTAGGCATGTCCTGATTGGCTAGCTACGTTTGTGCAAATTTCAATGGGAGAACGCATGAGTGTGATTGGAGGAGAGTATTACCCATAGAGTCCAGTAGACGGCTCTGCCTGTGCTTATAGAACTAGGGTTACAATATCGTAACCTTCGTTCTCTTTACTCTCCAGAGCTTCCCTCAGTGTCTCTCCTCCAGAAGACTCCCTCCTCTCCAGTCAGCTGCCACGCTACAGGTTTCTACCCTGACAGAGCCGCACTGTTCTGGAGGAAAGATGGAGAGGACCTTCATGAGGACGTGGACCTCGGAGAGATCCTCCCCAACCACGATGGATCCTTCCAGATGAGTGTTGATCTGAAACTTTCATCAGTCACACCTGAAGACTGGAGGAGGTACGACTGTGTGTTTAAGCTCTCTGGTGTGAAGGACGACATCGTCACCAGACTGGACGAAGCAGTGATCAGGACCAACAGAGGTAAGACTGAGATCAGGAGTGATGGAGATGGAAAACAAATTTCTTTCTGTGGTAAAAAAGATTGTGCTGAATACAACTTTTTTCTTGTGTTTTGTGGTTTAAGCTGATGGACGTCCCAAAAAAGGTACTTAAATTTTCTTTATTTAAATTCAATTTGACTGTTTTTCACCACACGATGGGCCTCATGCAGGAACCACTCGTTGGAACAGATGTGACACGCACAAGTGATTTAAGAGAATTTGTGGCATTCAGCAATTTTCTCATATTTAGAATTTTCTCTTTGGTACGAATAAAATAAATAAATAATATTTGTTATCATCATATACATACATTACATACATGAAATTTGACCTCTGCATTCAACCCATCTTAAGCATATTTAGGAGCAGAGGGCTGCTGTAAAGTACGAGCAAAGTTCTCAGAAAAAGAGAAATTTAGGATAAGAATACGGAAATGTTGTCGCATGAGGCTCACTGACTGATTTCTTTGTGCTGCTTGTTGACTCTTTATAAACCTCTCAATGATACAGTACAAGGTCAGTAATGCAACATACTGTATAACACAGGATTTTATTTCCAGGTTTATACTTTTCATAACTCAAGTGGACTCAATTTAGTTTTGTTTATTTTGGAAAAAGGCTGGTTTTGCCAAAGTTGTTTCTTTATTTTCCAATGATTATTTCTGCAGTTATCAGTAATGAAACAATGAAATATTTTAGTTTTTTTTTTCTTTTTTAGAGAGACACACTTTTAAAGTAATAGTCAAAGTAATTTACTGTGCTTCATTTGTACAGGTTGTGATTTTTCTGTTTATTTCGTTTTTTTCTGCTCAACAGTGAAGCCCACTGACTTGACCGTCTCCATCATTGCTGCAGTGGTCGTTCTTGCTCTCGTCCTCATCGCTGTGATTGGTTTCGTCATTTATAAAAAGAAGAACGGTGAGAGAACCGAGGATATCTTAATTTGACTTTTCCAGTTCTTCTTTGATTTTAGTCTTTGAGTTAATGCTTATCCAGATTTCAAAGTGAAAAGAGCTTCCGGTCCTCACACAGCACAGTCTGAAGCAACCACCAGTAAGAAGTGTACAGCTCAGAGCCACAGTGTCATGATGATATGATCATGTTGATCATGTGATCATGATGCTAGGGCAACAGCTTTGGTCCAGGTTTACTTCCTGCAGCTACTGAATTAACAAACGTTGCAACAGGAAATAGAAAGGGGTCCATTTAGAATGTTTATGTTTTCAAGTTTGAAAAGGTCTATAAGAGAGAACTGGTAAAGTGATAACATAAAATCAAACAGAAAGGTAGAAGGAGTTTTAACCAGTCTGAGTGAGTAGAAGGGGGATCAGTATTCTTACATTTGTAACTGACAACTGAATCAATGTGTCTTTCCTTTTTTCCCCTTTAAGTTGATTTTCAAAAGTGGTTTTCACTGAGTGCTAAAGTTGATCAAGGTTTAATTCCTAATGTGAAGCAACCATTAGTATGTAGGGATGTGTATGGGAGTAAGGCTCAGAGCCACAGTGCCCTCTGCTGTTTAGTCACCATGTCTTCTGATCATACAGTAGCTCTCTCTGCTAGTTTACAAAGTTAATGTTGATGAGCTGCCTAAATTCCTCAAAGTTGTTACTAGATAAGAGTTGATACTCTTAACCCGTTTGAAACAGGTGTTGGTTCTATGCACACCACAGTCTGAAGCAGCCACCAGTGAACAGACTCCACTGCGTCATGATAATATGACCGTAGCTTAATGATGTTAGAGAGAAGAAATAAAGACGTAAACAGAACTGTAAAAGGTATTTCTAACCAATGGAAGTGAGTAGATTTAGTGGAGAGAAGATTTTCTGGCATATGCAACTGTGGCATGATCTGAAATGCTGTCTTTTCTTTTTATTTCAGATAAATATCCTCAACAAAGTAAGTAGAAGTTGTTTTGATTGTATTTAAAATGTTATACTTTCAGTAGATGCTCACATTCACAGTGGTTTACACTGAGCTTTAAGTCCTAATTCAAAATTTAAATAATAACATAAAAAAAAAAATTGTAATAATTTGACCAGCAGTCACTCCTGATACCTTCAATTTTTATTCCAACTGCATGGACGAATAAATGATAAATGAATGATAGAATGACACTTCGCGTATGAGCAAATAGGAATAGATGACAAATAATGACAGGCTGATAGATGAAGCCAGCAATGTCACATATTCCATGTCTGAAAATAGCTTCTGTCTGTAGAAAAAGGCATTGTCACAAAGAATGGACTACTGTGTGAGTGACAGCTCTCCAGTCTGTCTACAAAACAGCATTTTATAACCACACCAGCTGTATTAGTGCTCATGACATTGACCAAAGCCCTGAAAATGATGAAAATGTTGTTATTCTGCCTCCACGCGGCGCCGGGCCGGCATTATGTTTTTGGATTGTCCGTTCTTACGTCCGTACGCCACATTCCCGTGACCGCGTGATCTCAGGAACACCTGCAGGGAATTTCTTCAGATTCGGCACAAATGTCCACTTGGACTCAAGGATGAACTGATAAGGGTCAAAGGTCAAAGTCACTGTGACATCACAAAACACGTTTTTGGACTCAAGAGTTCATATGCTAATTAAAAATGATGAAGTGATGACATTTTTGACAGACATGGATGTAAACTGCAACTTGACTGGGTGGTGGAGGCATACAACCATCTATCTATCTGTCTATCTATCTATCTATCTATCTATCTATCCGTCCTTTACTTGACTATTGTTCAAATAACTCTGTATTTTGTTCTCTTTAGAGCTAGAGACTTCTTCAAGTGGTTCTTCAACAGAAAGTGTAAACAGCGACACACCATTGATCAAATGATTTGATCAATAATGGTAACTAATGGCTCTGTTCTGGCTCTATCTGTCTGTATTTATGCACATTTTGAGAATGTACAAGCATTTACTCTTCTATCTTAATGGTTTCATCTTTCCATTTTTGATAGATTATTGAGATATCAATGAGACTCTTTGCACTGTTCATTTATGAATGCTTATTTATTTGTCCGGACAGATGCGGGACACAGCGTGAAGAGGACGGTGAACTCCACTCCATAAGAAATTGGCAACATTAAACTTTGTTATCTATAAAGTCTCTACAGAATATAAACAAAAGGCCACCTCACCACCAAGATGGATTGAATATCACTTAAATGTATGTGGTCTAAGAGCTGCAGTGCAATGAGGCTTTAAAGCTGCATTAATCAATATTTGTGTATGAAAAATTGATCAAATGGCAATGTGTAAGGTGAAAGGTGACGCTAGTAGTGACGAACCCACGAGAACTATCACTGATTTATGGATAAATTCTGTGAGCAGTGTCACCACATTCAAGATTCAGAAACAGGTAGAATCAGGGTTTGTAATCTAGTAGTAGATGCTCATCGACTGGAATACAAAGAAAACAAATTTGAAAAATTGTTTGACAAATATTTTACAAACATTATCAAACATAAATGGTGACATTAAATTATTTGGAACATTTAGTTTCAATTTAAAAAAAGTATAATTTCCTCTGATAAAATATCTGTTTAAATCTTGGTAAATCAAATGAGGGTTTTCTGGTCAGTGGTAACACAAATATAACTTTACATATATACACACCATAGAAATATTTCTATGATAGACACACACACACACACACACACACACACACACACACACACACACACATACACAAAAACACACACACACACACACACACACACACACACACAACAGAAACATCAGTTCAACATTTATTTTCCAGTTGGGTAAATAGTTTGTTTGATTATTTCTAAAAATGAAGATCTTGTTTTTCCAAAGCAAATAATACTTTATGTCTTTGAGGTTTTTCTTAATTAATCAGGAGTATGTCGTTGTTTCATAATATCTTTTGATCTGTTTTGAAACATTAATATATTTTAATTTTAGCTGAGCTTCTAAAAGGATTGTGGTATGTTTGAAGCTTCTCAGCACACTGATAGAAATGTTCTTGTAAATATTTCCTGCTCGTATTTTGGGACAAGAGACGATTTCTCTCTTAGTTTTATAAACATAAAGAAATTGAACAGCGATGCTCAAAATCAGGTCTTGTGTTGGGTTAAGTAGATGAATGTTGAATGAAGTTTCACTCCTTTTGTATTGTTTTGGTTTTCAATAAAGTCCCCAATATTCCAAATTTCTGTCATTTTGTGATTCTATATATATGCTCACACATCTGTGACTGTAGCTACAATTATATGAATATTGTAGCTACATTTTGTTTTTTTTTACAGCTGTTGGGACTCAAGTCCTGAAGTCCTTAACTCCGCCCATGGACTCAATGTTTACAGTAACCATTGGCAACTGTTACCCATGACCCGTGACGTCAGAGAGCTTTCTTTTGTTTTTTGTTCTCCCTCTTCTCTCCCACCTCTGCAGCTCACCTCAGCTCTCAGCGACGGCCTGCTAACAGCAGACAGAGCTTACAGAACTCTTCTAAAGGTAGAGGACGCATGAACCTGCCTGAAATATTCCTGCTTAGCTCAGTTTGCACTGCTAACCCAGAGTAAACTAGTTTAGGGCCAGAGACTACGACTACGCCCTGGGATGCTGCTGTGTCTCTGTGTACTGAGGAGCAGTGAGGCTGTTCATTGATACTAAAGACATTCTAGATGGATTTTATTCATTTATTATTATTATTATTATTAGTATTATTATTATTATGACCATATGATTATTATTATTATTATTATTAATTTGATGAATACATATGATCAGAGTGATGGATCTTCATGATGTTTTGACACCAACAAGAAAGTCAGGTGACATCATCAGGTGGTTTCTCATTAGGAGTTCAAAGGCAGATACATGAATTGTCCACAGGGGGCGCTGTCACACTGCTGACTGCTCTGTAAAGGTAAACTCAGTGATAAACTCAGGTATTGATCAGCAGTGATAAACTCATGTATTGATCAGCAGTGATAAACTCAGGTATTGATCAGCAGTGATAAACTCAGTTATTGATCAGCAGTGAGCAGGAAGAGCTTTTGTCAACCAGAGTTTATGTCAAAAACAATATAAATACAACATGTTCTGGATAAAAGATGTGACACATATTGATTTGTTTGTGTAATAATCATGAATAATACTGTAATAATCATGAATTATTCTGTAATAATCATGATTAATACTGACTCAGTTGAAGAAGTGAGAACAAAAGATCAGAGTTTTCTTATTTAACCTAAATTCTGTAACCTTTTATAAAGTGCTTCAACAACAATAAGTGAGGGTTGAAACAGTTCCAAAGCGAGAGCAAAATGAAAAACAGCATCAGGTGTTCAAACATCAACAGAGGTGTTACATTTCTCTTGTTCAAGCAGTTTTCAGCGTCCACAGCTCTGAATCAGTTCAGGAGCATTCAGCCTGTCGGACAGAGCTGAACTGATCTGATGTTTGACTTTAAGAAGCTCTCTGACTCTCTTTCTGCTTTGCTTTCATTCATTTGCTTCTTGTTTTCATTTCAAAGTCAAAATCTGAGGTAAAATATTGTTTCATGGAAACTATCTGGGGTTTTATTATATTGTCTGTGCTGATAGTATCGGCCTGATGTGAGCCAAGACCAGTGTGTAGGCCTGTACTGAAGTCACATAAATAAAACATCTTATTGGATATAAGATGTTCCCCTCCATGTCATTTAATAACCACATGGTTTGATTGCACACAGATGTGTTTAAAAGAGCAGATAATAAGAGTCCACACTGAGAAACTGTACTGCTGCACATCAGCTGCAGCTGTGAACCACTGGGGGAGCACCTCACCACATTTACTCTCTAGAACATCAATGAAACAACACTTGGATTTGTTGGTTGTTGTCGACATTTTGATCAGGACTGTTTTCAATCCCAGCAGAGACTTTTGTTAAAATTTGCAGTGCAATGCTTGATAAACATATACACAATTGTATAACACATATTTACATAAAAAATCATTTTAATTTTATATTAATATTTTATATTTTTTGGTGTATGAAGACTGACATCTATGGTTACTCTCTACATTTTTCAGGGTGTAGAGAAAGTAATGAAATCCCCTTTTTTTTTTTTTTAAGTTTTTCTATCAATATTTACAATGATGCACAAAGCTTGATGAAAATTAATTTAAATGTCTTGAAAATATTATAGAATTTAAAAAAGCAAAATGTCTAAAATGAACTTTATTTTAATGTTGCTGAGAACAAGTGATGAAAACCACAAAAAATAAACATGTTACAGATTAAAATTTCAACCACTATATGTAATGTTGTGTACCTGTTAATATTTATTACATACTCTGATGGTTAAAATTAAAATTCATAGAGGGTGATTATCATTTTGTAATTTGGGAGAGTGAAAAGTGAGCGTAGCTGCAGAAACAGCCTCATACATTTCTGCAAGTTTCATTCCATTAACCTACAAAACCCGATAGAAGAGCTGAGCAGCAGAAGGTCAAATCCTCCTTTCATATGAGAACACAGGTGAGAAAGCAGAATAAAGCCCCGCGTGTCTCCCCATAACAACATCATTCTACTTTCACTTTATAACCTGTGTGGGTCAGTTCTACCCAGTTCTTAGTGACGTTGATGCTCATCTTAAATTCCCATTGGCTCAGAGGGAGGTTGATATCAGCGCTCCTTCTTGTCTCCTCCTCATTTCAGCTCTGAGGCTCGAGCTGAAGGACGGTATCAGAGTCTCTCCAGAATCAGAACAAGTCGTCATCCTATCAAAGCTTCAAGATGCGACAGGTCCCAATGAAGACGTTGATTGTGACTCTCCTGACAATAAGTCTACATGGAGCGGCAGCAGGTCAGTTCACACTGCTTATTGAAGTTGGTTGATTGTAAAAGAGGCAAAGCTTCATGTCTTTAGAAAGGCCTACTGTATATATGAGTTTAAGGTGCTTCTCATAGTCTTTAATGTTTACTTCCAGGACTTCCTAGCACTTTATAGAAATGTTATAAAAAGTACCAAGTTCTGTTAAAGTTGCCGTTAGTAAATCCTGTGTGCGGCTCATTGATTGATCCGTAGCCTCCATGTTTCACTGCTGGATTGTGTCTAGAAGGACAGCCTATAGTGTGTTTCTGAAAAGGGCACAAGTGGGTTTTTTCTCTAACTTCCCTATGTTTTATTTGGGCCATTATTTTATAATATCAGGAGCATTAAGACCAGTACGGTGTGATCGGTCTGAATGGTAAAATGGCAGCAGTCCAGCACACACTCACATTAATAAAGACAATATAAAAACATCAAGTTAACACAAAGAAACTATATTTAGTGCACTTTACAATCTCAATATTGAAGTTGTTCATGTTTTATATAAATAGTGTGTTGTCGTTAATTCAGCGCTATTAATCATGACTGTTATTTTAGAGATGATGTCAATATTTTTTTATGAGTTATTGTCATAATGAGCATATTGTCACAGTGTGGAAACACGTCACTATATTTCATCTCAGCAGCTCTACAGGCTGCTGTGGAGGTTTGGGAGTTTGATTTAGAACCAACGAGTCAGTTGATGGTTGTTTTCCTGCTGAAACCAAACAACTTCCTGCTTTGTTGGTTCAATATTTAATATGGTTCACTAATGTGTGTGAACTAAACACTTAATACATTATTCATTAATGATCTTTTTTTTCAATCACTTCAGTGTGATTGAAAAAAATCACACCAAATATAAACTGTAATCTGTAACCAAATAATACATATTTCATGATTGAAAAGGAGCAGGAAGGAAATAATATTATATATTACCCTCTCTTAGTAAATAAATGATATTCAGAGAATATTTTGAAAATATATGCAAACAGAAAAACACACATAATCAATAACAACCTACTGAAGATAAATATTAAGTTCATGATCTCTCTATATATTTTCTTAAGTGATATAATATTTAATATTGTATATTATTATACTGTATATAATAATGCTTTAACGTAGTACCTCCATACTGAGTTGTGTTGGTTGGGTCAGATTACATCACACTGATAGTTACATTGACTGTACTATATCATGCTGTTTAGTAGAGCTAGACTGATAAATCATCACCGTCCATAGTATTTGCTGATATTAGCTTATTGCAGATATATGGTATCGGTGTATATATCGGCTGATAAGTAACAAGAAACTGAAGTGCAGAAATACCAAACTGAGTTTGAGCTCATTCATAAACAGTGTCTCCATTACATAGTTTGTCCTCCAGAGAGCACTAGTTCATTTTTAAACTGTGAAATGTCCCACTGAGTTATACTGGTCACAAAACAACAACTAAGGAATCTGTATCAAGTTTGTCTGTTTATGTTATGTGTCTATATTAATAATACTGTCGGCTGATATATTGAATATTGATATCAGTGCCTCAAAAATCCAGCATCGATCGAGAGATGCTGTTTAAATATTTGATGTATTAACAGAATCAGATTTATTCTTGGACAGTTTTGCAATTTTTCAACATTTTTTGGTGCGACAAGGATGTCTTGAATGTGCTGTTTCTCTTTTAGATTCTGTGTGCAAGAAAATAACATGATTCTGTGATTTATAAAACTGTGGTAAAAGAAAAACTGAATTAACTTTCTCTTCCAGTGCCTCACTCTCTGAAGTATTTCTACACTGCGTCTTCTGGAGTCCCAAACTTCCCAGAGTTTGTGACTGTTGGGTTGGTTGATGAAGTTGAGATGGTTCACTATGACAGTAACACCAGGAGAGCAGAACCCAAACAGGACTGGATGAGCAAAGTCATAGAAGAGTATCCTCAGTACTGGGAGGGACAGACTGAGGTGTCTGTGGGTCAACAGCAGAGCTTCAAAGCCAACATTGACATTCTAAAGCAGCGCTTCAACCAAACTGGAGGTTTGTTCATGTTTCACTTTCTACTGCTAAAATGTTGTTTATATTTTCATCCTGTATTTTAGTGAACAGATGTTACCACACACACAGTGTTTCTGTCCATCCCATAATAACCAGCAGAGATGATGAACCCTTTGTCTCCACTAGATTAGATCAGAATCAGTCTACTGAACTGCCCACAGTGAGTTGGTCCATAATAACTCTGCTGCAGGAACCTGTTTATCACAACAGTTTTACAACCCACAGCTGATAGAGGAACATTACTGCCTGCTGGTTTCTTAAAGTACGGAGCAGGACTGTAAACGGGACGCAGGCTGCTGCTGCTGGGTCCTCATATGAGAGGAGTAGCAGTATGTTTGAATAAAGCTGGCTGACAGGACCACATGCTCAATGTCTCATTCAGATCACAGCTTTCACAAGTGGAACAGCATGATGACTATACTGTACTGATACACAGCCCGTCCATCCCATAATAATACATAAACATAAACTCACTGTAAAGTTAAGTTTACTTTACTTGACCACAGTGAGTTTATGTCATAATAAACATATAAAGTGGTGAAACAATTAATTGATTTTCTAGCTCCAGTTTCTCAAATATGAGAATTTGCTGCTTTTCTCTGTTTAATATAATTTTATATTAAATCCTGTTCAGTGTTGTTCAGACAAAAGCAGCAATTTGAAGATTTCACCTTAAGATCTCAGAACTTGACGGGCTTTTTCACTACTTTTTTGACATTTTACAGTGTAAACAATATATTGATTAATTGAAAAATTGTCATTACATAATCAACAATGACAAAAATAATTACTTTGAACCCTAAATATGGATTATAATTCAGATTAGATTTGATTAACTTTACTTGACCACAGTGAATAAACATATATAGTGCTGAAACGGTTAATCAGTTAGTTGATCAACAGAAAATTAATTGACACAAATTTTGATGATCAAATAATCATTCAAGTCTTTTATTAAGCAGAAATGTGAAATATTTTCTAGTTCCAGTTTCTCAAATATGATAATTTTCTACTTTTATCTGTTTAATATCATTTTATATTAAATCCTGTTCAGTGTTGTTCAGACAAAAGAAGCAATTTGCAGATTTCACTTTAGACTGAGAACTTGTGACGGGCATCTTCACTATTTTCTGACATTTTAAAATAAGTAAATAGTTAATTTATTAATCAAAAAATAATTGATAATGAAAAAAATAATGAGTTTCAGCCCTAACTGTAAAGTAGAACTACAGATTAGATTAGATGAACTCTACTGTACTGAGCACAGTGTGCTGGTCCATCCCAGCAGGCAGCATCAAGACAACATCTGCAGGTGGAAACAGCTGTTGGTTGTCTTGAATGATTGACTGATGGATGGACCAATCAGGACACACAGACTGCCTCCCAGTCTCCATAATGGTCCTGATGGTCTCTGCCTTATTGTGACCAGTTGTAGTAACACAGTGCTGTCCTGGCTGAGCAGCTGGAGTCTAGAGACTAATCCTGGACTGAAAGTCTCCTTCAGTGGAAGCTTCTAGAGCAGCCTCAGGACAGTCTGGTCTGGAGTTTCTCACAGGAAGAGGATGTTGTTGGACTGATCCACTGGCTGCAGGGTCTCAGTGGGTGTAAGGTTCAGTCCAGGATCAGGTTTAATCTGAGTCTGCTCGTCAGGACTCTGTTCCTGCAGCTCACATGAAGCCACAGCACCTTCAGCAGTGGAGATAAACTGTTGGTCTCAGTGGAGGCACTGAGGATCTGAACTGTGTTAGGATGTCACTCTGTTTCCCAGCAGTCTCTGCCTCTCTGTCTCTCTCCAAGACGTCCACACTGTCCACGTGATGATTGGCTGTAAGTGTCTTTCATGGAGCCAATAACAGCAGGAGGTGTAGATTAGAGGTCGACCGATATGGGTTTTTTATGGCCGATGCCGATGCCGATTTTTTACAGAATCAGGACAGCCGATGGCCGATATATGATGCCGATATTTTTTTGCCGATATGTTTGGCTGGTTTTCTTTTTTTCCTCCATCTGATAAAATATAACAGCTTAATAATAACAAATAATACACAAAATTTCTTAACTTAAGTAAACATTTATTGAACAACACTTATGGTCTGTCTCTCCAATTTGCATTTTGTGTCTTCACTGCAGTGCATATTTTATCTTGTGCATGATGGTTAATAGTAGTAATAGTACAGGGCTCAAAACCTTTTAAGCACCTTTCCAAAACTGTCCTAAAGCATGTTTTTTATTTATGTTTGTTGACAGACACTGTTACAAGCTATATGGCCATAATCTAATTGATCAAAAAATAATAATAACTTTGTTCACTCTAGGGATGTCAATAATTAACCGTTTAACCGTTAACCGACATTAAGAACTTTAACCGATTAACGCTATCGGTTAAAATATATATTAATAATGAATTACAAAGCTGAGAAAAACTCAGAGGAGCGGCTCGTCGGTTTAAGCAGAAAAGCTGGTCCACCTTAAGAGTCCACCTTAACAGTCCACCTTAAGAGTCCACCTTAACAGTCCACCTTAACAGTCCACCTTAAAAGTTCACCTCAAGAGGCCACCTTAACAGTCCACCTTAAGAGGCTACCGTAACAGTCCACCTTAAGAGTCCACCTTAAGAGGCCACCTTAACAGTCCACCTTAACAGTCCACCTTAACAGTCCACCTTAAGATGCTACCTTAACAGTCCACCTTAAGAGGCCACCTTAACAGTCCATCTTAACAGTCCACCTTAAGAGTCCACCTTAACAGTCCATCTTAAGTGGCGGAGCCGGAGTTACAGGATACAGGAAGTTGGCTCCGGTCTCGTTGTAGCCTCGTAGCATTTATCCACCTACAAATAAACTGTACACACACTGTCTGCTACACTTACGTTCCCTCCCCCACTCCCTTAATCTGTGCAGACAGAGTATCTTTACAGCGGGCAGACACACAGCGGACAATCTGCTAAACTAAACTAAATGTGCAGTGGAGACTTTTAGCAGCAACAACAACACTGGGCTGCCCGCAGATGTGCCTGTATACAAATCGGCTTAATATGCTCAGGAATCGGCCGATGCCGATTATGAAAAATTTTTTAAAAATCGGCCTCTAGTGTCGATCCTCTGTCTTGGTGTCTGTGGATCAGTGTGTCTCTGTGGTAAAGATGTGATATCAACTGATAATAGATGACTGGGCTGTGATCTCACTCTGGTTTAATGCTGTCTCTGTCTCTCTTTCTGTCTTTGTCTCTCTCTCTGTCTCTGTGTCTCTCTCTGTCTCTGTGTCTGTCTCTGTCTCTGTCTCTGTCTCTGTCTCTCTCTCTCTGTCTCTCTCTCTGTCTCTGTCTCTGTCTCTGTCTCTCTCTCTGTCTCTGTCTCTCTCTCTGTCTCTGTCTCTGTCTCTGTCTCTCTCTCTGTCTTTGTCTCTCTCTCTGTCTCTGTGTCTCTCTCTGTCTCTGTCTCTGTCTCTGTGTCTGTCTCTGTCTCTGTCTCTCTCTCTGTCTTTGTCTCTCTCTCTGTCTCTGTGTCTCTCTCTGTCTCTGTGTCTGTCTCTGTGTCTGTCTCTGTCTCTGTCTCTCTCTCTCTCTCTCTCTCTCTCTCTCTGTCTCTGTCTCTCTCTCTCTGTCTCTGTCTCTGTCTCTCTCTCTGTCTCTGTCTCTGTCTCTCTCTCTCTGTCTCTGTCTCTGTCTCTCTCTCTGTCTCTGTCTCTCTCTGTCTCTGTCTCTGTCTCTGTCTCTCTCTCTCTCTCTCTCTCTCTCTCTCTCTGTCTCTGTCTCTGTCTCTCTCTCTCTGTCTCTGTCTCTGTCTCTGTCTCTGTCTCTGTCTCTCTCTCTGTCTCTGTCTCTGTCTCTCTCTGTCTCTGTCTCTCTCTCTCTCTCTGTCTCTGTCTCTGTCTCTGTCTCTGTCTCTGTCTCTGTCTCTCAGGTGCCCACATTTTCCAGTGGATGTACGGCTGTGAATGGGACGATGAGACTGACGAGGTTAAAGGTTTTCGTCAGTTTGGTTATGATGGAGAAGACTTCATATCATTGGACCTGGAGACAGAGACATGGGTCGCTCCAAAACAACAGGCTGTCATCACCAAACACAAGTGGGATAATAACAAAGCTTTGAGAGCAGAGAGTAAACACTACCACACCCAGTATTGTCCTGAGTGGCTGAAGAAGTATGTGAACTATGGGAGGAGCTCTCTGCTGAGAACAGGTAGAATCACATGACCTGAACAATCTTCATATGTCTCCTCTGTTTCTAAGCAACAGTAACATTACAGTACATGTCACCAACATACAGAGACCCACTGCGTCTCTCTTTACACACATTTCTCTTTCTGTCATTTTCTCTCACCTCTCTCACACTTTTGTATCGACACTAAATAACATTCCAGTGCTCACAGACTACTTGACAAGTAATGAAAATAGTCTGATCCCTGAACAGATACAGGTGTCTGCTAACAATTTATCAAGTTTTTTTTAGAGCTAAACCCAAACGTGAAAGGAACAATATAGATAAATGTACAAGGAGTGCATTTTCCCCAAATTCTGCCTCCCCGGGACGGTTGGGACAGTGGGTTGAGTCGGCTGGGACATCTTGTTCTGGGCTAAACAAATATCATTTAAATTGAAAAAATGCAGTCTAAATATTAACACCTTATATTTATAATGAGTCACTTTTATTTGAGAAAAATAAAACATTTATATTTTCATAAATTACTGAGATATGGAATTTGGCAAAAAAAAAAAAGAGTGTTTCTGACTGGCTGCCTCTTGAGGAAACATTCACTCAGTGACTTCACAGTGGGTCTAATTCAATTAGGAAAAGCCTTTGTCTTGTTTCTGTCTGCTTTTTGTTGGTTTGTAACAAGGTAGGAGGAACTATAAACAATACTGTCCCAGGGAGAGCTGACACACTTTGGACTAATGTGCTAGCTACCAACAAAACTTCAGACAGCTAACACTAGCATCAACTGGTAGGCCAGAAAATGAGCTTTCCAATAATATGTATTTTGTATGTGGCATAACTAAAAACAGTATGGTAGAAGAAAAATAAAAGAAGAGCCAGAAATGTTCTTACACGCTGTAGATTTCAAAACTGTGAATAAATATAGTTGCTTTCTAACTTGCTAAGAAGTCTCTGTCCCTACTGTCCCCCTGTCCCAACTGACCCCGCTCTCCCGTGTGTTACGAAGGCATTTAAAATACATCAACAGGAATGATAATATTAATATACAGTAAATAATAATACTGTTGTCTTTACTCTCCAGAGCTTCCCTCAGTGTCTCTCCTCCAGAAGACTCCCTCCTCTCCAGTCAGCTGCCACGCTACAGGTTTCTACCCTGAAAGAGCCGCACTGTTCTGGAGGAAAGATGGAGAGGACCTTCATGAGGAAGTGGACCTCGGAGAGATCCTCCGCAACCACGATGGAACCTTCCAGATGAGTGCTGACCTGAAACTTTCATCAGACACACCTGAAGACTGGAAGAGGTACGACTGTGTGTTTCAGCTCTCTGGTGTGAAGGACGACATCGTCACCAGACTGGACAAAGCAGTGATCAGGAGCAACAGAGGTAAGACTGAGATCAGGAGTGATGGAGATGGAAAACACACATTTAGTTCACTGTCACTGTCCTGCAGTTCATCTAGTTTTATGTGGATGGGAAGTTGTGTTGTTGTCAGTTTCTATCATCTAGTTTTTATATATAATTTTAAGGTTTAGATCAGTATTAAACTAATGCACGTGCTCCTCTGGACCCAGAATTATTACCACCATTTCTGTTGTGCTGCCTGTCCACTGTTTAATTAGCTTTGATTAATATAGAAACATATCAATAATCAAACATGCAAAACACAATTTTATTGTCTTTGGTTTCTATTTATATTTTTAAATAATTTGTTTTTTTTTACGATCTTTTTCCATCTAAATTAATTTTAGTTTTTAAATCGTAAAAAAAAAGCCTTGTGTAACTATTTTAATGTGTAGCCACAGTTCAGAGATTAGAGTCACCTGCTTCATCTGTTCAGGTTGTGACTATTTGTTGTTGTTTTGTGCTCAACAGAGAAGCCCACTGACATGACCGTCATCATCATCGTTGCAGTGGTTGTTCTTGGTCTCGTCCTTATCGCTGTGATTGGATTCGTCATTTATAAAAAGAAGAACGGTGAGAAACCCAAACAGAAACATTGTCTCATGTATTTTCCTCTCTATTTTGATTTTAGACTTTAAGTTGATGCTTTTATCCAAACTAATTTCCCTTCCCAGCACATCTAAATGTGTTTCAACCAACAGTCAGTGCTGTAAGGCTCAGAGCCGCAGTTTGATGATAATATGACTGTAGCATGATGATGTAAGGGAGAGGTGATGGAAAATAAATGATGTAAAACAAAAGGTAGAAGGGATTTATTTATGAGTTTGAGTGAGTAGAAGAGCGGGTCATCACTGGAAAGATTAAAGGTGACAAAGTCGGATATCTTCAACTGTGACAACATAAATAATTTGTCCTGTCTTTATATTTCAGCCAAACGCCCTCCATCTCGTAAGTAAAACATGATTTTATTCTATTTCCTCTGAGCTGAATCTCTGTAAATTAAAAAGAGTTTGTGGATTTTGTGCTGAAGGACTTCTTCCTGCAGTGTTTGCTGAGGGCTAACAATGTGTTTCTGACCTTACAGCTGTAAACAACCCTGAGGTCTTGGAGGAACTGAATCCAGATCCTAAATGATGAACACACCAGCCTGCACACAGTGAGTTGCTTCATATGGGACATGAACCGTTCACACCTGTTGTTAAACAAAGCTGCCTTAAACTATGTGCAGAAGGAGCTTCTGTGATTGTTTCTTTATCCGCTGTCAAACTTCTGTGACACGTTGTAGCTGTAAAGAAAATCTTTGAGTTTTTCCACAACAAAGGTGAAACTGTTTAATATGACGTGAAGTGAGATTATTAAGAGAAAGACGGAGATGCTTTCAGAAAACTTCACATGAGCAGCTCAGATAAACTGTCTGTATATTAAAAACTCAAATATTAACCTTTAGAAAAACAGAGACACCAATTTATTAAAATGGTGTCGAACCAAATTATATAAACGATTTATACTAACAAAATGTTAACACTAAAATGACTGAATCATGGATATTTGAGGTCTAAATGATGCTGTAAATATGTGGTTTTGTGGAATTGAACTCTCCAAACATTTATGGTAAATTAATTGTTTTCTATTTTATATATTTTTTTTCTTTTTCCCTCTTTAGGTTTATGGAGACATTTTGCACTGGATCAAGGAGCAGTGCCGCCACATTCTCCTCCGTAAACTGGGAATTCATTGGTTATTCTTCATTCATATCATAAACTGGTGGAATCAGTTGTTGGGAATTTATTTGTAGATGCTCATTGATTGGAATACAAAGAAAACTAATTAGAAAGAAATTACAAATATTATCAAACATAAATGGTGACATTAAATTATTTGGATCGTTTAGTTTCAATTAAAAAAAAAAAAAGTGTCATTTCCTCTGATAAAATATTTGTTTAAATGTTGGTAAATCAAATGAGAGCATCACAGAACTCTTCATACATAATAAAGACTAAACAATAAATCCACCATAGTTACAGTTTGATGCTTCTGCTGTTGGGGTTTTCTGGTTATTGTTAACACAAATGTAAATTTACATATATAGACACCATAGAAATATTTCTATGATAGACACACACACACACACACACACACACACACACACACTCTCACACACACATCAACGCACACTCGGGTGTGGCAATATGATGATATACCTTGAGAAAACAGATAGGCAATACTGCTAATCAATCAGCAGCATCCAGTAACATGCTGTGTAAACTGGCTGTAGGTGTCAGTGTAATGGTTGTCTATGTGTGTTACTGCTGGTGATAAACTACTCCACCTCTCTCCCAGTGTGCACTGGGATTGACTCCAGTCCCCCGCGACTCTCAGCAGGATGAGCCGGATAGGAAATGGATGGATGGAGTTCTGCATCACTGTGGTGAATTATATATATCACAACATGAAGTTACACAAACAATGACGGGTTGTATCAATGTTGCCCTCCGCTATGCACACACACACACACACACACACAATATAAACATAATTTCATCATTTATTTTCCAGTTGTGTAAATAGTTTGTTTGATTATTACTTTAAAACTGATAAAATTTGAAGATCTTGTTTTCCCAAAGCAAATAATAATTTGTCTTTAAGTTTTTTCTTAATTAATCAGGAGTATGTTGTTGTTTCATTATATCTTTTGATCTGTTTTGACACATTAATATATTGTAACTTTAGCTGAGCTTCTAAAAGGGTTGTGGGATGTTTGAAGCTTCTCAGCACACTGATAGAAGTGTTGTTGTATTAGATTTTAGTTTTATAATCATAAAGAAATTGAACAGCGATGCTCAAAATCACTGCTTGTGTTGGGTTAAGTAAATTAATGTTAATGAAGTTGCTCTGCTATTTCACTGTACTGTTTTGCTTTTCAATAAATTGGCCAATATTCCAAATGTGTGTGTTTTTTTTTGGTGTGATTCCAGTGGCTGACTACAACTATTTGAAGACTGAGTATTCACTATATTGTCACAGAGACTAAATGAACGTGTCTCTGACTTGTAGACGTTAAAACTAAAGAGCAGGAAGAACCTAATTACCTAGGATTCTTCACAGATAACTGAAGGGAGAATTTTACTTTTCATATGACAAGAAAACAAATGGGATGATTTAGTTTGACCACCTTTTACATTCTCTCTCTCGTGTGGTTTTCTGCTTTCTCTAATAAGAAAGGTATATATATATATATTGATAGACTTGGCAGATCCACTCAGCTATTCTTCAGGCTGCACGCTGCACTGGTTTTCCCCTGTAAAAACCTGTTGCACTGAAATCTGCCTGGCAACTGATGACATTACAATCGTCAGGAAATTCTCCAGTCCTGTGGCTCCTTCAAATCAACTGTATCTTTCAAACTAGATGCAACGTGCTGTAGGTTATACCTACAGTATAAAATACCTCAAATAAATACTATATGCCATTAATATAGCTGTGATAACATCATTTTGTTGGTTTTTAATTTATTTTTTAAAGTCATATCATTAACTGCTAGCCCTCTGTGACCTCGAAAGGTTAACTTAACAAACAGATCCTCATAGATGATTGACCTTTTTTCATTCAGACCTATATACCTCCATGGGTAAAACCTGTGTGGCTGAGTTCTGCATGGAAACAGATGAGCTATGTTGACAAAATTTATATTTTTTCGTGTTGCATTACCTACCTATATTGTACTTTAAACCATAAATGATATAATAAACCATACTTAAATATACTGAAGTGACAGTTCAGTATTAATATGGATATATTAGTAGGATACTGTAACACCAGTTATCAGAAATACGATAGCTTTAGAAATCTCACCCAACAGGTTTAGTCATGGAAATGAGGTTTGGCACTTCCTGTATGTTTGCAGTCACATTTCACCAGACGCCCAGCGATAATAAAACGAAAGTCTGTATCGATCAGGCGATGCATCTAGAATGTTTCTTCCACAATGTAAAAATAAAATATTAAAAAAAACATAGATTTACCTGACGTTGAAAATGTGATGACACGATCTTATTGAATAACTATGTGGTTGACAGTAAACAAGGAATATTATTTATATTTAACACCATCACCCACATGTCAACATATTTTTACTAGAGGCTAAAAATCTAATTCTTCTCATTTTCAGTGATATGCTGCATCATCATCATGAATCCTGTCCACTTTATATCATACAGCAACATGATGTATCAGTTCAGGTTAATCATTACAGGACAGAGCAATGGGCTGAACAACAGTCTTTATTTGAAGCTGTGTGTTGTATTGCTAAGATTATTTTAACAAACCACAAAACTCTACACTGAACCACGTAAGAATCAACATACACAACACCTGCATTACATCATACAAAGAACAATAACCAAACAAAGATGTTAACGATCTAATAATAGTTTGATCCTGCAAAGTTTAGGTTCGTCTGTCGGGAAAGAAACGGTTCTATAGCATTTCATGTTCTGATATTTCATTGATCCAAAATCAGAAATGGACCACACACTCTGCTGTGAGACAAAGTGGGGTCATTCATTTCTAAAATCAATTATTTCAATATATTTTTAAAAACATTAATTGAAATAGTTGACAAAAAAAGTTGCGTCATCTTGGAAAGAAGCGCTTTATTGGGTGCTGAGGTCGATCTGGGTTCAGGGGTCAAACTCAGAACATTCCCTTCCTGTAGCGGTGGATCAACTCTGATACGTCTTCCTTACACACCTTTATCCAGCCGTCCTCCTGCATGTGGTACACTACACACACACACACACACACACACACACACAGATGAGTACACACATTCCCACATGTTCACACAAATGTACACATTAATACATAAAGACAAAAATATCAATTTAACCTTTTCAAGTGCTCTCAGTACGACGGATTATTGTATTAGGGCCACAATGAGGGGGAAACAAATTGGAGATTTCGAGGATAAAGTCATAAGATTCCAAAAAAAAAGTCGTAATTTAATGAGAATAAAGTCATAACTTTAATAGAAAAAAAGTAATTTCCTCCTCCACAAAAGTCAGTTTCCCCATCAGGTCCGTGTGGTTCTTTCTTCAGAATAAACGCAGAATCTTTTTAAGGTCCTGATACTGATGATAATGTGGTGCTGATGTGCCAAAAGATTTACTAAAGTATAACTTCACAAGATGCTCCACGTTCCTCATTTTCACACTGCTCTATTTCCCCTCTAAAATAAGACGTAAAATTACTACTTTACATATAATGTGGTGCTGATGTGCCAAAAGATGAAGTACTTTGTTCTCAGCACACTGATAGAAATGTTGTTGTAAATATAAACAGTGATGCTCAAAATCACGTCTTGTGTTGGGTTAAGTAGATGAATGTTGAATAAGTTGCTCTGCTGTTTTATTCCTTTTGTACTGTTTTGCTTTTCAATAAATTGACCAATATTCCAAATGTGTGTGTGCTTTTGTGATTCAAGTGGCTGACTCTAGCTACAACTATCTGAATATTGCCTGAGTATTCACCATATAGTCACAGAGACTAAATGAAAGTGTCTCTGACCTGTAGATGTTAACTAAAGAGCAGGAAGGACCTAATTATTTGGGCAAACCTGGGATTCTTCACAGATGACTGAAGGGAGAATTTTACTTTTCACGTGACAAGAAAACAAATGGGATAATTTTGTTTGACCTTTTTTCGTGAAACCCTTTTACATTCTCTCTCTCTTGTTTGGTTTTCTGCTTTCTCTAATAAGAAGGTCTTAACATGTTAATATATAGTATATATTCTTTTATTGATAGACTTGGCAGATCCACTCAGCTATTCTTCAGGCTGCACGCTGCACTGGTTTTCCCCTGTAAAAACCTGTCGCACTGAAATCTGCCTGGCAACTGATGACATTACAACCGTCAGGAAATTCTCCAGTTCTGTGGCTCCTCAAAATCAAGAATCAACTCTATATTTCTAACAAGATACAACGTGCTGTAGGTTATATCTACAGTATAAAATACCCTAAATAAATACTATATGCCATTAATATAGCTGTGATAAAATCATTTTGTTGTTTTTTAATTTATTTTTTAAAGTCATATCATTAACTGCTAGCCCTCTGTGACCTCTAAAAGTTACCTTCACAAACAGATCCTCATAGATGATTGACCTTTTTTCATTCAGACCTATATACCTCCATGGGTAAAACCTGTGTGGCTGAGTTCTGCATGGAAACAGATGAGCTATTTTGTCAAAATGTATATTTTTTCGTGTTGCATTACCTACCTATATTCTACTTTAAACTATAAAAGATATAATAAACCATACTTAAATATACTGAAGTACTGTTAAGTGATATAACACAGTTCAGTATTAATATGGATTTATTAGTAGGATACTGTAACACCAGTTATTAGAAATACGATAGCTTTAGAAATCTCACCCAACAGGTTTAGTCATGGAAATGAGGTTTGGCACTTCCTGTATGTTTGCAGTCACATTTCACCAGACGCCCAGCGATAATAAAACAAAAGTCTGTAACGATCAGACGATGCATCTAGAATGTTTCTTCCACAATGTAAAAATAAATATTAAAAAAACATAGATTTACCTTACGTTGAAAATGTGATGACACGATCTTATTGAATAACTATGTGTTTGACAGTAAACACGGAATATTATTTATATTTAACACCATCACCCACATGTCAACATATTTTTACAAGAGGCTAAAAATCTAATTCTTCTCATTTTCAGTGATATGCTGCATCATCATCATGAATCCTGTCCACTTTATATCATACAGCAACATGATGTATCAGTTCAGGTTAATCATTACAGGACAGAGCAGTGGGCTGAACAACAGTCTTTATTTGAAGCTTTGTGTTGTATTGCTAAGATTATTTTAACAAACACAAAACACTACACTGAACCACGTAAGAATCAACATACACAACACCTGCATTACATCATATAAAGAACAATAACCAAACAAAGATGTTAACGATCTAATAACAGGTTGATCCTGCAATGTTTAGGTTTGTCTGTCGGGAAAGAAACGGTTCTATAGCATTTCATGTTCTGATATTTTATTGATCCAATATCAGAAATGGACCACACACTCTGCTGTGAGACAAAGTGGGGTCATTCATTTCTAAAATCAACTATTTCAATATATCTTTAAAATCATTAATTGAAATAGTTGACAAAAAAAGTTGCATCATCTTGGAAACTGTATTCAGAGTGCTGAGGTTGATCTGGGTTCAGGGGTCAAACTCAGAACATTCCCTTCCTGTAGCGGTGGATCAACTCTGATACGTCTTCCTTACACACCTTTATCCAGCCGTCCTCCTGCATGTGGTACACTACACACACACACACACACACACACACACACACACACACACACACACACAGATGAGAACACATATTCTCACATATTCACACAAATATACACATAAACACATAAAGACAAAAATATCAATTTAACCTTTTCAAGTGCTCTCAGTACGACGGAGTATTAGGGCCACATTGAGAGGGAAAAAAATCGGAGATTTCGAGAATACAGTCATAATATAAAAAAAAAAAGTCGTAATCTAATGAGAATAAAGTCATAACTTTAAGAGAAAAAAGGTGATTTCCTCCTCCACAAAAGAGGCAGTGTCCCCATCAGGTCCATGTGGTTCTTTCTTCGGAATAAACGCAGAATCTTTTTAAGGTCCTGATACTGATGATAATGTTGTGCTTATGTGCCAAAGATTTACTAAAGTATAACTTCACAAGATGCTCCACGTTCCTCATTTTCACACTGCTCTATTTCCCCTCTAAAATAAGACGTAAAATTACTACTTTATATATAATGTGGTACTGATGTGCCAAAAGATGAAGTACTTCGTTCTCAGCACACTGATAGAAATGTTGTTGTAAATATAAACTGCGATGCTCAAAATCACGTCTTGTGTTGGGTTAAGTAGATGAACATTGAATAAGTTGCTCTGCTGTTTTATTCCTTTTGTATGGTTTTGCTTTTCGATAAATTGGCCAATATTCCAAATGTGTGTGTGTTTTTGTGATTCAAGTGGCTGACTCTAGCTACAACTATCTGAATATTGCCTGAGTATTCACTATATAGTCACAGAGACTAAATGAACGTGTCTCTGACCTGTAGATGTTAAACTAAAGAGCAGGAAGAACCTAATTATTTGGGCAAACCTGGGATTCTTCACAGATAATCGAAGGGAGAATTTTACTTTTCATATGACAAGAAAACAAATGGGATGATTTTGTTTGACCTTTCTTCATGAAACCATTTTACATTCTCTCTCTCTCTCGTGGTTTTCTGCTTTCACTAATAAGAAAGGTCTTAACATGTTATTTGTATATATATATGTACTGTATATATTCTTTTATTGATAGACTTGGCAGATCCACTCAGCTATTCTTCAGGCTGCACGCTGCACTGGTTTTCCCCTGTAAAAACCTGTTGCACTGAAATCTGCATGGCAACTGATGACATTACAACAGTCAGGAAATTCTGTGGCTCCTCCAAATCAACTGTATCTTTCTAACTAGATGCAACGTGCTGTAGGTTATACCTACAGTATAAAATACCCCAAATAAATACTATATGCCATTAATATAGCTGTGATAACATCATTTTGTTGGTTTTTAATTTATTTTATAAAGTCATATCATTAACTGCTAGCCCTCTGTGACCTCTAAAGGTTAACTGAACAAACAGATCCTCATAGATTATTGACCTTTTTTCATTCAGACCTATATACCTCCATGGGTAAAACCTGTGTGGCTGAGTTCTGCATGGAAACAGATGAGCTATGTTGACAAAATTTATATTTTTTCGTGTTGCATTACCTACCTATATTGTACTTTAAACCATAAATGATATAATAAACCATACTTAAATATACTGAAGTGACAGTTCAGTATTAATATGGATATATTAGTAGGATACTGTAACACCAGTTATCAGAAATACGATAGCTTTAGAAATCTCACCCAACAGGTTTAGTCATGGAAATGAGGTTTGGCACTTCCTGGCAGTTTGTAGTCATATTTCACCAGACGCCCAGCGATAATAAAACGAAAGTCTGTAACGATCAGACGATGCATCTAGAATGTTTTTCCCACAATGTAAAAATAAAATATGAAAAAAAAACATAGATTTACCTGACGTTGAAAATGTGATGACACGACATTGAATAACTATGTGGTTGACAGTAAACAAGGAATATTATTTATATTTAACACCATCACCCACATGTCAACATATTTTTACTAGAGGCTAAAAATCTAATTCTTCTCATTTTCAGTGATATGCTGCATCATCATCATGAATCCTGTCCACTTTATATCGTACAGCAACATGATGTATCAGTTCAGGTTAATCATTACAGGACAGAGCAGTGGGCTGAACAACAGTCTTTATTTGAAGCTGTGTGTTGTATTGCTAAGATTATTTTAACAAACCACAAAACACTACACTGAACCACGTAAGAATCAACATACACAGCACCTGCATTACATCATATAAAGAACAATAACCAAACAAAGATGTTAACGATCTAATAACAGTTTGATCCTGCAAAGTTTAGGTTCGTCTGTCGGGAAAGAAACGGTTCTATAGCATTTCATGTTCTGATATTTCACTGATCCAAAATCAGAAATGGACCACACACTCTGCTGTGAGACAAAGTGGGGTCATTCATTTCTAAAATCAACTATTTCAATATATTTTTAAAAACATTAATTGAAATAGTTGACAAAAAAAGTTGCATCATCTTAGAAACAAGCGCTTTATTGGGTGCTGAGGTCGATCTGGGTTCAGGGGTCAAACTCAGAACATTCCCTTCCTGTAGCGGTGGATCAACTCTGATACGTCTTCCTTACACACCTTTATCCAGCCGTCCTCCTGCATGTGGTACACTACACACACACACACACACACACACACGCACACACACACACACACACACACACACACAGAGAGATGAGCACACATATTCCCACAATGTACAAATAAACACATAAAGACAAAAATGTCAATTTACCCTTTTTAAGCGTTCACAGTACGATAGAGTATTAGGGACACATTGAGGGGGGGAAAAAAATCGGAGATTTCGAGAATAAAGTCATAATATCACGAGAAAAAAGTCGTAATTTATTTAGAACAAGGCAAAAGTGAGCATGGCTCACATACCCCCGCACACTGCTTGACCCCGACTAAAGTAGGGCCAAAGGTTTTGCCCTTTTGGATCTAATGGAATTAATGAGCATTAACTTATTAACTAATGGGCACCCTGGACTTCTAAAAAAAAGTCGGAATATTACGAGAATAAAGTCATAACTTTAAGAGGAAAAAAAGTAATTTCCTCCTCCACAAAAGAGGCAGTTTACCCATCAGGTCCGTGTGGTTCTTTCTTCGGAATAAACGCAGAATCTTTTCAAGGTCCTGATGATAATGTGGTGCGGATGTGCCAAAAGATTTACTAAAGTATAACTTCACAAGATGCTCCACATTCCTCATTTTCACGCTGCTCTTTTTCCCCTCTAAAATAACACGTAAAATTACTACTTTATAATATTCTGACTTTATTCTCATAATATTATGACTTGTTTTCTATAACCATACCGATGGTGTGGCCAAATAGAATGTCTTAAACAGAGATAAAAGATAAGCTTCAATGCTAAATCAAACAGAGTATTCTCACTGTTGACCACCCCTCCAGAGTAGGCGTCCCTGTGTGTAGCGTGAACGATGCCCCGACGGCCCAGTTCGTACGCCTCCTCCACCGTCATGTCTTCCCGGTAACCGCTGTCCACCACACCGTAGGCGAAACTACTGCCACAGCCGGTAGAGAACATACGGCCAGACAGACGCGTCCCATTATCGTCCACATAGTACAGACCAGGGCCCTGGAGAGCACATTTTGGGTCATTAATCAGTATGGTCTGCAGGGAAATAATCATTTTATATACAGGCTACAGTTTCTTGTAAGTCTCAAAACACAAGCTGCTTACATTGTTGTACCAGACCACTAGCTTAAGTTAGTAGACTAAGTTCCAAAATAGAGGCGAGACAATAATAACATACTTTTTGTGGTAATGTTTTCAAATTTAATGAGCTGCTCCATCAATGATGTCTTCTAACTTTTTTCTTTCTTTCAGCATATTGTAATTGAAGAGACTTCTGCTCCTCTTCATGGCTCTGTTTTCAGGCTTTAAAAAATCCAGCACGTGGGCGCCCCGCTAGTTCAGCTGGTGTGCGGGCGCCCATAAGGCTGAGTCCCGCGGTAGGCCCGGGTTCGAGTCCGACCTGTGGCCATTTCCGCATGTCGCCCCCTCTCTCTCCCCCTTTCTAGACTATCCACTGTCCTATAAATAAAGGCATAAAAAAGCTCCAAAAAATAATCTTTAAAAAAAAAAAAAAAAAAATCCAGCACGTGACGGGAGACTTTGGCCAATCACAGGTCATTTCAGAGAGAGAGAGCGTTACTATTGGCTGTGCTCCGGCTGGTGGGCGGTGTTTGGTATTTCCTCAACAGATCTCAACATGGCTGCCGGGTCACAAACTTTCTCATTTTACAGCTAAACAGTACACTACAAGATGTTTCTGAAAACATTTGAGGAGACAAATAGGCATTACAGTAAGAGTAACAGTTTGATCAGCGCTGCCTAGTTTGACCGTTTGATCGGAGTTCACGAGTGATTGACAGCTGCTCAGAGACGGCAGACTCCAGATCAGCTCTTATTGGTTGTTTTCCTCCGGTCTGTGAAATCTTGCTGATGCCGTTAGGAGCACCGGAGGACACAGCGGCACATGATTTTTTTCAGATTACCTGTCTCATGCACTACTGTCAGGATATAGTGACCGTTTTATAAAAATAACTTTTTTTTAATCATATTTGCTACAATTCTACCCACTGCACCTCTAAATGTCATTAATAGTAAATAGAAATAGTAACAATGCACCAGTATCACTTTTTATAATGTTAACAGGAACAGAAAACATCCAACCTGCAGTAATCATCCCGCCCCTCCCCTGGCCTGCAATGCAAACCACAACATCACAATCTTCTATAACTGTACCACAGTGAGGACATCTCTATTCCTCGGCTGCTTCACAGGAAGTGATGAAAAAAAAAAAAAAGCTTAGAGTGTCTTCAGCGTGGATTGTGAGAGTCACCCACACATCCACACACACACACACACACACACACACATCCACAGCTTACCTCTTTGTCCCATCCACAGATCATGCTCCCCATAGAGAGGCCCATGCCTCTGTAACCCAGCATCATGTTACACAGCAGCTTGGAGGCAGCAGCCACAGAGATCCTGTGGTTGTTCCTCAGCCTGTACAGCCTGGATGGATGAAATAATAAAACAATTCATAAGCAAATCAGTTGGCAAATCAATCAGTGATGCAGGTGGTGCAGGTTAGATAACAGTCTACTCATGATACTCCTCCTGGATTTATAAGAACACTGACTTTCGAGCCATTTATTTTATTTTATTTGGGTGGAAGTATTTTATGCATGTTTTCATTTAAAACATTGTGATAAAATGACCGTAAACCTGACTTAAAGTGGCAGTAGGCAACAATTTTTGGGCATAATTTGGCAAAAATTCCATAATAACCTTTCAGCATATTGTAATTCAAGTGTTCTGAGAGAAAACTAGACTTCTGCTCCTCCTCATGGCTCTGTTTTCAGGCTTTAGAAAATCTAGCCCGTGACGGCAGATTTTGACTAATCACAGGTCATTTCAGAGAGAGAGAGCGTTCCTATTGGCTGTGCTCCGGTCATGTGACCAGAACTTGGCTTCCTTCAACAGATTTTACAATGGCGGCCGGGTCACAAACTTTCTCATTTTACAGCTAAACAGTAACTACAAGATGATTCTGAAAACATTTGAGGAGAGAAATAGGGATTAACGTAATAATATTGATTCATATCTGATCAGCGCTGCCTAGTTTGACCGTTTGATCGGAGTTCGCGAGTGATTGACAGCCGGCTCTCATAGACCGCAGCTGGAGAGCGGACCTTGTTTTCCTCCGGTAAGTGAAATCCTTCAGATGCCGTTAGGAGCACCGGAGGACACAGTAGGACTCAGAGGAACATGATTTTTTCAGGTTACCTGTTTCATGTACTACTGTCACGATATAGCTGCCGTTTTCTAAAAATAACTTTTTTAAATCATATTTGCGCCAATCTCGCACACTGCAGCTTTAACATTATTATTATAAATAAGTAATTATGTTTTTAATTTCTGTTTTGATAAGTTATATAATACCTACTGTACTGTCTTCATACAAACTCCACACAGGGAGGCCTCAGTTGGCCCATGTGGGGTTCAAACCCAGGACCTAGAGCCCAGGTCCTGTGAAGTCACAGTCCTAACCATTGAACCTCAATGCGTCACTCAAATGGGACAAACTAAATCAAAGTGCTTTCTCCGGTATCTTTCCTTTTGATTGATCAGATATTTACTCAACTATGTATACAACTTCCTATTAACACATTCTACATAGCATAGAAGCTGTATGCAATACATCAACAAACCCACAGATACTGTATATAGAACATTAAGAGCAGTTCTAAAATCATGTATCAATATATGTAATCATGCCCCCCCATTTGAAATGGTCTAAAACTGCCACTGATTAAGGGACAAAAGGGATTGACAGACCAATGTTCAAAACACTGTATGACAGACCTGCACTCTTTGGCCAGGAGTCTCTCCCAGTACTGGCAGTCTGCAGCGCTGCCCGACATGGTGCCCAGCAGGTAGGGGTTGATCTCGATGACCTTGTTGACATCGTTGGACGCTGCAGAGCCACGACACATTTGGGAAAAGGAAACATTTAGTGAGCAAGTTTACAGGTTGAAGCATAGAGTAGCCCAGTTTAGCAGCACCCTTTGTTGCTTGAGCTGATGAAAGTCTGTCTGATTTAATGATGTACAGTATGTTGATGGTAGCTGGGTCATGTCTCTCTAGAACTCTTCCTTTTCTTTACAGATAAGACTATGAGAATTGATATGAGCTATGTGTTGCACAATCTACTTGTCCCACACATTTCCAAACATTTTGTGCAGTTTCATCCATCTTTTCTAACATTTTCCAGCTCTGGAAGAGAAATAAAAATTTGCCTATTTACCTAAGTAACGGCCAGCTGAGGCTCTGGAGTCCACAGCCACGATGACTCCATGTCTGAACTTGAAGGCCAAGGTGGTCGTACCGTGGTTCAGATCTATACACACACCTCCGTCACGGTTGCAGGATTTGAGAAACCCTGAGGGCTAAAATGAAACCAGAGAAGGGATCTCAGTGGGACGCATGATGCGTAATGGCACTGCATGTGTGCGTGTAAGAGAACACGAGAATGCAATATCAATCATAATGTAATATTCTTTGACAATAACTCGTGATAGAGAAGATAAATGCATTATATGAGACACAAAGCTGCACCACACGCTGAAAGTCACAGACGCGTAAAGGAGCTTGAACCACAGCGCGTCTGACGCTTTATGTTCGCGGCAGCTGGTTTACCGGATAACATTCAGAGGATTAATTTCTCACCAAAACTTGATGAAATGATACTCACGTCTACACCCAGAGGTACAGCAAACTCTTGAGTTTTGGTCCCGAAACTGTAGTGGTTGGTTCGGTCGACGAGATGCGTCTGTCCTGCTGGAAGAATCTGCCCACGGAGTTCAGCATAAGGCTTAAAACCAGTGACTTGGAAAAGAGCCATTATGTGTCAAACTATACTCAGTAGTATACTCAGTATATACTATACTATACTATACTATACTATACTATAGTTCAGGTGTTTAAGTTTTCCAAAATGACGAAGGCGATCTGACAAAGCGTCAAGGATAATTTCCTTGTACGTGACGAGGAATTCGAAAGTGAAAGGGTTTAAAAACGACTTCATTGTAGTCTTGTCCTCGGAAAATAAGATGCTAAATAGCAGTAAATCTATGCGCAACTATATATAAATATATTTGGCCAATCCTTGCTGTTTTTTGTAACTTAAAAAGTTAATTTATCAAAATAAAAACAACACTCCGCCATATTAATCTTGAATAAAAAAAAGAGGACTCGAAACCGCATTGACCAATAGGAGAGCGTTATATTTGTTTCGTCATCAGTCTCTAAGCGAAATGTAAAAATTCAGGTTTGTGGAAGCCAGCAGAGGTAGATCACATTATTGATGCATGTTTGCATGTTTCATAAAAATACACAATCTAAGGCAGTTAGGTTATGGATGTAGTATGACATATACATACGCCCTGTTATTGGCTACAGGGCTGTTTGGGGCTTCAATTATTACAGTCAGTAAATAATTACAAAACATGAAACAAAGAAATGAGGCAACAGGTAGAATTATATTCAATTATTTTTTATTATTATTCCATATTGTAAAAACATGTTACTACTACTGTAGAACCGCAGTATTTCTGAACTATTGAAGTGAAGCAGAGAGCAGCAGAGTAAAAACCATGATGACAATGTTAATCAAATGTCTGAGATGTCCCACTACTTCGACTTAAAAACTAGTGAGTAACAATGTAAATGTTGAGATTATATGGATAGACGTCGTGTGCGTCGTGGCTCAGGCTGTGTCCATCTGCTGCACGGCCTCCTGCACAACCTCCAGCTTGAAGGGGACTACTTTCTCTGTCAGGATCGCTGTGGTGCCTGGACTATACTTGTATTTCATTTTCCTAGGAGAGAGGAAGAGAGAGATAGATGGGCGAAGCGTGACCAATCATTAAAGTTTTGTTTTACGGAATAAATAATATATTGATGGAGGTTTTCAGCTTTGATATTCAAAATTATTGTTTTGTTTGCAAGTGGTAAGTTGTTGAAGAATTTAAAAAGCTAAAGGATTACATATAAGTCACCAACAAACACTGGCAGGGACAAACTAAAGACATGCAACAGTCTCTGAGAAGGAAATCTGATGCAGATGTGGTTCAACATGAAACTCATCTTTTAAGAAACTGTCCAAAGAGCAGATCTTGAATAAAGTCACACTCATACCTGTTGTCTTTGTACTCTGACACCTGGTAGGGTCTAATGTAGTCCACTCCTTGTTTGGTGATGACGCAGATGTCGATGTTGTTGCCTGAGCCGAGGTCACTCATGATGCCCGCGTGGATGGCAGCACGCACCAGCTCCTTCGCCTTCTCCAGCTTATGAGAAGTGAGGGAAATGATGGAGAGAGGGGCAAACAGAGACAAGCAGAACATGAAGGAGAATACATTCGTCAGTTTTAAAATCCACCTTCCCAAATACCTATACGCTCTTTCAGGTTTTCTATTTGGTAGCAGACCCAATTCAATAGAGAGCAGAATGAAGGTTTTTTTTTACATTTTCTCAACTGTTTGCATAATCATTCTTTGTGATCTATTTCTTTGAATTTCCTTATACACAAAATAACATCACACATCATAGCAATATATGCATTCTAACAAACAAAGAAAAAATAAAAATAAATACATAAATAAATAAATAATTGAATAAATAAATAAATAAATACTTGCAAAAAACAAAAAACAAAATTAAGAAAACAAGAAAAAAAAAAAGACAAATAACTTGATTCTGTGTGTAGAATGATTACTTAAAATAAATATATGGGTATATCTTGGTCATACTGTATGCATAATCTAGAGCAGGGGTCTCCAACAAGTAGCTCGCAAGCTATCAGTAGCTCACTACCCGCTTCTGAGTGGCTCACTTCAAAGAAAAAGTACATACATTTGATTACACAAAGTCATTTTGTAAACCTGTTAATGGAGCTGAAAACTAGGGCTGTCCTGAATACCATTTTTTAGGCTCCGAAGCTTCAATGAGTTATATTTGAAGGTATTCGAAGCTTCGCGGAGCAGCAGGCTGACATGTTCTTCTTTGCACTACTGTACACACACGCACCCTCTACACACAACAAAGAGCGATATCTGTCTAAGAATATCTACATATAATTAATGTTGAATATGAATAATGAATAATGTTGTGGGATTATTCCTTATTTCATAGGCTATTTTGGGATTTATACATTATTATTACGTACTATATATAATTTTTTTTTTTTAATTTAAAAATTAAGCATTTGAATAGTGATTTGGAGGTCGAATATCATGGCAACGGTCAAAGCTATGTGCTATGAGTAGCTCTCAGCCACTTTCTTTTTGTCAAATTAGCTCTTAGAGGAAAAAAGGTTGGAGGCCCCTGATCTAGAGGCTTATTTACAGTATGTAGTATAGTCCCACCACACTGCAGTCATTCAATTAAACATGGCCCAAAGAAAGTAAAATAATTTTTTGATCATGCCTAAATGATCACGACTAACAATAATTGTCACGATATGTAACAGCAGCTGTCCAGGTGGCGTACCTCCAGGTCGGGTTTGAACCCGTCCTCTAGAATCCCAAGAGCAGCCAGGTCACCAGATCCTGAATGGACACACAGTGAAGTCAAGATGTAGCCAGAGAGTGAATCAAATGCATAACTGCAGCTAATTAAAATGTTGATTAAATTGGTAAATTATAGAATGACCTCATATACAATAGAACATGTTTTGATATGATAGAGACAGACTAAACCAGCAGAGAATCCAAGAAAAAGATGACACAGTAACAGTGCCGCCAACACTTATAGAATATTATTATGCCACATACGGAACTGTACATACCCATTGCAAGGTAAGGCACCTCATTTACACTCCCATACGGCCCCACCGTGTACAGGTGGTTCCCAGTGAAATCTACTCCTCCCAGTATAAGACTGGCACCAATTTGTCCGTGATACCTGAGAGGCACAGAGATCCAAACAGGGCAAGTCTGATTACCACCACCGTGTGTGGTTAACTCATTCACACACCTCTAGACACAAACACATGTGCAACACAAACCTGTACAACATATCCTGTAGTATGTTGACGGCCATGATGACACGAGGCTTCCTCCCGCTGTTCAGAGAGAAGATGGTGAGGTTGGAGGACAGAAGCTCTGTGGTCTTCTCTGTATCTGCTGCTGTGCCTGCTCCACAACAACTACGGAGAGAGGAATCAGAGAGATTGAGAAAGAAGAGATGAGGGAAAATAAGAAAAAGATAAAGTGGAATTGGGCATTCAGAGAGAAGAGAAAGCGTTCTTTCTTGAGCCACTGTTTTGCTTCTACAATCACAGAAATCCATCATACAAAAAATGGCGCAACTAATTTCTTCTCCCACAGTAGCCTCAATAGCCCAGAATGCAATGCAACCACAACTTGCGTTGTGGCAATCTGTCTTCGATAGCATGTTACTGTATTTACAAGTCTGTCTTCAGTTGATTTCAAAGGAGAAGTCACCATAGGACGTCATTTGGAGCCAGAGACCGCGCAGTAGTGATCGGGGGGGGACGGAGCCGTGGTATTGAGGTCATCCGGCCGAACCAACTGCGAGCCGAGAATGGCCACAGCTTGTCAACAGCTCACAGCTGCCAATCATGATTCATTTGTCTTTTTAGTTTGGCCCATGTCCCATACAGTAACATGGAGGGGGCGGGATAATGACCTTTACTGCAGCCAGCCATCCGGGGGTGATCAAGATGTTTTGGCTTCACTTTTGGGGAGCTGTCATATCGTCCATCTTTATATACAGTCTATGTGGCCAACCTTAAAAGGTCACTTTGGGGCATTGTGGGATATGTAGGAAATCGCAAGTAAAGGAGGCAGTTTAAGGTAAAATATGCTGAGGGCACCAAAAAAGGAAATTACATTTCATTGCAAAACAAATAGAATTGCATTGGACATCATAGACAATAGGATAGGATAATAGGATAATAGTGGGAGTACTTTGACTTCTCCCCTTCTGGTTTCAGTGTACCATGTGTATGAGACTTACTATATATTTGGAGCAATGTAGTGGATCTTGGCGCACATCTTGTCGGCCACAACTTCACTGGAGGTAGCTCTTGTGTCTGCTCCCAGCACCACCCCATCCTGCACCAACACACACACAAATTGGGATACTATTAACCAAGTGTATTACTCAAATTGTCATACCCTCTGGTTGCCCTTGGGCAAGGCATTTAAATCTCAGTTAGTCCAGTGGAGCTGCCCAGTTACCAGCAGTGGAGATGCACTGGGCAGCTCCTGTCATTGAATATATGTTTTCATCAAAGTTATGCATTGTGGTAATGCAGGTGTGAACAGAGACCTAATTTTGACCTTCCTATAATCTGGTATACTTTGAAAAACAATGTAAAGAATCAAATTTATGGTTTACGGACAAAAGTCACTGTTCTGGTGCAGATCAGTTTACACAGCTTTATACTCGCCTTGAACACCACTCCTGCTATTGTGGTGCCTGTTTTCAGAGGTTTAGGTGTCTGTCCATCAAAAAGACCCTCTAATGCAGCATTCCTAGAGGAAAGGAGAGAGAATGTGGGAGGAGGGGGTCAACTGATGAATATACGTTATAGATATAATAACCGTGAACACATCCATCATTGATTCGACTGATAAACAAGCAGGAAAAATTTACTTTCACTTTTGATCTCCCGGTGAAGAGCGTGACCGAGTTTTAAATGTGTTTTCTTTTTCTTTACTGATACAGCCTGCTGACATAAAAAGACATAAAAAAAGAAGGTCATACCTCGCTGCGTTGTCGAAATTAAACCCAGCAGCAGGAGTTTGGAGGACAGTTGATAGCGCCATACCGGAGAGTGGCTGCGGCTTCTCTGCGCGTCTCTGTGCGCCTGAGGTCGCTGTTCTGAGCGTCACCTCTCCTGCTTCTCTTTCGATTCTGGAGTGAAAATGGAGAAACGCTGCAGGGACGCTCAAGTTAAAGGAGTCAGCACCGGGGTGAGTAAATCCGGACCGGTTCACTAGTATCTGTATCTAGCCTGCTGAAGCAGCTGTGATGCCTTTTACGCGTAAAATGATCGCTAACCGATTCCGCGGTGGAGCAGGTGATACCTGATGGTAAAAACACAAAGTGAAAGGACGTCGACTGGACGTGTCGCGGGTTTTATTATCAGTGAATTGTTTAAATGTTTCCTCTGGGCGAGTTTATTCTCCATGTTTCGTCAAAGAAGCGACATGGCTACACTTATATCTTCAGTTAATATCCCCTTAAAAAACATGACTTCACAGAACTCTAAATCCCAGAATTCATAGCCTTGCTCAGTCTGCTGAATGGACACGAAGCCGTGAGAAATAAGACATGTCTGTGATGTGTCGTCTGTCACATCTGGCTCAATATAACTACTTGTTCAATGCTGGAAACGTGTCTACAACCACACTGTCCTCCTCCCTCAGACCACCATCCTGGCTGCCACTTTTGATGGAGGGGTCGTGATCGGGTCAGACTCCAGGGCTTCCATTGGAGGGTGAGGATGTTGAGATGACACACTCAAGTTGTTAGACGCATTCATACAGAAGAAGGACTTCTTATTAGCATTCATAATGAAGATAAAATCCATGCAGTCAAGTTGATACACAGAAACAAAAGGATGATGTGTTGTACACAACCTTTGAAACGTGTGTTATAAGGTTATTTTAAAGCAGAAAACAAGGTTACAAAGTGTATTAGTTGTGTAGGCACAAAAGGCCAACAGATTTTCCTTAACATTTCAGGACACACACAACCTGCAATTTTACAAATTTCAAAACAATAATTATGTGTTTTGCAATATGGCAACTTTTCAAGGCCGCAGCTCCAGTTAAAAACTACATTTTTATAAAAACTTCAGAACTAAAGCAGTTACATTTTTATGTAAACTCAGTGGTGAAATGTAACTATTTACTCAAGTACTGTACTTAAAGCTGCAGTAGGTAGAAATCGAACAGATATGATTCAAAAAAGTTCTTTTTATAAAACACAATATCTCAGGAGGGAATTTCTTCAAATTTGGCACAAGCGTCCCCTTGGTCTCAAGGATGAACTGATTCGAATTTGGAGATCAAAGGTCACTGTGACCTCACAAAACACGTTTTGGGCCATAACTCAAGAATTCATATGCTAATTATGACAATTTCACACACATGTCTAACAGGATAAAGTGATGGAGCGATGACATTTTGGACAGACATGGATGGAAACTGAAACTTGACTGGTTAGCGGAGGCATACAGCGGCTAGGCGGTGATTCTAGTTACTTCATTTCATTGTCTTTGTGTCTCTCTTCAGGGAATATGTATCATCTAGGACCATCAACAAGGTGGTTCAGGTTCATGACCAGATCTTCTGCTGCATGGCTGGCTCACTCGCAGATGCTCAGGCCGTCATCAAGGCTGCAAAGTTCCACCTGTCCTTCCACAGGTGCCACACACACACACACACACACATATGAACACATACATTTTGCACATATTACGCAAGTGTGCACACAGAGAAAACATGCTTATCACATTTTCACATCACATTGAAATAAAATTGTATTAATCCCACTGGTTATTTTGGGTATTTTTATTCCTCTATGACTCCTATGCGAAGACAGTCATACACAGTTGTGTGCATGCAAACTAACACATACTGTATCCTGTGTGTGCTCCAACAGTCTCACACACACACAGTAAACACACTTGTAACCTGATTCTTCACCTACACAAAATCATTTGAGAATCCAAGATAATAGATTCAAAGTCTCTTCTACTCCCAACAGCACAAACTTTAAAATGTTAATCTCCCTGATCTTTCTTGCCCCCCCCTCCCTAATCCACAGTGTCCAGATGGAGACCCCTCCACTGGTGATAGCAGCAGCGTCTGTGCTGAAAGAACTGTGTTACAAAAACAAAGACGAGCTGCAGGCCGGCTTCATCACAGCAGGCTGGGACAGGAAGAAAGGACCACAGGTAGGGAGTGGTGGTGAAGACAAACATCACGGAGGCAGTGATGATGACAGTACATACTAACTCCACCTTGCTGCATTACTGATATTCTCCGTCCCTCTCCAGGTGTACGTGGTGTCTCTAGGCGGGATGCTAGTCGGTCAGCCGGTTACCATCGGCGGCTCAGGCAGCACTTACATCTACGGCTACGTTGACGCCAAATACAAACCCAACATGAGCAGAGAGGAGTGCCTACAGTTTGCCACTAACGGTACTGTTGTATTGTCTTACTTGTGTACCTAAATATGTTTTGTCAGAAAAAATTCATGTCGGGATTTGAGATTGTTTTTGGGGGGGGTTGTGATTCCATGAAAATATATATATACAAGGGTGTAGCAGAAAATGAGTATTCAGTAAATGTTTGCTTGGTTTGTAATAGTTAAAAATGCAAAATGAGAGTTTGACATGATACACAGCTTCAACAGCATACAGTATAGTACAGAGATTGCTCTGTTGTCATGGAGAGGACTCACTTGACCTAAGTATGGAAACCTGAAATGAGAGTTTAGATTTATATTCAGTGGAAAGAGTTCAGACTTCAGTTCAGAGGAGGTTTATGTTCTTCTGTTTACACTCAGGGGAAAGATAACATTCATGTTTGAAAAATGTGTGCTGGTGACTAAGCAGTTGTAGTTAGAAGCTTTATAAATGTTACAGAGTTAATGTCTGTGGTTGTTCAACTCTGCCCCCCCCCCCCCTTCGCTTCGTCTCTGTGCTCACAGCTCTCGCTCTGGCCATGGGCAGAGACAACGTCAGCGGAGGCGTGGCTCACCTGGTGGTGATCACGGAAACTGGGGTGGAGCATGTGGTTGTCCCCGGTAACAAGCTGCCAAAGTTCCACGATGAGTGACCGCCTTTGAACAACCAATGACATTTTGATGATATATTATGGAGTAATTCTTTATAATCTCTGAGCTACAGTTTAATCTGTAATTTGCTGTATAGGACACAACTCATAACATATTGTATTTCCATTATATACAGTATGAGGTTATCTCTGTATTTCCCTGTGTCCAGATCACATGCTATTATGTTTTTAATGTGTGGAAATATGTGAAATACAAATAAACATTTTCCATAATCCTCATCGTTCTTCCTCTCAGTTTCTTTATCTAGGTTCTGTGCTTCAAAATATCTTCATGAATTTCTAATGTGTTCTTTAAATGACTGTTCCTGTTGCAATATATCATTTTATGGTTTTAAAATGTTACAGTCTGGTGCATAGCCTAGTCTATGTATTTAGTGTTTTGTGGCAAATGGATTGACGTTGTAACAGTTATGACACCACAAAGTCTAATGCACACTTGAAGGGGAGCTACGCCCATTTCTTAAATTCATACATGTTATTCCTGTGGTCTAATACAGTCCAAAAAATATTAACTAACATAAACAACTCTCCCAAATCCAAAAACTAGAGAACTAAAACTCAAACTTGTGATGACGATGATCACAAGTGATGACTTGTGATGGTGTCGATACACTGAGCTCCTCTCTCCCTCTCCATTTGTATATATTCATGTCCCATTCATACATGTTACTACCATGATTTCTACCACAAAGACTGATTTCTACCAGTCTTTGTGTTCTCGTCTCGCAGGTATCCATGGATCAGGGTTACACCTGGATCGGGGTTTCACCTGGATCGGTGTTACACCTTGATCGGGGTTACACCTGGATCGGTGTTACACCTTGATCGGGGTTACACCTGGATCGGTGTTACACCTTGATCGGGGTTACACCTGGATCGGTGTTACACCTTGATCGGGGTTACACCTGGATCGGTGTTACACCTTGATCGGGGTTACACCTGGATCGGTGTTACACCTGGATCGGGGTTACACCTGGATCGGGGTTACACCTGGATCGGGGTTACATCTGGATCGTCGCTGCTCGTCGCGTCTGCTGCCGAGTCTGCTGCCTGCTCGACACCCACTGCTACCTTCATTATTATCTTATATTATTATATAATATATTATTATATTATCTATTCTATTATAATTCTATCACATCCGCTGCTATTGATTATTGTTATTAGTCTTAAAAAAAAAAAAAAATCTCTCTCTTCCCCCCCTCTCTCTCTCCTTCTCCCCTCCTCTCTCTCTCTCTTTCCCTCTTTCCCTCTCTCTCTTCCTCTCTCAATTCAATTCAATTCAATTCAATATGCTTTATAGGCATGATTGTCAGGTGGACAATATTGCCAAAGCGTCAATTCAATAATAAGAAAAAAGAACAACGTAAAAACAAAAACATATATAACAGAATATCCACTTCCTCCTCAGTAACCTACCCATCTCTAGTAGTAAACCCACCTCATCAACGACCACTACACCGTGGATTAGCTCATGTTCACTAATACTGATTGAACTTTCCAAGGCCATGACAATAACATATTGGAGTTATTAATGTAGGTGATGTTCCCCTTTAAAGAGAACAATCCTCACAGTGACACGCAGTTTGAAACCCTCAGTGCTCACAGTGGCTCAGTGCAGAGGAGGGACAGACTGCACTTTCGATTTCGATCTAATTCAGGAAAACATGGAGTCCGTCTGATGTTGGACCAAACGCGTCGAGGACAGTTTTAGAGCCGTAAAGAAGGTTTCAGAACTTTATAAAAGCGGGACTGCTCGACTGGACGTTCCGGTGCTCGTCTGGTGTCACCTTTACGTCCCTGAGTCGTCACGGAGACGGTCGGTGTTGTCGGTACCGGAGGTGCATCAGCATGTTGGAAGAAACGGCGCCCGAGTGGATGACCGAGGAGGTGAAAACCGGAGTAAGTATAAGACTTTTTAATGTCGATGTTTGAGAGACTTGGTGTGAAAACATGTGGCTTTATCCTGAGCCACATGCGGAATTGCGAATAAATTCTAAATATGCATTGGTTTCATTACCTCTGTCTGTAGACGACCATCATTGCCATAGAGTTTAATGGAGGGGTCGTGCTGGGGTCTGACTCCCGGGTGTCTGCAGGGTAAGTGCGTGCGTATGTGTTGTGTTTGCATGCATTTCTATCTGCATAATACTATTTTACCAAGATGCGTAATGACCCAAAATCCTTCCACCTCTTCATCTTTCCTGTCATGCATCATCTCTAGGTTGGTTTCCACAGAGTATTAAAGTGCAGATATGTGCATATGTATAGTTCTGATATATAAATAAACAGTAAGGGGTAAATATGAATACACTAAGTTATATACAGTATGATTTACCCACAAGCACACACACACTCTCCCTCTCCATCCTCCATCCAGGGCATCAGTGGTGAACAGGGTGATGAACAAGCTGTCTCCCCTCCATGATAAGATCTACTGTGCTCTGTCTGGCTCTGCAGCAGACGCTCAGACCATCGCTGAGATGGTCAACTACCAGCTTGATGTCCACAGGTAAATAAATACACGCTCAATGAAGAGCAACAGACTTGTTACCCTTTAATCAAATATCACGTAATGGCAAAGTATAGTCCAACTCTGTGTCGCGATATACCAGTATTGACGATAACTGTGATATTTAAACATTTAATATTGATATCATGTTAATAATGCACAAATGATAATATCGTGTAAATAATCCAGCGCCTCTTAAATCATTTTATATACAGTTATAGTTAAAGACTCTCTCCACCTACTTGTATCTTGAGTGTAATTCATTTGCCATAAAAGAGACAAAGCACATAATAAAACAAAGTTAAAGCTTCAGTAGGCAGTATATTTTTGGCATCATTGGGCAAAAATTCCATAATAACCTTTCAGCATATTGTAATTCAAGTGTTCTGAGAGATAACTAGACTTCTGCACCTCCACATTGCTCTGTTTTCAGGCTTTAAAAAATCTAGCCTTTGACAGGAGACTATGACCAATCACAGGTCATTTCAGAGAGAGAGCGTTCCTATTGGCTGTGCTCCGGTCATGTGACCGGAACTTGGCGTTCCTTCACCAGATTTAACAATGTCGGCAGCGTCACAAACTTTCTCATTTTACAGCTAAACCGTAAACTACAAGATGATTCTGAAAACATTTGAGGAGTTTCAGACATTAATTTTGAAATTATTCACATTATCTTTCCCCGTCAAGGGCTAGATTTTCTAAAGCCTGAAAACAGAGGAGGAATAGGCACAGAGCCATGAGGAGGAGCAGAAGTCTCGTTATCTCTCAGAACACTTGAATTACAATATGCTGAAAGGTTATTATTGTTAATATTATTATTTTTGCCAAATGATGCTAAAAATATACTGCCTACTGCCACTTTAAAGGGTAACTTAGGTATTTTTCAACCTGGACCATATTTCCCCATGTTTTTGTGTCTGACTAACAAGGACAACAATTTTTATTTTTATTTTATTTTTATAGGTATTACGTTTTCAGGTTGTCCATAAGTCCGTCTGGTTCATTCTCGTTAACGCGATATCTCAGTAACGCCTGGAGGGAATTTCTTCAAATTTGGCACAAACGTCCACTTGGGACTCTTGGAAGGACTGATTAGATTTTTTGTGGTGAAAGGTCAAGGTCATTGTGACCAAAGAAAACACATTTTTGGCCATAACTCAAGAGTTAATATGCTAATTATTACAATTTCACACAAATGTCTTAACAGGATAAAATGAGCAGCGTCAATATAATGTTACGTCCACTAAAATGTTTGTTTTTGCCGCTGACACAGGCTGCCATAGTCTCAGATTGTTATTAAGTGTCTGACAACATTATGGAAAGGACCCTAATAAAACCTTTTTTTTTCTCCTTTGCTTGATCCGGTCTGTTTTTATTGTGTCCAAGTCTCGTTGTGAAATCTGAACATCCATATATTCTGGCTCTAATAAATACAGGCGGCCATCAAATTCAAAGACCTCATTCACATTGTCGAAATCTAAATATTCAGCCATGACAGAGCATTAGATAACACTAAGCTACGCTTCCTGTACTCCAACACAGCAAACTCTGCGTGGCTGGTACTCGTGTTTCCACCATGGATGTATTCCACTAATCTATCCGTTGTCCTCCGGCAACATGTCACAAGATTTCAGAAGGAGACTTCTCCTTGAGCGAGACTCTTTCCATAATGTCAGACACTTATAATCACAATCAGAGCCTGTCATGGTAAAAACACAAAAGCACATTTAGTGGACGTAAATGATTGTGCCAGCGTGCCCCAATAGGATTACATTGCAGCCCGTGAGCAGCTGCCGTCTACAGTATTCTCCCTTAATACTGGACCAATTTGACAAATTGTTGTCGCTATTAGTCAGTTAGACACAAAAACATGGGAAAATAGGGTCCAGGTTGAAAAATACCGAAGTTACCCTTTAATAGTGTCCCTTAACGCTGTAAAGGCTGTTCCAGACAATACAATACAGAAAATTCCACTGAGTGATATATTTTGGTTCTAAAAGTTTAACATTCATCACCAAGTTTCAGCTACTGGCAGCCTAAATATAAAGATATCAGTATTACATTGGCCTTCAAAAGTGTCCATAATTCTAAACCACAATGCACACAGCGCTCGTCTTTCTCTGTTTTTCTGGGAGACCCTGTCACGCTGTGTTTTTTTTATGTCTTCCCCTGTCAGTATTGAGATAGATGAGGACCCCCAGGTTCGCTCAGCTGCCACTCTGGTGAGGAACATCTCTTACAAGTACAAGGAGGAGCTGTCAGCGCATCTCATCGTGGCCGGCTGGGACAGAAGAGATGGAGGACAGGTCAGTGATAACATGTAGTCGGCTCCAGAGATTGAAAGATGGAAAGATAATGTTAATAATGTCTAAATGAATGTCTGCAACTTCTACTGAAGACATACAGAAGATACTTTAACCTATAATAGATGGAGCAGCTGCTAACGTTGTTGATGCTGGATGCTTTGAATAAAATATTTTATCTCGCCAACACACAGAATGACATTGTTGTCTTGCTCCGCTCTGTTCCTGTGCCCTTTGACCTCTCCCAGGTGTTTGCAACCCTGAATGGTCTCCTGACAAGACAGCCTTTTGCAGTCGGTGGCTCTGGCAGTTCATATGTGTATGGGTTCGTTGATGCTGAGTATCGCAAGGATATGAACAAGGAGGACTGCCAGCAGTTTGTTGTCAACAGTAAGTTTTTTTTCCACAGAAAGCATTTTTTTTTCTGGTTGGATGGTGAAAAGAGAAACCCGACTTGATTTGCTGCTTCTCTTACTGACTGCTGAGAAGATCATTCTATTGTTTCATGTTCTATTGAATATGTTGTGTTTTAAAACCCTTCTCTTATCGTCTTTCTCTCTCTTGTAGCTCTCTCTTTGGCGATGAACCGTGATGGCTCCAGTGGCGGCGTGGCCTATATTGTCTCCATTGATGAACACAGCACAGAGGAGAAAGTCATTCTAGGAAATGACTTACCCACCTTCTTTGATCCGTGATACATATAGTTTTTTTCATTTCTAGTTTGCCAAGCCACTGTTGTGCAGGATACAGTTAAATATTTGTTTCGCTCACAATAATCATTATATACACATTTGATCAGCTGTCAACTAATTCAGCTTGTAAACTAAAAAAATATTGGACAAGAATTTTTCTTTTACTAAGCATTTTAATAAAAAAAAACCATTGCATTGCTGTATGATTCCCAAAGCTATTTTAAGAGTAATATCAGGCAGCCTTTGTGTTTGTGTAATTTAAAAGCTGCTCGCACCCTCACATCATCAGATACAGCTGATCAAGTTTGTGGCTCATTATTAAGAGACGTTGAAATATAACAAACAAGAAGCTTACATTAGGTGACCAAATCAATAAAGTTGTTGATTTATCTGCCAAGGAAAAACTGCTGAGACATGATTCTTCATTTCAGTCCCTGCATGGAATTTTAACAAGGTTGTCTAACCGGATACACCAGTAAACATTTTGTCACTTCCGTCTCTCGACCGAGTTCAGGACAGCTTCACAGAGTTAGACATGGAAATTATCACAATGTCTATCAAATGCTATGCAAACCTGCTGGATGATAAATAGTGGTCGACGGATATGGGTTTTTTAATGGCTGATGCCAATATTTAGAGAGCAGGGTGGCCGATATATAATGTCAATATATTGTTGTTGTTGTTTTTATTGTTTATTTCTGCATCTGATGAAATACAACAATTTAATAATAATAAATGAGACACAACACTGCTGAATTTAAAGCTGCAGTGGGTAGAAATGGAGCAAATGTGATTAAAAAAAGTTATTTTTATAAAACGGTCACTATATCCTGACAGTAGTGCATGAGACAGGTAATCTGAAAAAATGATGTGCCTCTGTGTCCTCCGGTGCTCCTATTAGCATCTGAAAGATTTCACAGACCGGAGCAAAACAACCAGTCAGAGCTGATCTGAGGCCTGTACTACGAAGCAGGATTTGGCGTTATCGAGGTAACTTCAGGGTTGACCCTGGGTTTTCCGTCCTACGAAGGCGGATCACTTCTTACCGGGGTAGATCTCCATGGTAACTTACGCTGAACGGCTAACCTGCTCCGGAGCAGGTTATGTTCCAGATAAGAGATCAACTCGAAGAAAAACACCGCCTATTGACCAATCAGAGCTCAGTGTGCAGATCGTATGGTAATATTACACAAATACGAAGAAGTTTAAGTCATAAACCAGGCTAAAAACAACACAGTTTAAACTGACAAATGCAGGAAGGACAGATTGATTTATGCTGCGGGTGTTTACTGCTTTGAATTATATTTTTATATTTATTTTTTTACTTGCTCTTGAGTCCGTTTCACACCGCAGGAGACGGGGACGCACCTGACAGAAGGTTTAAATAGTTATACACGCCGTTTGTTTAATAATGGGTATAATAACGTGTAACCGTCCTTCCAGCCATCAATATAATTTCTTATTGCTATTTATAACCCGACGACTTTATCCGACTTTTGAGTGTTCCGTTAAGTTAATAAGTCTGTTAATTTACGCATTCACACATCGGGAGTTTTTTCTTCTGACAGCTGTCCTTCCTGCATTTAGCAGCTTCAACTGTGTTACTTTTAGTCTGGATTAAGTGTTTAACTTCTTCGTATTTGTCTAATATAGTTTGCTCTTCCTTTGTAATATGTGCCGCTCTGCCTGTCTGTCTGCTGACAGTAGACTTGTCCATGTCTGTGATTGGTCAGATGCTGCAAACACCGCCCCGTTCACGTGAACGCGCTCACAGCCAGACTGAGAAACCCTGAGTTGACTTACCGAGCTGATAACCACCTTCGTAGGACAGTTTAGCTGGAACTCGTTTGTTAGGGTTGGTTAAGCCAGATAACGAGAAGATACCCTGGGTATGTTGAACTCGCTTCGTAGTACGGGCCTCTGGAGTCCGCTGTCCAGCTGCCGTCTATGAGAGCCGGCTGTCAATCACTCGCAAACTCCGACCAAACGGTCAAACTAGGCAGCGCTGATCAAATATGAATCAATATTCTGTTACTGTAATGCCTATTCCTAAAATGTTTTCAGAATCATCTTGTAGTGTACGGTTTAGCTGTAAAATTAGAAAGTTTGTGACCCTGCAGCCATGTTGAGATCTGTCGAGGAAATACCAAGCACCGCCCACCAGCCGGAGCACAGCGAATACGAACGCTCTCTCTCTGAAATGACCAGTGATTGGTCAAAGTCTCCCGTCACGGGCTAGATTTTTTAAAGCCTGAAAACAGAGCCATGAGGAGGAGCAAAAGTCTAGTTTTCTCTCAGAACACTTGAATTACAATATGATAAAAGGTTTTTATGGGATTTTTGCCCAATGATGCAAAAAACGTGTTGCCTACTGAAGCTTTAAATGAACATTAATTTAACACTGTTATTGTCTGCACTCTCTGTTTGCTTAAGTATACCTGAACTCTGTCTGCAGTGCACTTATTTTAAATCAAAAAATGTATCAAAGTAAATTTCCACATGTACTAAAAAACTAAACAATGTAAAAAAAAAAATTGAAAAGAGTTTTAGTGCACTTAACAACATCATTTGTCAGCAGATAGCAGCATCATCTTTGTTTCTGACAGACAACAAAAATGTGTAAACGTACAGAAATAAAAAATAAATAAATTAACAATGTTAGTGTAGTGGCCTTCCCTGGTATTGGCTCAGTGAAATGCTACAATAAATAAATAATCGGCCTTGTGAGCGCAGGCATCAGCCGATACTTCAAAGACACATTGATTGGCCTGATTAATCGCTCTACCTCTAGTTTTAAATTCAGCCTCACTATAAATAGTCCCACAGCAGCTCTGTGTGAGGTATTCACCCCCGGATTATGTCACCCTTTATTCTGCACTATCCCAGTAATAAAACTAGACTAAGATGCCTGGTTGATGGTTGTGCCTACATCATTTAGACTGGACTTTATTAAAATCCTGCTTAAATATATATTTTGAATATAGCCACATTATCATAGTGCCCACACACGCTTTAATGCCAATTATGTGAAATTTAAAATAAAATAAAGACCTTTGTGAAATATTTAGTTTTTGATTAATCTTCTTTACAACGCTGTTTTCTATGTTCTAAGGGAGAATGCTGTCTCAGTCACTGGCACTGGAGTGCAGTTTTCATCCGGGTGGTTTGTAATAATTAGAAATATTTAAGGTGTATAACCACTCAGTTTGAGAATCCTGAATTATCCTAATTCAAAGTTTAGTTCTGTGCTCTGTGGTTGGGGTTTCAGGGAAACCCCTGGTCCTGCCAGAAAACGAAACTGAAAGTGGATGAGAACTACAACACTGGTCCCACGGCGGCAGAGCAGGGCAGTTGGGAGGGCGACTGTTACTGGAAGATGGCAGGCAGTAATACAGCAACAGTAATCCGAAAAGTCGTTGTTTTGACTTTAGCAGTTTGCGTCGACCTTTCCTTGTTTTACGCATCGGGATCCGTTGTGACTCACAGAGTGTTTGGACATGTTGCGCGTCTCTGGGTTTCTGCGGCTGTCCGGTGTTTGGCACTGACGGCTGTAACTCTGTTCGCACTCGGAGACATCAGCCCGTTGCTGATTCGCGTTATAACGGCGCACAGTCTGCTGCCCGCGGTGTTCGAGACCGGAACCAAAGCGCTCTACCACGAGGAGACCCAGTGCGGGTTGTTGGCGGACACGCGCTGCTGGCTGATGTGTGCCGGAGCGTCGCTGGCTGGTACCCTGTTCTGGGAAATCACCATCCCAGACGTCGACGATGCGGCCGCCGGGAAAGAGAAGAAGCAGAAAGCCAGAGTGCTGTTAGTGAGAGTCCTACATCTGTTCAAACCCGAATACCCACTGCTGCTTGGAGGGCTTGTGTGTCTGACGCTGGCTGTTTTTTGTAAGTAGCCTACAGCAGATGATGATGATGATGATGATGAAGATGATGATGATGATTATGATGATGATGATGATGAAGATGATGATTATGATGATGATAATGATGATGATGATGAAGATGATGATGATGATGATGATGAACATGAAGATGATGATGATGATAAAGAGATACTAAGTAAGGAAATGGAGCAGATTGATAATGGACAATAATCAATACGAACACAGTAGAATTTTTTTTTAATGCTGTCATTTTCATTATGGGCAGTTTTCTTGTATTTTCAACATTTGAGGCTCAATTTGGGGATAGAAATGTGTGTCCTGGAAGAGCTGGTAGTGTGTGCATGATGCAGTGCTCTCTGGGTGCCTTTCCAGTAGAGAAAACACAATGCAGTGCCCTCTAGGATGCCCTTCCAGTGGAGAAAACATGATGCCGATGCCCTCTAGGGTGCCCTTCCAGTAGAGAAAACATGATGTATTACCCTCTAGGGTGCCTTTCCAGTAGAGAAAACATGATGCAGTGCCCTCTAGGATGCCCTTCCAGTGGAGAAAACATGATGCCGATGCCCTCTAGGGTGCCCTTCCAGTAGAGAAAACATGATGTATTACCCTGTAGGGTGCCTTTCCAGTAGAGAAAACATGATGCAGTGCCCACTAGGATGCCCTTCCAGTAGAGAAAACATGATGCAGTGCCCTCTAGGGTGCCCTTTCAGTAGAGAAAATGTGATGTAATATCCTCTAGGGTGCCTTTCCAGTAGAGAAAACATGATGCAGTGCCCTCTAGGATGCCCTTCCAGTGGAGAAAACATGATGCCGATGCCCTCTAGGGTGCCCTTCCAGTAGAGAAAACATGATGTATTACCCTGTAGGGTGCCTTTCCAGTAGAGAAAACATGATGCAGTGCCCACTAGGATGCCCTTCCAGTAGAGAAAACATGATGCAGTGCCCTCTAGGGTGCCCTTTCAGTAGAGAAAATGTGATGTAATATCCTCTAGGGTGCCCTTCCAGTAGAGAAAACATGATGCAGTGCGCTCTATGGTGCCCTCCAGTAGAGAAAATGTGATGTATTACTCTCTAGGGTGCCCTTCCAGTAGAGAAAACATGATGCAGTGCCCACTAGGATGCCCTTCCAGTAGAGAAAACATGATGCAGTGCCCTCTAGGGTGCCCTTCCAGTAGAGAAAACATAATAAAGGGTTGGCCTTAAACTTGAAAAGACGAGATGCAGTGCCATAAAGGCTGCCCTAGATGCTAGAAAACTTTCTGTGTGCTAGTGCCACACCGCATGCAGCTGGTGCCCTTTTTATTTTTTTCCCCAGTCTGCCACCGCGCAGGACCAGTGATGACAACTATCTAATGTTGATTTGCCTGGGTGATGTAGCCTCATCTCTCTACATGTATCGTCTGATTGATGTGTACCTGTGTGTCTCTCTTCTCAGGTGAGATGTTCATCCCGTTCTACACTGGGAGAGTCATCGACATCCTTGGCAGTCAGTATCAGCCGAATGAATTCATATCTGCACTCCTCTTCATGGGCCTGTACTCTGTGGGAAGGTATGGGACAGTTGTTCTCCCTCCACATTCATCCACAGACATGTGTCTGTGTCTTACAGCTAAAATCTAACTGGCTTTCTCTTTGACTGATTCATCAGCTCTGTGAGTGCAGGCTGCAGAGGGGGTTTCTTACTGTGTGCCATCAGTTCCTTCACATGCAGAGTGAAAGTCAAGCTGTTTGGGGCTTTGACCAAACAGGAAATTGGATTCTTTGAGACCACAAAGACAGGTAAGGCTCTTATAACATGCAATAGACTAATTTATCAGTGCACATGAAGGACGGAACAAGTCAGGTCAAGACCAGAGACATTATATATACAAAGACGAGACAAGAGGCATTTCAGAACAAAATAATACAGAACAAAACAAGGTAAAAGAAACAGAGCAGTATAGAGCAGGACATACAAGGATGTAACAGGACAAGACACAGCAGAGCAGAACGTAACAGAACAGGACAGAAAGTAATTTCTATTCATTTTCTGTGCAGGTGAAATCACATCCAGGTTGTCTAAAGACACCAACTTGATGGGACTAGCAGTGGGTCTGAATGTCAATGTGCTGCTGAGGACATTCATCAAGACACTGGGCATGATCTCCCTGATGATGAATCTTTCATGGAAGCTCACATTCCTCGTGCTGATGGAGACGCCTATCACTGGCCTCATTCAAAACATCTATGACACACACTACCAGGTAAAAATTAAGTTCATAAAAAATGTTGATTTGACATTGAGATCCAGAGAATCATGCACATGATCCATTACCAAGAAGCTATTCTTAGGCATTTTAATTGATCAAAAAATCCTTAATTTAGAAGTATTTAGCTGATAGGTCCTTATGTCTTTCAAAAGACAAATGAGAAACAGTAAACCAATGTTAAACCATTTGTTGTCCCCACCTTCTGTGTCTCTAATGACAATAGTTTGGTAGACGTTTAATCAGATTACAATTATTTTTTTTCCTTCACCAATGTACAGAGCTCTGGTTCGCCCTTACTTATTCAACTTAAAGTAACTGCAAGGAACTTTCATTTTGTGATGATTTTGGCGGTCCCTGTGGACAAAAACGGTAGTGTTTCTGAGCACCAGATTCTCTTTAGAAAACTTCTGGTTAAGTCCTGGTTCTGGTTCCCCCGTGCCCCCCTTCCCTCCAATGGAACCAGCAATACGTCCTGGGATCCCCGCTGGAGGCCCCGCTGGAGGCCCCGCTGGAGTCTGAGCTGAAGGAGTTTCTGGTGAACCTGTGTGCCGTTTGGTCTGATTTTGTGGGGAATCGGACCCGATGACAAGCATTAAGAATGACCATATAGAAATAGCCAATTTTCTCGCCGATGGTCTCGTTTGCTTGTGTAGGTCTTATAGAGGCATCAGTATTAAACTGGGACTGTTTCATAACCACTTAAAAGTTCCTTGTTGTAACTTTAAGTTAACTTTTGCTTAAAGCTTGGGTAGGTAACATTGGAGAAACCTTTTTCTTTTTGTCAGAGCATTTGATTTATTGATTGCTGTCAGGATGTAATGAGAATTTCAACAAATATAACAAAGAAATGCTTCTAAAATACATTACCCACCCTAGCTTTAAGTAGTGAGATGAAAAAAAAATGTTCATTGTCTTCTTTTATTCTTCCCTCAGCGGCTGTCCCTTGCAGTGCAGGACTCAATGGCTCAGGCAAATGACGTCGCGAATGAGGTACTCTCCGGTATTCATGTGGTACGGAGCTTTAACACAGAAAAACATGAGGCCCGTCGCTATGACGACCGCTTGATGGACACACACAAGCTCAAGAGCCGTCGGGACACTATCAGGGCTGTTTACTTGCTCGCACAGAGGGTGAGAAGTTTGCCATTTTTTTGTAAAATTGTGTTTTTTGGACATCAGGTAGTGTTGGGCATATCTTTGCTTATCACCTGTGTGTGTGTGCGCGTGTGTGTGTGTGTGTGTGTGTGTGTGTGTGTGTGTGTGTCTATAGTTGACAGGGTTGGGCATGCAGGTCGTCATGTTGTACTACGGCAGGCTGTTCATCCGGAGTGGACACATGACCACTGGCAACCTGGTTTCCTTCATCCTCTACCAGTCAGCTCTTGGTGACAACATCAGGGTATACAACTGCTTGATTTTAATTATCACACAAACACTATACTCATTATTGAAAGATAATAGAAATGTATAATGTATAATAGAAAATGTTTTGAGGTTACTTATAAAGGAAGAGTATGAGCTTCCATGTCCTCAGGAAGGCTATTCCATTGGCTCAAAGCTTTTAAACATGTCCAACCAGACATTTCATGCCTGTCCACACTATTCTAAACATATATTGCTTGTAAACTCAACATTTAACATACTGCAACTCTGACTCTATAAATGGAAACATTATGTACTTAAGTGATCCGTTTTATGATATTTTAGACACTCACCTACATTTTTGGCGACATGCTGAACTCGGTGGGGGCTGCTGGGAAAGTGTTTGAGTACCTGGACCGAAAACCTCTGGTCAGCACGGAGGGGAAACTCAAACCTGATGAGCTGACAGGGCACGTCAGCTTCCGCCATCTCAACTTCGCCTATCCTACACGCCCCAACAAACCAGTGCTGCAGGTGAGGTCTGACCGGCAGGTATTCTTTTCCTTAGAATTTGGACAGAAAAAAAAATATATTAAAATGAGTCATGGAAAACAACTATAGGAAGTGACAAACAGAAGTGAATTATTTGTACAGGCGTTTCCTATCAAGTTTTTACAGCTAACTTAGTAAACTACAGATACAGAACTCATTTTTCTGTTCATTGTTATTATTTCCTTGTTTCAGGACTTCTCTCTGGAGCTGAAGTCAGGTCAGATGACGGCACTGGTTGGTCCCTCTGGAAATGGGAAAAGCACCTGTGTGAGTCTGCTGGAGCGATTCTATGAGCAGCAGGATGGAGAAATCCTATTGGACAATGAACTGCTGAAATCCTATGACCACCGTTTCCTCCACAAGAAGGTAATTAATCATTACAGCTTTTTTGGATGATGCACAGCACTCTTTGTTGTGACCTCCTGTCTTGGAGAATTTCTGTCTTTCATCTGTGTTTAAATTGTTTTTTATAGTTTCAAATACAACATTCAACAATCCTACTGGAAGAAATCTATTGTGAAAGAATCATAGCCTGTTTATAAGTAACCTGACGTCACCCATTGGTTTGTGGACTACGATTTTGCAGCCATTAGTTTGGCATTTTGGCCGTCGCCATCTTGGTTTTTGGCCTTCACCATCTTGGTTTATTGCAACCAGAAGTGACACGAGAGGGTGGAGCTAAGTACGACCGAACGCTGGATAAGACATTTCTAGGCGACCAAAGTGTTAAAATTAACATAATCATGAACTGAAAACACACTGTGAAAGGGTTAAAGTTCTAAGACGAAAACCAGGCCCAGACCGGACAACGCCGTGGTAGCAACTAGGGATGGGGCATTTCAAGCAAAACTATGATTCAATAATCACTGGGAACTATTCGATCATTCTTTGAAGATCAGGCTTTATTTCGACCAAATTGTTGGAACAGTGGAAAGACTAACCAAGACGGTTTTGGTGAGTTTTATTTTGTTTTTGTCGAGTTTGAATGAAGTTCGCCGCTCGACCAGCTGATCTCCCAGCTGAAACTACGGGGGGGCACGGCGCAGCGCAAACACTCCTGCACCGACGGAAAAGAGCCAAACTAAATGTGCCACAAACGCTTCACCGGCGCCTGATAGTAACGTTACTACCGGGCGCCAGCAATGGTAAAAACAAGGGAAATTATATTTTTAAGACAAGACGATAGTCTCATAAACGATTTTTTTTTTTTTATAATTTAATGACCCTAGTAGCAACCTGTCAATCACAAGGTAGCCACGCCCTAAAGCATCTCCTGCTTTATGGTCTATTTGACTCTAAATGGGACCATAATTTACTAAATGAACATCATGCTGTATTGAAGAAGACTTGAAACTAGCGATTGAGGCCATAAACTCATGTTTACAATGTTTACTGAGGTAATAAATCAAGTGAGAAGTAGGCTCATTTTCTCATAGACTTCTATACAATCAGACTTCTTTTTGCAACCAGAGGAGTCGCCCCCTGCTGGCTATTAGGAATAATGCAGGCTTAAGGCACTTCCGCATTGGCTTCACTTTTCAGAACCGGAGGTTGCCTCCTGGAAAGAATAAGAGATTACTATTTTAAGTTCATGGCCCATCTAATCAATGAGCTAATGGGATTTAGGAAACTGTAGGCTGATGAGATTGTGTTTAACAGATTGCAGTGGTGAGCCAGGAGCCTGTGCTCTTCTCTGGCTCCATCAGAGACAACATCGCCTACGGGCTCGCTGAATGCTCATTGGATGAGATCAAGGAAGCAGCACGCAAAGCCAACGCCCATGACTTCATCAAGCAGCTGGAGAAAGGCTACGATACAGGTAACCTTTTCAAACCACCCTGAATGCTTACATGCAGTAGAAAACTGCTTCGAATGGTAGAGGAAGTTTGGGTGAATGACGGAAGAAAATATCATTTGTAGAGCAAGATTGATGATGGATATCTTTTTTTAACTTTTTATTTATTTATTAAACATCTTATGTAGATTAAATTTGTGCACAATAAAGGCTAACTATATACTTTGGGGTGTTGTTATTTGAGGGTTGGTATTTGAGTTTTTAAATCCTTATCAGTATCTTTCTGCATCACATCTTGAACCTCAATCCGTTACGATTTTATAATGTTGTCCATTTCTCAGAGGTGGGTGGGGGCGGAGGCCATTTAGCCAAGAGCGAGAAGCAGCGGATCGCCATTGCTCGAGCTCTGGTTAGACAGCCACAGGTCCTCATTCTGGATGAAATAACCAGCTCTCTGGACATGGAGAGTGGAAATAAGGTATGTCACAACTTCTAATGCAGTGGTGTCCATTTATGTTCCCTCCAGGGCCAGAAGTCTCTGGGTTTCCATTCCAGATTAATTGCAAATTAATCGCACATTTTGTCACACTAGTATGACATGGTTGGTACCATCCTGTTTCATATGATACCAGTATCGTCACGATAGCTTTAAAACTGAGCCCGCTACAACCTTAAAAATCGCAAGTTGCGTCAATGTGTTATTATTGCGTTAACTTTGACAGCCCTACTAAAAATGCTTCAAGTCACAGTTATGAGAGTTGCAGCTGAGATGCGAGCCTGCACGTAGCCGGAGCAGACAGCTGCATAGATTAAAATGAGATTTCTGAATGCTGCTGCTGCTGTACTGCAACATAACAAATAACTAAATATACCAGATAAAAATAACAGCAGATGAAGAAACTGTTAAAAATGAATATAGTGCAGGGTAACAACTGAGATACAGGACTAATAAAAATGTGAATATAGTGCAGAAGAAACTGTTAAAAATGAATATAGTGCAGGGTAACAACTGAGATGCAGGAGAGACTATTAAAAATGAATATAGTGCAGGGTGACAACTGAGATGCAGAAGAAACTGTTAAAAATGAATATAGTGCAGGGTAACAACTGAGATGCAGAAGAAACTGTTAAAAATGAAGATAGTGCAGGGTACCAGCTGAGATGCAGAAGAAACTGTTAAAAATGAAGATAGTGCAGGGTGATAATTGAGATGTAGATGAAACTGTTAAAAATGAAGATAGTGCAGGGTAACAACTGAGATACAGGACTAATACAAATTTGAATATAGTGCAGAAGAAACTGTTAAAAATGAATATAGTGCAGGGTAACAACTGAGATGCAGGAGAGACTATTAAAAAGGAATATAGTGCAGGGTGACAACTGAGATGCAGAAGAAACTTTTAAAAATGAATATAGTGCAGGGTACCAGCTGAGATGCAGAAGAAACGGTTACAAATGAATATAGTGCAGAGTAACAACTGAGATGCAGAAGAAACTGTTAAAAATGAAGATAGTGCAGGGTAACAACTGAGATGCAGAAGAAACTGTTAAAAATGAATGTAGTGCAGGGTAACAACTGACATGCAGAACAAACTGTTAAAAATGAATATAGTGCAGGGTAACAACTGAGATGCAGAAGAAACTGTTAAAAATGAATATAGTGCAGGGTACCAGCTGAGATGCAGAAGAAACTGTTACAAATGAATATAGTGCAGAGTAACAACTGAGATGCAGAAGAAACTGTTAAAAATGAAGATAGTGCAGGGTAACAACTGAGATGCAGAAGAAACTGTTAAAAATGAAGATAGTGCAGGGTAACAACTGAGATGCAGAAGAAACTGTTAAAAATGAAGATAGTGCAGGGTAACAACTGAGATGCAGAAGAAACTGTTAAAAATGAAGATAGTGCAGGGTAACAACTGAGATGCAGAAGAAACTGTTAAAAATGAAGATAGTGCAGGGTGACAACTGAGATGCAGAAGAAACTGTTAAAAATGAATATAGTGCAGGGTAACAACTGAGATGCAGAAGAAACTGTTAAAAATGAAGATAGTGCAGGGTAACAACTGAGATACAGGACTAATAAAAATGTGAATATAGTGCAGAAGAAACTGTTAAAAATTAATATAGTGCAGGGTAACAACTGAGATGCAGGAGAGACTATTAAAAATGAATATAGTGCAGGGTGACAACTGAGATGCAGAAGAAACTGTTAAAAATGAATATAGTGCAGGGTAACAACTGAGATGCAGAAGAAACTGTTAAAAATGAAGATAGTGCAGGGTAACAACTGAGATGTAGATGAAACTGTTAAAAATGAAGATAGTGCAGGGTAACAACTGAGATGTAGATGAAACTGTTAAAAATGAAGATAGTGCAGGGTAACAACTGAGATGTAGATGAAACTGTTAAAAATGAATATAGTGCAGGGTAACGAATTAGTACGAACGTTAGTAGCTAGCTGCGGCGCAAACGACTCTGAGGCTGTCGGTACTAGTTGCGACACCAACACCGAGCCTCCCCCGTCAGCTGTCGACTACTGTGGTGGCAGTGACACTTGGCACTATGGGCACGGTGCACCTGACTGCTGCTCTACGGGGTGCATATCCTTCAACTATCGGTGTTATATGGCATTTATCTGCTTTTATCCAATTTTGAATGTCAAAAAAGTAAGACAACAAAACACTGAAGGCCTGCATGTTTTCTGTCCTGAGCTAATGCACCAATGTAAATAAGTTATTCTCATGCTTTTTCTTTTCTCCCTCTTTGTTCTGTCATGCTATGTATTTACCCGTATTGCAATGGGGAAATGTTGATTTATCAGAAGATAAAGGAAGACATTTAAATAATAAGTGTTCAGTTATACTCAATTTATGTTGATTTGACACACTCTAGCCTACTTCAAGGTGACATTTGATGTGACTGCATCATTGGAGCTAAATAAATGGACTTGCCTTTGGTATTCCTTCTCATTATCCAATTCAATATGTAGGCCAACAGATATCATATCTTAAGTTGTTTACAATTTGATTTATAAATAGCTACATAAAAAGCTTTTTATTAACCAAATATACATTTATGTACAAACTGTGGAAATGTATGTTGTTTGCAATGAAATGTAAAAAAAAATACATTTGAAGTGGGATATAATACTGTATAAATATAAATATATTCAAGACACGTGCGATGATTATGTCATGCAACTGCTGATTTACTGTTACCTTTGTTGGTCCAATTCAGGCACTGTACAGTATAGAGGAAGTGCTGCTCAAGTGTATAAATGGGCTCATACGTCATTGCTCAGTTAATCGATGAGAAAGGCTCTAATAAAACCAAGCAATGTGGACTGAGTTTCCAGCAGGATAATCAAGACCATCAAAAACCATCTCCATGTCAGCAATGATATTGCACGATAAAGGCCGACATGTTGAGTAGTTACAGAGCAAAATGTGCAGCATAAGGCAAACTGGGCCTGTCAATCATACAAGCCAAATATCTTCCACTACTTTAGATGAAATTTGATTTAATCCATCTGATAAATCCTGCTCTTGCATGCATGCTCTGGTGAAATGATGTAACTCCTTGTTTAATTCTTCTATATATCACTGTCCATATTAAATAATACATCTAAATGTTTCTTCTGACATCCTTTTAGCTCTGCTTCCACCTAAAAACTACTGAAAGATAACTCTTTCTGTCACTGACTCCTGCACAGATTCAGCAGGCCCTGGCTAGCTGTCCCAACCAGACCCTGCTGGTGATCGCTCACAGTCTGAAGACCATTGAGAAGGCAGATCAGATCGTTGTGATCGGTGACGGCAGAGTTCAGGAGCGAGGGACTCACCGGGAACTGATGGACAGGATGGGGAGCTACTACAAACTGAGGGACAAGCGCTTCACTGAGGGAAACTCACCACAGTGACAAGCTGCCGCTGCCACTGAGCTGATGCTGTAGCTCGATGTGACTGTGCAGCATGTGGGACCAACAGCAGCGAACCTGATACAAAAGATTATGTAAATATTTTTGTATAAATATTGAAAATTAAAGCTTCAGTAGGCAACATTTTTTTTTGGCATCATTGGGCAAAGATTCCATAATAACCTTTCAGCATATTGTAATTCAAGTTATCTGAGAGAAAACTAGACTTCTGCTCCTCCTCATGGCTCTGTTTTCAGGCTTTAGAAAAATCTAGACGGTAACAGAAGACTTTGACCAATCACAAGGTATTTCAGAGAGAGAGCGTTCCTATTGGCTGTGCTCCAGCCATGTGAGCAGTGCTTAGTATTTCCTCTAGAGAAACTTTCTCATTTTACAGCTAAACAGTACACTAGAAGTTGTTTCTGAAAACATTTGAGGAGAGAAATAGGCATTACAGTAACAGAATATTGATTCATATTTGATCAGCGCTGCCTAGTTTGACCGTTTGGTCGGAGTTTGCGACTCGTCGCCCTCATAGACTCCAGATCAGCTCTGATTTGTTGTTAATCCTCCGGTCTGTGAAATCTTGTAGATGCCGTTAGGAGCACCAGAGGACACAGAGGAACATGATGTTTTTTCAGATTACCTGTTTCATGCACTACTGTCAGGGTATAGCAACCGTTTTATAAAAATAACTTTTTTTGCATCATATTTGCTCCAATCTCGCCTACTGCAGCTTTAAAGAATATGGGTCTATATGTTTTTAAGAAATTTCTGTATTTTAAAACGTGGCATAAAAAGCACCTTCTCAACTATTTTGTTGACATCAGATATTGTAAATTAATCAAATAATATTTATGAGTGTTTTTTTCTGATGGATATACTGTATGTCCATTATGTTTTCCATTTCATGTCCTTGTATTTGGCTCAGATTAATAAAAGCTTGACGTGACAGCACTCAGTTGATGCCATAAACCTTCATTTATGATCAGAGAGGCCAAAGGTAGACAGATAGAACAGCATGAGACATTTTGGATCATAGTCAATGACCTCAGTTGACTCCTGCCAGAAAGTCAGTCAAACCATACCTGAATGTTTTCTTTTTTTTTATTGTATTTGTCAAGCCTTGTGTCACATATTTCTAAAGTCCTCTCAACAAACACATTCATATGACAAAAGTGCACGTAGTTTAGTTTTTAATTCTAGAGTGAAAATTTAGAGTTTTGTAGGTTGTATACAAGGCCAATTGCTCGGCTTGATTAATACTGTACTGTGCGATTAAAAGGAGAAAAACACATCCCATGAAAATTATTCAAGTATTACTGGTTAGTCGTCTGAGTTTTGCTAATCACATATCAGTGTTTGTCTATTGTATTTCTGGTTTGAGCAGACCTGGAAAGTCCCTGACTACCAACGCTGTTTTGTTTTTTTTCTACTAGCAGTGAGGCTTTTTGGAAAGTTGCCTGTTGATATGTGTCATAAACACCGGGCGTTATGTCAAAACACCAACCCCCTCTACTGACAAAGATCAGGCTCAGCTTAAGCAACGTTTATCGCCATTTTGTCAAGACGTTTGTGCCTCCACGAAATGGCCGCTGAAGTCACGTGCCACGGACAAGTTAGGCATTTGTTTCTCCTGGAGTTTTAATGACTGCGAGATTTTTAAAACTTCATGTATCCTGAGAAGCTTTATGAACATTATTTTTTGTCTCTCTGAAAGTGCATGTGCAGCAAAAGTATCGACAGTACGAGTGATTTGTAAAAATATGGGGGTATGACATGTAGACCCGAACGGCAGGATGTCACACTAACACACAACAGCTGAATGTAGGGGAGAGCGGGGTCAGTTGGGACAGGGGGACAGTATAGGGACAGAGACTTTTTAACAAGTTAGAAAGCAACTATGCCATTCACCATGCTCATACTTATCCTCACCCTCTTCACTTTCAGCCTCAAACTGGAGACCTTCTGACTCTTCCTCACATCTTAGTCACAGTTTTGAAATTTACAGCGTGTAAGAACATTTCTGGCTCTTCTGTTATTTTTCTTCTACCATACTGTTTTTAGTTATGCCACATACAAAACACATATTATTGGAAAGCTTATTTTCTGGCCTACCAGGTGATGCTAGTGTTAGCTGTCTGAAGTTTTGTCAGTCCAAAGTGTGTCTGTATTGTTTATAGTTCCACCTACCTTGTTACAAATCAACAAATCAACAAAAACAAGACAAAGCCTATTCAAATTTTTTATAAAATGCATGAACGTCATATAGGCCTACATTTCAACCCCTGAGCATACTTTGTTTTGATGTATTTTGAGTTCAACTATTAAACTTTTTTTTAACCCTCAAGTTGTTGACTTTTTTTTTTTTTTTTTTTTAGCAAAATGAAACAAATTCAATAAACCTATAGGCTACATGTAGCCTATGGTAACCACATTGAGCTGATAGGTGCCACTGAAATAAAGACTTGAAAGACAGCCAAATTCTAGTAATTTATGAAAATATAATAATTTTACACATGTTTTCTTTTTCTCAAAGAAATGTGTGAACAAGTGACAGTGTAAATACAAGGTGTTAAAAATTAGACTGCAATTTTCTCAAGTTAAAGGCAGGGTTGACGATTTTATCCAGGTTACACTATTTGTTATATTGGTTGAAATGGTCTTTCCCCCCCAACAGCGATCCATTACTGATGAGCTCTGAAAAAAGACCAGAAAAGATCCGTCATCTGTAGCTGCTGTAATCCTGTAAAAACGTCTACCAATCACTGCCTCTGCGCCCAGTTGTAAAGAACCAATCAGATGCCTCCCTGCCTCCCTGCTCATTCTCTACCCTTGGCATGCACCAGCCTGAACTCAAAGCGCGTCGCCGCTGCACGTTTACTGGAGAATGGAAGAGAAAACTCAGCCCTGCAGTAGCACTGCACAGGTTACTTGTCATGAGGAAGCGTTGTTGAGTTGAGGTCCTCTCTCTGCTCTGTGTCTGTGAAGTAGTTACGATGCGGCGGTGCTCGTGCATGTATGTGGGGGGCGTTGCCTTGGAAGCAGCCCCGAGGGGGGGGGGGTTTAGACGGAGCTCCTGAGGCGATGCTACTTTCAAATTATGCTAGCTCTCCAAGATCGTCGACCCTATCTTTAAAGGTGCTAAATGTGAGATTGGTAGCAACAGTGCTAACAGCGCTAAACGGTGCAAACAACGGCAAAAGCGCTGACAGAGATTTAGTGTTTACCTGAGGGGGAGGGGTGGGTGCTATGCTTCCGCGACGACTTATCAGCTGTAACCGCCGTATGAGAGCAGTGCAGAGCGGCGGCCGTCAGCTAGCCAGTGGGGCATGCTCACATGCATTGCATGAACATGCACTAAAAACATATCCGCCCGTCCGGCGATGTCAACAAAGCACAGAGTAGCTCAGATTACAACACACACAGAGGGAGAATGACTTCATTCTCTGCTCAGGTAGACATTACTCCTCTATATCTTTACATAGTAAATAGTTGTTTGATGCTATATTAATGCTCTGGATATCAAATTTAGCACTTTTAAATTATATTTTTTTAGCCCAGAACAAGGTGTCCCAACCGACCCTACCCACCGTCCAAAACTTGATAACTTGTTAGCAGACACCTGTATCTGTTCAGGGATCAAATTATTTTTACTATACTGTTCAGTCTGAGTAATGGAAGGTTATTTAGTGTCGATACAAAAGTGTCCCAACTGACCCTGATCTCCCCTACTATTTTAAAACATATCACAATGTGTCATAACTTTAACTTCCTTTCATCTTTTAACATTACCTGAATGATTACATGCTTCTCTATGAAAATTGGTCTGCTTTTTAAAATCCCCAGGATGAATTAATAGAATGTGTTTTTTTTTTTCTCATCGTTCTTAAAACGCTGAGAGTTTGGAGATACAGTCCGGCACGGTGACTCATCATAAACTTGGCTGCTTCCTATAAACCGCCTGCAGCTTACAAAGGCAGGAGGGCACAAAGTTGAAAAGCAAATGCCAAAAGTTGCCGCCATCTTAGGGTGAGATCTTGAAAAACCTAAACACAAAATGTCCGACAACGTGTAAAGAAAGTTAGAAAATATGGCGTATTAAGGCAAATATAAGATGATATAGAGACTGTGGCTGATTTATCAATGCTCTATAAAAGTGTGCACCTATATACAGTATGCTGTATATTTGTATATGTGTCTTTGGATGTGCATAATGTGCCGAGAAGCTTTTGCCTAACTCTGCACTATGCCACTGCACCACCACGCTGCCGAGCTGGAAAGTCCCCTCTCTTCTTTCTTTCACTTTCTTTCTATGTGTTGTTTACTCAGTGGCTGCCTGACTCAGCCAAACCATAACCAGGCCCGAGGTCTTGTGACCGAAAGCATTCTGGATTTGTTGACACTCCTCTACCTTTTAGGTATGCAGCTTCAGGCAGTTGTCACAGTGGTATATTTAATATGATACAAAACATCTGCCACACAGCCTGTCATATGGCAAAAACTGGTTCTCTATGCATGTTTCTATGTGATGACTTCATTCACATTTAGGCACCAAGATCAATTTGACAGAGCAAGTGTCTGTTGATGGAGACAACTTTTGTCCTTTCAATTACAGGATATCCTTTCCTTCCACCAGGCCTATAGAGTATTTCAAATCAGGTTTTATCAGTGCCAAAGGGCCATCTATCCTGCAATTATTATATTATATTAAAATAAAAAACATTCAGTGGTGGAAGAATTATTCAATCAAGTAAAAGTACCAATACAGCAGTGTGAAAATGCTCCAAGGGGTCACAAGCGAAAAGGCTGGAAACCACTGGTTTAATCTTTAACAATGTGTCGTATTTTATAAACTGATTTGACCGATTTTTTTTATTTGAAATCTTAATCTGTAAATATAGAGGTGTAAAAAACAAAATCTAGTCAAAGTATAACGCAGCATAAAATATCAATTAATGTACTTATAAACACAGTATATAGGCTACCTGAGTAAATGTTCTTAGTTACGTTCCACCACTGAAACCAAATGAAAGTAATAACTTTTAGTTTTTAGCCTATTGTATATTTTGTATTGTAATTTCTGTCCCTGAAACACTTTAGCTGGTTGGTACAATCCAACACAGAGGAAATAAACTGCAAATCAAAAGGGAGTCACATAGGAAGATAAAGAGTCACTTGACAGATTAGCTTCACCGTAACATAATACTAGCTTCTCTTCTCCTCTTTAAACCAAATGTAATAAAAGGAACTGATGCAGCATAAAGCATAACAGAAATGACACCGGTGTATAGCTTCTTTTTCACACCTCATCTCATTTTGTTTGACAGATGTTTGACATATGACTTTGAATAGAATCGAATAGAATCTAATAGAATAGAATAGAATAGAATAGAAAAGAATAGAATAGACAGGGGAAATATGTTGCTGAAAAAATCTAAAATAAATTATGTGCAATTATTGATCTTGGAAAATAAAGTAATTCAGATAAGTCTTGATAATATTCTGGATATATTGTTTTGCTTGAGGTAAAATTAACCATATATCTGCACTTTTGTATTCTTTTATAGTCAGGTAAACCCCCGCTGTCTTCTGGTGAATCCCCTAACTTCCCATGGGGAATGGGGCAATTGCAACATTTACTGCAACACAATGTTGTCAGATTACTTCTGAGACATCAAGCAGTTGATAGGTGGTTTCCTCAGTTAATTATCAGTTGAGGTAAGTCCCGGTTTATGAAAAAAGGTATTACTAAAACACTGATCTGGTGTCTGTTTTGGACTTCGGAGAGCAGAGTTGGGCGAACAGAAACTGATCTCCTGTCAGCTAAAAACAACACAACAACCCTGACATGTGATGAAGCCTCTAAGGCAGTGTAACAGCGCCCTGGTTGGCTGGCACTTTTACCAACAGCCATGTGATTTCTTGGAAACTGTCTGCCTGAAAAAACTTAGGTCCCAGCAAAAGGTGGGATCATTGCTCTTGACTGCCATCTAGTGAAAGCAACAAAACTACTTCAAAATGAAAAAAAACACAACTCTGACACATAAACCACCATGGGTTGGGGGTGCGGAATAGAACCGCAGGAAACCACAAGCTTGTTCACAGAGTAACATCTGAAGCCACAAAGCCACATGGATGTTGATGAAGAGATCAATTCTTCTGGTTAAATAATTTATATTGTGGGTTATTTTAGATTAGTGTGCGACCAGACATACTTTATAAGATTTGTATATTTTAGCAGAAGGTTTAAAATACAGAGACTTCATTATCTTGTTCGTAGACTCAACAAATAGATCATTTAATAGTGATTCAGAGGTTTAAACACCAGGACAGTCAGATTCTCAGGATGTCAGGAGGCTCTGGCAGGAGGGTGACATCAGAGTTGTGATGAGGAACATTAGGAGCAACAGCACCCCAAGTGCTTATCTCAGGCATTTTCACCATGCCACCAGAAAACCACGTGATTTCCTGTAACTGCTCAGTCTGGTGAACTGGCAACTGTAAGCTGGCTGCAATAAGTCTTTTGCAGAGCAGAGGAATAATAGATCTCGAGTGCCCCCAAGTGGGATAAAATAAGAAATGAATAAAATGCATGCATGTATTGTAAGATATGATAAGATAACATAACATAACATAACATAACATAATAACATATATCTTAGCAGTGCTTGAGCACAATCAATATATAAACCTCTTCGAAGATGTTGTACAGACAGATGAGCTATTCCATTACAAACCCATTTTTGCAAAGGAAAGTGTTACTCAAACTTTATTTTAAATTGTAGCTAATGCTGTCTTCAAATGGGATGGTGTTTACCGTGCTCACGAGTTGAGTCCGTATGAACCCTCTTGTGGTATTCACGACCTCGTAAGTGGAAAGTTTCTGAAAGCTCAGAGTTCACGACTTGTGACGTGTTTGTCAGAAATGGCGTAGGCCATGGAAGTTCATTTTTCGGAACATAATAAGTTAAAGCTGCAGTAGGCGAGATTGGCGCAAATATGATTTAAAAAAGTTATTTTTAGAAAACGGCCGCTATATCGTGACAGTATTACATGAAACAGGTAACCTGAAAAAAATCCTGTTCCTCTGTGTCCTACTGTGTCCTCCGGTGCTCCTAACGGCATCTGAAGGATTTCACTTACCGGAGGAAAACAAGGTCCGCTGTCCAGCTGCAGTCTATGAGAGCCGGCTGTCAATCACTCACGAACTCCGACCAAACGGTCAAACTAGGCAGCGCTGATCAAATATGAATCAATATTCTGTTACTGTAATGACTATTTCTCTCCTCAAATGTTCTCAGAAGCATCTTAGTGTACTGTTTAGCTGTAAAATGAGAAGGTTTGTGACACAGCCGCCATTGTAAAATCTGTTGAAGGAAGCCAGGTTCTGGTCACATGACCGGAGCACAGCCAATAGGAACGCTCTCTCTCTCTGAAATGACCTGTGATTGGTCAAAATCTGCCGTCACGGGCTAGTTTTTTCTAAAGCCTGAAAACAGAGCCATGATGAGGAGCAGAAGTCTAGTTTTCTCTCAGAACACTTGAATTACACTATGCTGAAAGGTTATTAAGGATTTTTTTGGCAAATTATGCCAAAAAATTGTTGCCTACTGCCACTTCAACATATTGTAATACTAGTCGTATATTGTAATTCTTTGTAATTTTGTAATGTTGATATTCCCAACGGCCTCATCTTTTTCCTCTGTCGTTATGCCTTTGCATTTCCTGCATCATGTTACGCACTTGCTAGCTTGCTAACTTGTTAGCCTCTGTGGCTTCTAGACTGTAGACCAGGGGTCTTCAACGTTTTTCAGGCCAAGGACCCCCAAACTGACTGAGAGATGGAGCAGGGACCCCCTACTATATATATTGATTAAAATTGTGTTTTATATTAAACTGGGCCTAGTGCCATGTATAAATGTACCTTGTTATTGTGCATTCAATACTAAGCTATTCAAATAATATTGCAGCGTGCGTCCTTGTGTCTGTCTAAAAAAAAATTGTCTAATCAACCAAAAATTAATATAAAATAATAATAATAAATAATAATAATTAAACAAGACTCGGTCAAAACCGAGTATATGGCTGGACCGTATATGGTCAGTATATGAATTTGTGGCTAAATTCTTACACAAATAGTCAGTTGTCATGTCTATAATGTTTTGTGAACAGTTTTTTCCACTTAGATCTTAATGTTTGATTGAAAGCCAACTTATAATGAAGCAAATGACATTCAGTAATGTAAATGGTAACATTGGTAGTATATTATACATTTTATACAAGGTGAAAAGGTATTAGCATGACATACAGTATGCAAGGTTAAAAATATTTCAGTTTTTTATTAAAGCATGTGTATCAAAAGCATTCATCATATAAGTGGTGTGTAACAATATATACATACTTCGCGAAAGTTTATTAGCGTTGAGCTATTCCCGCTGTCATCACTGACGCTGTTGCTGCCGTATTTATTCCTAGATGTAGTGTTAATTAGCCGGACGCTGATCGATCCCAAATCCATTCAGAAAACAAGCATTTTAAAAGTTGTTTGCCTGTCGTCTTGCGGACAGACCCGACAAAGCATGAATTCAGACTTTTTACTAATCAGCATCATTATGTAGTCATTTCGACACACTTTTTATCCGTTTACAACAACGTCGCTGCCGTATTTATGCCTAGATGACGTTATGTTGAGTGTTGATTGAGCAGCTATAATGTTAGCATAGTCTGGCATTGATCGATCCGAACTCCGTTCAGAAAACAAGCATTTTAAAAGTTGTTTGCTTGTTGTGTTGCTGACAGACTTGACAAAGTTTGAATTCGGTCTTTTTACAAATCAACATAATGATGTCGTTATTTCGGCATTATTTAGACCCGTTTATTGCAATTAAATCACAGCACAGTCTGTTTATTTTGAGTTCATACCTCAGTAGCGACGTGTGGCTGCTAGATATAGTCAGTGCAATGGCACTGTATGTGAAACAAGCTTGCTGCCGGGTGATGTTATGAACCCAGACACGACGACGTTTGGTTTTCTGACATATCCGTGACTTCCACAACATGTACAAAGCAGCAACAGTGGTTATTTCTTCCTTGGTTGATTGCGGAAATGGAGTAAAGCGAGGCGAAAATTTGCTTTGCGCTTGGTGTGAATGCACATTAAAACAATACGAAGCACAACATAACGTCACTTAAACGAACATAAACAATAGCACATGCACAACAACAGAACTATGTAATGATACATTGACCCGCTGACACGCTCCCCAGAAAAAGTAAACACAGAACTGTTATCCGCCTTTTCATTTTGAAAGAGCAACGGACCAATGAGGAAACTCCAACAGACGGCCGACCAATCCTGTAACTTCATCACTCACTCAGTCAGTCAGTCAGTCAGTCACTCACTCACTCACTCACTCAGTGACAGACTTTTGCGTAAGTAGGGCTGGCCCTCTGCGGTCCAGCCAAAAAAATAATATGAAGAAAATGTCGCGACCCCCCTGCAGTACCTCTGCGGACCCCCTAGGGGTCGCGGACCCCCTGTTGAAGACCTCTGCTGTAGACAATAACGTTAATATTGCTGTCGCTTAGCAGCAGTGTTCTTCACGACTTAACCACTTCAACGCCAAGCATATCGTGTACACGACTTCCAATGTTGTAAATACGAGCTCACGAGTTTCATTTGAAGGCACCATACAGTCCCAAAGTATCCAGAGACACCAGCAGGTTGATTAGCGGTTTGCTCCCCGGCTCCTCCTGTTCACATGGCGAAGTGTCCATGGACAAGACGCTGAATCCTTGTGTGTGTGAATTGGAGAATAAGAGGCACATTGTAAAGCACTTTGGATAAAGGTGCTGCTTTATAAATGCATTTATGCACAATCCACTGTGCTCTACATAGACATGAACGAGCATCGATCAAAACAGTGAGGCGACACAAGTCAGCTAAAACACAATATAACTCTAAATTTCACCTGCTTGGCAGTAATGTTAGCTGACCAGACGAAGGTCTCTCCATGAATCAATGCTGATACTGTGTTTTCCTGCTTCAGCGTCCCGACCGCAGTCAGAAGGAACGGGGCAACGTACTCGCTCCGGAGCCCCGTCTATTCACTCAGCAGCAGGAAACGACACCGGAAACCTCTGTTGGTCTGGAGGAGCGGCAGCATTTATTTATGCACAAACGTCCACTGTACATTCACTAGATACTCTCAGAGCTAAACTGACTCTTCTGCAGTGTGTAGTGTGCGCGCATGCACGTGAGAGGTGGAGCGAGAGAGCAAGTGAGAACGAGTGCAGTGTGTGAGTGAAGGCGAACAGGCAGGCAGAGGAGCAGGAGGCCGAAGCAGGAGGGGTTAACACTGTTTTGCAAGATATAACTTTGCGGTTTTGGTGCTTCCGTGTAGTTTGTGTTGGAACAGCTTAGCCACATGCGAGCGCGCATGGGACACCGACCCGCAATGATTTATACGTGTAAGAAGTTACAAACAGTTCCTTTAAGGTTTTTAACACCTTTTGTTTTTCTCCTTTTTTCTCCCTGAGCAGCTTTAACACCTTAAAACTCTGACGGCCCGTCGGCCGGCCCAGCCGCTATTCTGTCTTTCAGAGGTTGATGCCGGGTCAAGCCAGAGTGAAGATACAGGTATCATATGAAACAAGAAAGCCTAAGGAATCAATAACCATGACATGTTAGCTTGTCGGGAAGATTGCTAAATAACGCTACGAAGTTACGCTAAATTTTACGCTAAAAACTGGCATGGCCATTTTCAAAGGGTTCCTTTGACCTCTGACCTCAAGATATGTGAATGAAAATGGGTTCTAAGGGTACCCACGAGTCTCCCCTTTACAGACATGCCCACTTTATGATAATTACATGCAGTTTGGGGCAAAAACCATGCAGTTTTTTGAATGCAGTATAAATGTGTTATTTTCGCATATACTAAAATGATGTGTTTGAATATTTCCACATACTGGGGTCCCTAAACAGTCTTGGAATTACAAAAATTGGGTATCACTGTAAAGCTGAGACTCTTATGGATCCAGTGAGCCCAACTGTATTCATGTGTGATGATGTTATTCCCCATAGTAGCCATTTCATTGTAGTGGGATCATTTTTGTTTAGAGACCTAGGGCATTCAGAGGAATGATGGCTTTCCTAGCTAGATTGACAATAAGGGGGTGTCAAAAGTTTTTGATACCAAATCACAGCATGGCTTTTTCTATGGTGTTCTTCAAGGTCTTGGTGTCTTAATGTGGTATTTTGGAAGAATTATTGATAAGTTTTATCAGTTCTTGAATTGTAAAAATGGCTAAATTTAGCACCAAATCTGTGTAACAAATGGTATCAACCCTAAAATTGCTGCAACAATTGAGAGATAAGTGAGCATGTGAATGACCATCATAAACTTATATCATCATTATCTACGCGCTTATACACAGTGATTCATTAATTCATTTTTATTTCTTATTAATGACTAGAACAACTTGACACACAGTGCTGAGCTGCATCTCAAATTAATCTCCAGGTTTCCAGCTTTCAGATGATGTACACCACGTCTATGTGACATCTACTGCTGACTTTTTATCACTCCTTCACTCTCATCTCACTCATCTTCAACCGCTTATCCGGGATCGGGTCGCGGGGGCAACAGCTCCAGCAGGGGACCTCAAACTTCCCTTTCCCGGGCCACATTAACCAGCTCTGACTGGGGGATCCCGAGGCGTTCCCAGGCCAGTGTGGAGATATAATCTCTCCACCTAGTCCTGGGTCTTCCCCGAGGCCTCCTCCCAGCTGGTCGTGCCTGGAACACCTCCCTAGGGAGGCGCCCAGGTAAGGGGGCATCCTTACTAGATGCCCGAACCACCTCAGCTGACTCCTTTCAACGCAAAGGAGCAGCGGCTCTACTCCGAGTCCCTCACGGATGACTGAGCTTCTCACCCTATCTCTAAGGGAGACGCCAGCCACCCTCCTGAGGAAACCCATTTCGGCCGCTTGTACCCGCGATCTAATTCTTTCGGTCATGACCCAGCCCTCATGACCATAGGTGAGAGTAGGAACGAAGATTTACCGTTAGATCGAGAGCTTTGCCTTCCGGCTCAGCTCTCTTTTCGTCACAACGGTGCGGTAAAGCGAATGCAGTACCGCCCCCGCTGCTCCGATTCTCCGGCCAATCTCACGTTCCATTGTCCCCTCACTCGCAAACAAGACCCCGAGGTACTTGAACTCCTTCACTTGGGGTAAGGACTCCTTCCCTACCCGGAGTAGGCAATCCATCGGTTTCCTGCTGAGAACCATGGCCTCAGATTTAGAGGTGCTGATCCTCATCCAAGCCGCTTCACACTCGGCTGCGAACCGATCCAGTGAGTGCTGGAGGTCACAGATCGATGATGCCAACAGGACCACATCATCTGCAAAAAGCAGTGATGAGATCCTCAGCACACCGAACTGCAAACCCTCCTCCCCCCGACTACGCCTCGATATCCTGTCCATGAATATCACGAACAGGATTGGTCACAAAGCGCAGCCCTGGCGGAGGCCAAACCCCCACCGGAAACGAGTCCGACTTACTGCCGAGGATCCGGACACAGCTCTCGCTTTGGGTGTACAGAGATTGGATGGCCCTAAGAAGGGACCCCCTCACCCCGTACTCCCACAGCACCCCCCACAATATCTCCCGGGAGACCCGGTCATACGCCTTCTCCAAGGCCACAAAACACATGTAGACTAGATAGGCATACTCCCAGGCCCCCTCCAGGATCCTTGCGAGAGTGAAGAGCTGGTCCATTGTTCCACAGCCTTCACGGCAGTGGCTGCTGCCCATCGGGCCTGTCGGTACCTTGCAACCGCCTCCGGAGTCCTCCGAGTTAACATATCCCGGAAGGCCTCCTTCTTCAGTCGGTCGGCTTCCCTGACCACCGGTGTCCACCACGGTGTACGAGGGTTGCCGCCCCTTGAGGCACCTAAGACCTTTAGACCACAGCTCACTGACGCAGCTTCAGCAATGGAAGCTTTGAACATCGCCCACTCAGGTTCAATGCCCCCAACCTCCACAAGGATGCCAGAAAAGCTCCGCCGGAGGTGTGAGTTGAAGGTCACTCGGACAGGGGCCTCCTCCAGACGTTCCCAGTTCACCCGCACTACCCGTTTGGGCTTACCAGGTCTGTCCAGAGTCTTCCCCCACCCTCTGACCCAACTCACCACCAGATGGTGATCAGTTGACAGCTCCGCCCCTCTCTTCACCCGAGTGTCCAAAACATGCGGCCTCAGATCAGACGATACGATAACAAAATCGATCATCGACCTTCGGCCTAGGGTGCTCTGGTACCATGTACACTTATGAGCATCCTTATGTTCGAACATGGTATTTGTTATGGACAATCCATGACTAGCACAGAAGTCCAGTAACAACCGACCACTCGGGTTTAGATCAGGGGGGCCATTCCTCCCAATCACGCCTCTCCAGGTGTCTCCATCGTTGCCCACGTGCGCGTTGAAGTCTCCCAGGAGAACTATGGAGTCCCCTACTGGAGCCCCATGCAGGACTCCATTCAGGGTCTCCAAGAAGGCCGAATACTATGAACTGCTGTTCGGTGCATACGCACACACAACAGTCAGAGTTTTCCCCCCCATAACCCGAAGGCGTAGGGAGGCGACCCTCTCGTCCACCAGGATAAACTCCAACGTAGCGGCACTCAGCCGGGGATTTGTGAGTATCCCCACACCCGCCCGGCGCCTCGCACCTTGGGCAACTCCAGAAAAGAATAAAGTCCAACCCCTATCCAGGAGTACGGTTCCAGAACCGAGGCTGTGCGTAGAGGTAAGCCCCACCAGATCTAACTGGTAGCGCTCCACCTCCCGCACAAGCTCCGGCTCCTTCCCCCACAGAGAGGTGACGTTCCACGTCCCCAGAGCCAGCCTCTGCCGCCCAGGTCTGGTCCGTCGAGGTCCCTGGCCTTCGCTGCCACCCATGTGACTGCGCAGCCGACCCCAGCGGTTCCTCCCGCAGGTGGTGAGCCCACAGGATGGAGAGGAGGGGGGTGCCACGTTGCTTCTTCGGGGTATCCCCGGCCGGGCTCCGTGGCAAGCCCGGCCACCAGACGCTCGCTGACGGGCCCTCCGTCTGGGCCTGGCTCCAGACGTGGGCCCCGGGCTTCCTCCGGGCCGGGTCACTTGTCCTCTACCTCGATTATTCATTGGGGTGCTTAGAACCATTCTTAGTCTGGCCCCTTCGCCTGAAACCAATTTGCCATGGGAGACCCTACCAGGAGCACCAAGCTCCAGACAACATAGCTCTCAGGTTCATAGGGACACCCAAACCTCTCCACCACGTCAAGGTGATGGTTCTCGGAGAGGGACTTTTTATCTACCCCTGTATATCCCCTGTTCCCCACCCCTACCCCTATAACAAAGAGGGCAGAATGGTAAGGGGTTAAGGTTGTTGACAGTACCGCAACCTGTGTTCTGAATCAGCTTACTCCATCTCTTTATTGAATGTATACGGTATACACGCTCACTCTTTTAAAACCCATGTTATTGTGGCTGCACCATTGCACCAAATGGATATATTCTAATTGTCTTCTGTACCATTTCATACACATTTTTCCAAATCTCAGTTTGACTTATTGTGGTATCTTTGTACACACTACTAGCATATAAAATAAAGGATTTGAACAGAGGTTGTCTGCATCTCGTGTGTTTGTAATGGTGGTTTAGGAGATTAAGGGTTCGAGAGTTTAGAAAAGCAATGACACCTATGATGTGGCATCGTTTTTATGTCAGTGTTTTAATTCATAACCTTTAATGCAAGTACAGTATATAGCTCTTTGCAGACTTTTACAGTTTGTTTTACAATTCAATTCAATTCAATTCATCTTTACTGACAGACTCGAAGTCCATTAAAAAACATACAACACAAACAACAATACATACATTAAAATAGAAACTGACACATTTTTATGTGGCCTGGTCACAAATAATAGGACTCAGAGCAACATTCTTTTGTGGGTTTTTATTTCCCCGACTGCTCTTAAAGTGGCAGTAGGCAACAATTTTTTGGCATAATTTTGCAAAAAATTCCATAATAACCTTTCAGCATATTGTAATTCAAGTGTTCTGAGAGAAAACTAGACTTCTGCTGCTCTTCATGTCTCCGTTTTCAGCCTTTAGAAAAATCTACAAATTTTGACCAATCACAGGTCATTTCAGAGAGAGAGAGCGTTCCTATTGGCTGTGCTCCGGTCATGTGACCAGAACTTGGCTTCCTTCAACAGATTTTACAATGGCGGCCACATCACAAACTTTCTAATTTTACAGCTAAACAGTACACTACAAGATGATTCTGAAAACATTTGAGGTGAGAAATAAGCATTACAGTAACAGAATATTGATTCATATTTGATCAGCGCTGCCTAGTTTGACCGTTTGGTCGGAGTTCGCAAGTGATTAACAGCCGGCTCTCATAGACGGCAGCTGGACAGCGGACCTTGTTTTCATCCGTTAAGTGAAATCCTTCAGATGCCGTTAGGAGCACCGGAGGACACAGTAGGACACAGAGGAACATGATTTTTTTCAGGTTACCTGCTTGTACTTCTGTCAGGATACAGCGGCCGTTTTCTAAAAATAACTTTTTAAAATCATATTTGCGCCAGTCTCGCATACTGCAGCTTTAAAGGAGAACAGCATTAACTTTGTAATTTTGGGGTCTTTAAGATAGTCACAGTGATAACAAAACAGTATCAATGAGATTTGTCTCTTATGAACAAACTTTCCTGTAACACTAGAATGGCAGACTTAGCTTAATATCACTCAGTATCTCCTCCTAATGACCTTCCTAATCACATCTGTGTCTTTCTCGTATCTAGAAAATAGTAGTGGTTTATCTCACTGCAGTGTGCAACCTGCGCGCTCCCCCACACACACACGGACTCCTCACTGTCACCTGTCTCCCCTGCTGCCCTGCTGTCTAATATTTTCCTCAGTGTGGTGGGTATTATCACACGCCTAACACGTGTTACCAATCTCAGCAGCAGCTATCTCCCTCGTTACGGCAGCCTCCAGGGTCGCAACTACGGAAGCCCTGTGGTACGCGTGAGCTACTCTCAAGCTGGTCTTAAAGGGACAGTGTTACCCCAACAGAAAGAACAGCTATACACAAAACACTTGTACCCTATGTTCACCTGGCTACACTCTCCCCTGCTGCAAGTCAACGTCCTCAGTGACTTTAGTTCTTTTACACATCTATCCTTCCTTAAGTTGTGAAGTGTAGTGAGCCATGTCTGGGAGACACTGCATTGTACGCTGACCTAGGTAAGTTAAAGGGATTTTTGTGCATCCCCATTGTTGTTCTCTGACTTCTGCGTGGAGGGGGAATGGGCGTGTCTACCCTGACATTTTCCTCCTTTCTTTTCATTGGCGCACGCACAGGTCTCACCTCCAAATCATCTTCACTCTCCAACACACTCTCAGTCACGTCCTCTGGATGATTTCCAGACTCATCCATAATCACACATCAACAGGCGAACAGTACACCCTCTCTTGTTGCTGAGCCACTCTCTCTGCAGCCCTCCGCTCTGTACACTCCCTTGCTCGTGTGTATGCATCTTGGAGACGCTCCTGTGGTACAGCTAACCGGTCAGGCTGGTCATCCTTCACTTGCTCTTGGCCCAACAGTGCGTCGATTTGCAGGTGTGGGTGAACTCCAAACAGCAAGTGGTAAGGCGAAAAGCCTGTGGTTGAGTGTGACGTGACGTTATATGCATACACAAACTCTGACAGGTGTTCAGGCCAACGCCGCTTCTTTTCAGGGGGGAGCGTGCGCAAGAGGTTGTGTAGGGTTCTATTGAACCACTCGCACTGTGGGTTTCCTTGGGTGTGATGGGGCATTGTGCGAGTGTTCTTTACCCCATACAACTCGCATAACTCTGAGATCACTGCACTTTCAAAATTTCTGCCCTGATCGGAGTGGAGGCGTTCTGGTACCCCATACTTCATAAACCACTCCTTCAGGATGACTTTAGCAGTAGTATCTGCTTTCTGATCTTGTGTGGCAAAAGCTTGACTGAACTTAGTGAATACAGCTGGAAATCAATGTGGCCAAGACAAAAGAATTAATCATGTGCTGCACAAAACAACATCTGATCACAGAGCCAGTTTCACTTGATGGCCAACATGTTGAAACTGTGGAAAACTTTAAATACCTCAGTACAGTCCTGGACTCACAGGTGAGCTTCTCCGAAAATACAGAGTATATTTTCAAGAGCTGCTCACAGAGACTTTATCTTCTGAGGAAACTAGTGGCCTCTGTGGCAGCCAGCACATTTTAGAGCTGGTGTACAAAACCCTTGTTGAGAGTGTTTTAACCTTTCACCTTCCAGCCTGGTACGGTCATCTTAGCTGTAGATATAGGAATAAACTGTCTAGGATTGTGTCAATGGCAGGTAAAATTGTTGGTAAACCCCAAAAGACCTTGACTCAACTCTCTACAGAAAGGACGAGGAAAAAGTGAGGAGTGTCCTGGCAGATAGCTCACATCCTCTCTTCAGCCAGTTTGAGCTCATGAACTCCGGGCGGCGCTATAGAGTCCCTCTGGCAACTAAAAATGTGTTTAAAAAGTCCTTCATCCCAAATGCCATCAATATCCTTAACTCAACAATGTGACTGAGCAGATCTAAGCCACAGACACTGACATGAGCTGTTTTAATGTGTAACATAACCTGTCAATGTATCTGTTCCTTACTAATGCTGTCTGGTTTTTAATGTCCGTTATTGTTCTGTGTTTTTGGTGAGCCGAAGACAAATTTCCACCCTGGTGGACAATAAAGTTTTATTGTATTGTATTGTATTATTGTATTGTATACGTCTGTCATCACAAGTACATTCTCACGTCCATCTGTCGCTCTGTCAAGCGTGGTGTAGTCCACAATAGTGCTTTAGTCCACTACCTCAAGTGGGCGAGTAGCCAAGAATGGGGTTTGGGGTGCCTGGATCTTGGGCTGTGGCATTTTTGTCAAAAGCATCTCTGTCGTAACAGACCCAGCGTCCGCTCAATGCCCTGATGCCCCATCTGATCATGCACACTTTTTAGCACTTGTTCCTGGAGGCAGGCAGGCAACAACAGCTGGTGACATGTTCCAACATGAGCATCCTCGATGACACGATACAAGAGCCCATCTCTTTCTCTAATTCGCGGCCACTGTTTTAACAAAGAGCGCACTGCTTGAGGTAGACTTATCCTCTCCTGGTAGGTAGGTTTCCTCTGTCTGCCCCAAAACTCCCTCAACACTTTAAGTGTTGGGTCTGATGCTTGAAAGCTCTGGAGATCTGCTTTTGAATATCCAGGCAATGTTGGAGTGTTATCCTGGGCTGCCTCGTTACTCTCTGTCTCACCTGCCTCGGATACACGTATCTGTCTGACCTTACGACACTCCACCCCTGCTGCTACTAAATCTAGGTCTAGAGCTGTGCCTGCCCTGTGTGTGTTTCATATGGTTACACACCCATCATACTCTGCATCCTCACTGTCAGGTTCTGGTTCGCCCGCTGCTGGTCGCCGGGAGAGAGCATCAGGCGCGGTATTACACCGGCCAGGGCGATACTTTACTTCAAAATCAAATACAGCCAGCTGAGCAACCCACCGCTGTTGAATAGCTCCTAAATTGGCGGTGGAGAGGTGACAGAGGGGGTTATTATCTGTGATGATGGTGAATTTGGACCCTAGGAGGTAACTCCTAAATTTCTCTGTAACCGCCCACTTTAGTGCGAGGAGCTCCAGCTTCATGCTGCTGTAATTTTGATCATTCCTCTCAGCCCCTCTAAGTCGCCGACTTGCATAAGCTATGTATGTAAGCTAGTTGACATTGCGGCGTCCAGGCTGATGTAAACAGCTGACTATCCGTGGCACGGCTACTCTCTTTGTTACAAACAGTTACAACATCGTGAAGGGGTCCTGCAATTTGGGAAAAACCCTCAATAAACCTCCTGTAGTAGCTGCAAAAGCCCAAAAAGGACCAAAGCTCTTTTACAGTAGTAGGGATGGGCCACTGCTTCACTGCACTTATCTTGTCGGAGCCATTTAGCTGTACCAATGCCCTGCGGAATGATTTCATTTCTTGGTCTAACCAATGAAACCGGTGAAAAAGCTCTGAAAAATGAAGAAAAGACTTTCCATGTTAAAGTGCCTTAGCTCCTTTCTTCCCTCACCTATCTTAGAGGAATGTCTCAACCTCCAGATCATCCCTATGCTAACGCTCACCGTTTGCGATCCTGCAATGATGTCCATGGCGAAAACTGGCTAAGTGCATCTCTAAATCAACACTATTAGAACACCGGTCCGGAGAAGCCTTCGGTCTAGCTCTCTAACTGTGGCGACAGTGTAACAGGTACTGCCCTGTGTTTAAGCCTTTGCTGTACACGTGCACTATTTCTCCTAAGTCTGCCTCCTACAGCTGGAAAGCCTTCTCGAGGAATCCAACCTCCCCACTAGAAACATTGGGTGTTACCTCCTTGGTGCTAACTGTCTGGCACCTTAGCATGTTCTAAGATGCCAGGTGGAATGAATCTGGTTCTTTAGTCATCTTTGATTTTAGGCCCCTCCGGACATAACCATTACTGTATGCCCTGCCTTAACCTGCAGGGTAGTGGTAACTTGTCTGGCTGCTGGCATTTGGTCAGTGCATAGCTCATCTGCTCCTAAGTTCCTAACCGAAGCTTCTGTGCTTCATTACTCCCTAATTAGCAAGCATTTTAGGGGTATACCGTCTATCTCAATGTCTACTTCTGGGATCACTACAGCATGTTCAAGAAAATGCTCTTTGGTTAGGGGGTTCTTTGAGCCTTCTGACTTGCCTCGCATTGCTCGGCTCATAACAATGGAAGGCCCCTGTTTCCCTGTACCGCAGGAGTAGGCATAGCAGCAGTCTGGTTCCCTGGCCTGCGTGGTGTGGTGCAGTGTCTAGCCATATGCCCAACCCCTTCACACCGAAGGCAGATTGGCTGGCCATCATTAGTATACTTGGGCTGGATTTTAGGTCTACCACCCCCCGAACCTGCATTCTGCATAGTGAGATCACGGACTGCATTTGTCAGTTCACCAATAGCTTTGCCCTGCTGTGCTATTATTTTAACTACTTCCTGCAGAGTCACTGTCAAGTCATTCTGTGTATTACTGGTCAAGTTTGTCTTTTCTGGAACCTCATCTGTGCTGTCACCGACTAGGTTTCGGTTTCTGGCCACATTAGCGTTGCAGGTACGGTCTTCGAGAGTCCACATCATTGCTTGTTCTCGTTCATCAAACAGATTAGATGCAGGCTTGTCTCTAATATGCCTGGGCAACTCACGCCGAAGGGTGGCATCACGCAGCCCTTCAATGAACTGATCTCTCAGTGCTAACTGTGCATCAGCTACTGCATTAGGGGACTGTTGGAGAGCAGAATTAAGCAGCTGAGAGAGAGCATGTGAATAATATTTTATGTCTTCCCCATCTAACTGCCTGCGAGCATAGAAGGCATGTAACAGCTGTGGAGTAGTGCGCTTCTCTCTAAAGGCTCCCCTCGGGTAGGAAAACAGATCACTGGGTTGCTTAGCCTGTCCCCCCATACACAGTTTAACCTCCTCTAAGGCTGAACCCTTAAGCAGTGAGAGAATAAAGTCTACCTGTTCCTCTCTACGTATGACCGTTACTCTCATCACCCGCTCTTCTATAAACTCGTCTACAGTGTAAACATCTCGACCCGGTTCACCACTAAAAGGTACAATATGTTTTTCTCTTTGAATGTATACAATGGACCTTGTTTGGACATCACCCGGATTAGCAATACTGGACATTACTGCATCATGTTTTTTACTCAGTTCCTGAATTTGTGATTGTAGCTGCGACAAGGGGTTACCTTCATCACCGTCCTCCTCGCCAAAGGAGCAGATGTACCCTCGTCCTCATCTGACATCCTGAAAAGTCTCTTTTCGTCTCTTTTTTTTTCAAAAAGTCTCTTGCAGTGTCTTTATTGCAGCAAGATAACACAGTCACCACCAGTTCAATGCCTCTCTGTCCAACAGCCTCAGAGAAAGCGGTCTCAGGCGGTCCTCTCCTCCAGTAGTCCACGGTAATGATGCAGACGCTCCTGTCGTCCTGGAACACCAGCCACGGGACACACGCAGACAATCCAGGAACACCACACGGCAGCCGTCACACTCTCTGGCACCGGGACTGGAACATCTTCTGCCACTACTGTTTTTCTAGATATACTCAGTGTCCCTATCAAAACTACAACCTCAAAACTAACAGGGGATCCCACTTCTGACACCAAAATATGTAGCCTGGTCATAAATAATAGGACTCAGAGCAACATTCATTTGTGGGTTTTTATTTCCCCGACTGCACTTAAAGGAGAACAGCGTTAACTTTGTAATTTTGGGGTCTTTAAGATAGTCACAGTGATAACAAAACAGTATCAATGAGATCTGTCTCATATGAACACACTTTCCTGTAACACTAGAATGGCAGACTTAGTAATAATGACCTTCCTAATCACAACTGTGACTGGTATTGTATAACACTAAAACAAGGATTTGACAGTAGCATGATAATGGCGTTCTGAGAATCATTTAGCCGACATATAAATTTATACATCAGGTTTCTCAACAGAGCCTGGAAAGTGTTGACACCTGCACTACAGAACAGCTTGCTTGCACTACACCACCTGGGTTTTTTAAGTAATATCCGCATGCAGTCATTGTAGGCAACCTAAAGCTTATGTATGCTCGCCTTTTTAAACTTGGCCCACAGGGGGGCAGTATAGAGGGGAGTGCAATAGGCTCCAAAGAGACCTATCTTGACATGGTCTGAACACATGTAGAATTTTCTTGCCAGCATGTTAGCTTGAGTATATAATATACAGCACTGCCTGTACATGTCGTCATTACAATCGCTAACATCCTTTTGACCAATCTGTAGTCACATTTTCAAAACTCTAAACACAGTTAAGACAATATCCATCTGTTGTGGACCGTACCATTACTGCAATATAACTTCAGTTCACATTTCACTTTAGAGTATAGACATGTTTGTGTGTATGCATTTAATGACTACAGTATAGGCCTACTGTAGGGTAGAGGTGAGTACGGTGTGTGCCTGTTCAGCTTTATATTACGGAAAATTTGTACTTACTTGTACAGTTTCTGATGTATTTTTTTTCATCCATTTTTATAAAACGGTCACTATCCTAATGGTATCTGCAAGATTTCACAGACCGGAGGAAAACAACCAGTCAGAGCTGATCGGGAGCCTTGCTGCCTCTGAGCAGCTGTCAATCACTCTCAAACTCTGATCAAACGGTCAAACTAGGCAACGCTAATCAATTATGAATCAATATTCTGTAACTGTAATGTCTATTTCTTGTATAAAATGTTTTCAGAATCATCTTGTAGTGTACTGTTTAGCTGTAAAATGAGAAAGTTTGTGACCTGGCAGCCATGTTGAGATCCGTCGAGGAAATACCAAGCACCGCCCACCAGCCGGAGCAAACTTTCTCATTTTACAGCTAAACAGTACACTACAAGATGTTTCTGAAAACATTTTATGCATTTTAGTCATTACAGTAACAGAATATTGATTCATATTTGATCAGCGCTGCCTAGTTTGACCATTTGATCAGAGTTTGCGAGTGATTGACAGCTGCCTCTGAACAACCAATAGGAACGCTCTCTCTCTCTGAAATGACCTGTGATTGGCCAAAGTCTCCCGTCATGGGCTAGATTTTTTAAAACCTGTAAACAGAGCCATGAGGAGGAGCAGAAGTCTAGTTTTCTCCCAGAACACTTGAATTACAATATGCTGAAAGATTATTACGGATTTTTTTGCCCAAAGATGACAAAAACATTCTGCCTACTGCAGCTTTAACCAGAACATTTGAAAGGATAAGACAAATTTTCAAGTCTGTCTTAAAACAAGTCAGGTTCCCATATTAACAGTGAAACACTGTTTGCTTGCTGTCATCATTCCTCCTGTTCATACTGGCCATCCCTCCCTAATGTTCTTTCAATTCATCAAACTTTATTCAATCAATCAATCAATCAATCAATCAATCAATCAATCAATCAATCAATCAATCAATCAATCAATCAATAAATCAATCAAACTTTATTTATATAGCACCTTTCAAACAAGTCAAATGCAATTCAAAGTGCTGTACAGACGATTGACAAAAAATGTAGTGTTAAAATGGATTTAGAGACTAAGGCACACCAAAACAACCAATATATGTTCATTGAATAAGAAAGCAATAAGAGATGGGTATTTAAGATACTAAAAGACAAATAATATACAAGGAAATAAAAATAACAATTAAAATAAATAAATAAAAATTATGAAACTGCACAAAGTAAGCAGATTGTATTAAAATAATGAAATTTTAATAAAATAAAATAGAATAAAAGAGATAATGATCAGCAATAAAATGTTGATTAAACAAAATATAGTAAAATAAACACTATAATGATGATGATAAATGAAATAAGTATAAACAATAAAACCATAAAATTATAAAATTATAAAACACTACATAAAAGCCAGACTAAATAGATGGGTTTTTAGTTAACATTTAAAAATATCGATGTTTTCAGCTCTTCTCAGTTCCTCTGGAAGGTTGTTCCAGCGGCTGAAAGCAGCATCACCAAATGTTTTTGTTCTGCTTTGCGGAACAACTAAAAGAGAAGAACCGGAGGATCTGAGGGGCCTTCCTGGTTCATATACCAAAAGCATTTCTGCAAGGTAGTCTGGTGCAAGGCCATGTAGTGCCTTATAAACTAATAAAACAATTTTAAAATCAATACGAAAACTAACAGGTAACCAGTGTAAAGACTTTAAAATAGACGTAATGTGTGCTCTCCTTTTGGTTTTAGTCAGCACTCCTGCAGCAGAATTTTGAATTAATTGTAGCTGATTTATTGTATTCTTTGGTAGACCAGAAAGGAGAGCGTTACAATAGTCAAGCCTGCTAGTTATAAAAGCGTGCATCAGTCTCTCGGTGTTGCTCAGAGAGAGAAATCCATGTAAGTGATGCAGGACAATATCCACAGTGTAAAAATGTATTCCAAAGTTTATCTTCAATTTTAAGCCAACTGGACTATTGTACCTGGACCTGTATGGTCCTCTGCATCAATAAGTGTACTGAGGAAACTACAAACAGAGCTGCTAGACCAGAGCCGCTAGACTAGTCCTACTCTGCCCCATAAGAACGAACACACAAATCTAATGCCATCAATCACTGGAATAGCTGTCCCTCTATATGCGTCAATCAAATAGCAAATCCTCATTCAAATTCCATTTAAGAATGCATTGTTTAAGCAGCTGATCAACAGTCCAGTGCTGGTCATGTATATAATGTCTTGTTCTTGCTCCCTGATGACGGCTCCTGAGGCTAATTTAGGCTATAAACTAATCCTGAGACTAATGACTTAAAGACGATGTAACTGAATGTACATTGGAATGAATGTTTGTGAAAATCTGAACGATCACTTTCTTAATGTAACACAATTCGAGGTGCGCGTGTGATCAACATAGCGTAACACAATGTGATGAATACGATATACTGGATGGATTCCGGACCCCAGGATGACTAGCTGGTACCATTGGCATGAGCTAATGGGGATCCTTTTAATTAAATAAATAATGTGAGGTGTCAGTTGTCTAACTTATTCAAATCAAATGGGTGTCTTCCAAAGTTACTCTCTTTTTAGTATAAAATTGGGGTAAAAATAAATAAATAAATAAAGTGATAATATACTAAATAGACTTTAGAAGAAAAACTTTGGAAGTTGAAAGATAATGTCATAAGATGTAAACTGAAATAATAATAATAATAATAAGTCATGTTTTCATGGTGAGAAATAACCTGCTGAACTAATGAAACAGTTTAAAAACAGCACTGCATAAACAGTCTGTCATTGTTATGAGTCTTTCAGAATAAAAATACTGAGGTATCATCAAACTATGGATTAAAGGCCGTAATTAATTCAGTTGCTTTAGATTACAGTGCCTCATGTAACAGTGATGAGGCAGACAAAATAATTTTTTTATTTATATTTTCTTGCTGTTCCTAATAACCTTACATGTAACTGGAAACAAACTATTAGTTCAACTCAGTTGCCACCAGATGGCGACATTACACAACTTTTTCAATAACCTTAAAGGTAGTAACCTGGACTGGTCAATAGATGGCACATTAAAATAGTAGTGGAGCCTGGTAATTTAATGAATTACATCTTACACACATTGATTCTGCTGAAAATGAAAATAATGTTTTTTCTTAATATACTTATAGGACCATGTTAGACGGTCAGTACAATGTAACCCCTAATCTATACCATCTGGACAGATGTTCTCTCCTCATGCTATTACTAATTAGGACTAATCCCCAATCACAAGATCATCCTTAATTAAAAGCAATCTTAATTCCAGGACAAGGTTTCAGATAATCTTTTTTCTCGGAAGCAGTATTGAGTGTCTGCTAAGTCCTGATCCAATCAACAGCTATGGTTGGTGCACCTGGCTCATATCGATTTTCATCCCAAAAAAAGACAGCTGCATCATAAACAGGGATTTACTTCCTCTATACTGACACTGACAAATTCAAATTTTATTTTATTAACGGCAGTACAGAAATCCAACCTCAATCACCTGAAAACACCAACTTCCCAAATGTAAAATCTACTCCTAAAAGTGATAAGATATTTGTTGTAATTACATAGTAGAACGTTATTATATCTTTATGCATACTGTCAAAAATGTGTCTTCATATAGCTTTTATTTTTTTTAACATGTTTGTAGCTTTTCAAATCCCAAAAGACCCCCAAAAGGTACCAAATTATTTAAGTCACGTGCACAATATGCAAGAGTTGAAGTGAATGCACTGAAATGAAAGTGAAGATTTAGTTCAGAATGATTTGAGAAAAAGGTTTGACTTCTGCTCTGTTTAAACGATTACTCAGATGATAGAAAATCCAGTCATTGAATTAAGTTAGTGGCTTTCCACAGACTTAACCCTCTGAGACCCACATTAGACCTGTTTTTTGTCTTTTTAAGGGGGGTACAGGGGGCCTTTAGGGGAGGTAGCAGGTCAACAGTAGATTTCACATAGAAGTGGTGTACATCATCTGAAAGCTGGGAACCTGAAGATTAATTTGAGATGCAGCTCAGCACTGTGTGTCAAGTTGTTCTAGTCATAAATCTGTAATAAACATGAATGAATGAATTGTGAATGTATATAAGGGCTTAGAACATTATGATGGAAGTATATGATGGTCATTCCCATGAACTATTATGTCTCATAAATTGTTGCAGCCATTTTGGGGTTGATACCATTAGTTACACAGATTTGGTGCTAAATTTAACCATTTTTTACCATTCGAGAATTGATGAAAATGGTCAAAAATCCCTCAAAAATACCACATTAAGACACAAAGACCTTGAGGAACACCATAGAAAAAGCCATGCTGTGATTTGGTATCAAAAACTTTTGACATTTGGAGATTTCTGCAAGAACTGCATATATCAGCGATTGGATGGCGAGCACTTCTGTTGTGTAAACTGCTCAGAAACCCCCTTATTGTCAATCTAGCTAGGAAAGCCATCCATCCTCAGAATGTTTAGGTCTCTAGTTTGTGGCTGTAAAGTTTCATGAGGCTGTGATTATCCTAGAGGTCACCACAGGTCATTTTATACAATGAGGTCAAATTTCAACTTTCGAATAGGCAAAGATAACATATACTGTATATACTGCATTCAAATATATGCATGTTTTCTGTCCCAAACTGCATGTGATTATCATAAAGTGGACATGTCTGTAAAGGGGAGACTCGTGGGTCATAGAACCTATTTTCATTCACATATCTTGAGGTCAGAGGTCAAGGGACTCCTTTGAAAATGGCCATGCCTGTTTTCCTTGCTCTAGTTTCATATGAAATCTGTAACTTAAAGTAATCTTAAAGTAATAAAACAGCACTGCATTTATGTGTTGCGTAATAAGGAACATATGTCACTATTCTATGTGTCTATGTTTGGAAAAGGAAACCAAGTATTCTAAACAAGATTCTGTCACTCCTCTTCGGTATCATCTTGCCTTCGCTTTTGTATCTTTTCAGCTGCAAGAATGAATAAAGCAGTCAGACTTTCAACCAGACTGAAAGGTTTCACCCTTGATTAATTTGCACAATCCTTTTGATAAACAGGCGGGGGAGAGGAGGCAAGATGGGACGACGAGCCAGAGTTTCACACCCGACACACCCAAGAGAGATTACACATTTAGCATTAGGAAGCATGATAATCTCGTTTCATGCCAGTGATCATCTTTGTTGGTTTCATCTGTACCAGCATTAAGCATTCCCTGTCCTGTAGCTGGTCTGTGCAGTGTTGCTATCACAATAGCAACACTTTATATACATTTTGTACATAATTCACTGGCATTGATAACATTTCTATTTTATGGATTTGCTCCCTCCACCAAGTGAACCTTTAGGAGGAGAAAGTCCTGCTCTAAGTAAACATTCAGGAGGAGAACGTCCTCCATTCAGATGGAAATCACTCACCTAGTTCCTGCTCCCTGTTTTGAGAGTATAATGAAGTGTCCCCACTCAGATTCACACATTTACAACTCATTTTGCATGACTGCATAATCAAGCAGCTTTTGTTTTCCTAGTCTGGGATGGTTACCTTCTTGGAACCATGCTGCCCATGAGCTTTGGTTTTCACATTCATCTCTGATCTTTATCTCTATATTTCCCAAAGAAAAGCATTCATGGGTTCAAAATAGAGCAGAGCCGTAAAAAGGATGACACTTAAAATGCCTTTTCTAGTAAGATGCCGTGTCTTACGGTAACATGAAAATAGTTTTCTACACAATCATCTCATCAATTCATGAACAAAAAAACTATAACTGAAAAAATGTATTTATTTAGTTGCTACATAATATCTGACCATTAATGAGGAAAATTCTTGTTTTTTGCTTTTTTTTTTATTTCATTGTATTTTCTGTTCTGTTTTTAGTGGTACTACAATCATTTTTTTGAGCTGTTTCAAATATTTTACTGAATATTTAGATATAGTGTGGGTTCCTGTTGTCGTTGTCATTCTTTTGTTTTTTTGTTCCTTTTTACCTTGGATATGTAATATATGTGTTACATTATGATGTAATGTTTACTTGTGTGGACCCCAGGAAGAGTAGTTGCTACCTTGGTAGTGGCTAATGGGGATACAAACAAACAAACAAACAAACAAATAAATAACTAACTAACTAAATAAATAACTAAATAAATAACTAACTAACTAACTAACTAAATAAATAAATAAATAAATAAATAAATAAATAAATAAATAAATAAATAAATAAATAAACCTACTGTTGCAGATTTTTGGCATATGATTTTAAGGCACAAAATTGCCCCTCTCTGATTTACAATACTACACAGGAAATGGCCGACAATATCAATTAATGTCTTACCAAATGCTTTCCTAAAACACAAACACCAGTATTAGAGGTGTTCTGTAGTCACATTATAACAGGGTATCAAGTAACGTGACCATTGTATATTGATGTTTTAAAATACATATAGCGGTGTTGCGATGTACCAGCACTGATGATAACTGTGATATTTAAAAAAAAATAAATATTGATATCATGCTACAGTAATAATACACATATGATAATATTGAGTAATTAATCCAGTGCCTCTTAAATCACGCTTTTGTGCAGTTATTAGCCATAACCCTCTCCTCACCTCTCTGCACTCGTATTTTGAATGTAATTAATTCGCCAAAAAAGAGACAAAGCCCACAGTAAACAAAGTTAAAGATGTATTTGACTGATAGCAAGTAGTACATTTTCTATAGATATCGTAATAATATTGTTATTGTGAATTATTTTGGCCACGATAACCTAATAATACTACTTGTTTCGGTCCGCTCATACTATAAATGCAGTCATGCTGCTGTAATGCTCATTGGATAAGTCACACAAATATATATAGCTAGCTGTTCTAAATGAAAAAGAGACTTTTATAAATAAAAAAGGGATTTTTTGGAAATGTGTTTTTATTCCTGAGAAAAGACTAAAGGCTTCTATGTTAGTGAAGTGGGATCTGAGAAAGTAGAGATATTTGCAGCAACAGAAAACAATAAAGGTGTGTGTAATGGAATGATCAGCATGGTGCAAAATGCTGTGATTACACGTAGAAAACAATTTCATGAAAATATGAGTAGCACTGTTGTTGACATAGTGAGCGTGTGGGTGTGAGTGACATGCTTGAAATTGACAATTTTTCAGAGAGAATGTGATGTTCAAGAGATGACAACCCAACGACACTGCTAAACAGGAAACTCTAAATGCACAGTGCTCTTCTGTGTCTGAAAGCTGCTGCTTGCATCAGTTGTCTAAGGGACTGCTGTTGCTAAGGAAGGCTTGCCCGATAACAGAGAGAGGAAGTGAATGGACTAGATTTAGCAGAGTTAAGCAAACTGGACAGCCACACAAAATATGTGACACTCAGAATACGTTTATTTTGCCTACTTAAGACACCCGATGTGTGCAAACAGCATAAAAGCAATCGGTGATCCTGGAGTTTGGCTGTCAGTGCTGAACCAGTTTAGATTTGTAAAACTCTGGCAACCTATGACTCAGGACCGAGGCTTTGTGAGGGAGAGAGCTTCCTTGGCAACCATTTCTGGACTGATTGTCATGTGACATGCTGATGCAGGGAGAGAGGGACACACAGGAGAGAGAGAGAGAGAGAGAGAGAGAGAGAGAGAGAGCATGCGAGTGATGAGTCAGAGGAGGCTGATTCTGATGTAATCCACCAACCCCTCCCTTCTTCCAATTCCCCTGCCTACATGGCTGTTCCTGGATATTCAGGTTAGAGCCTGCTTCTCCACAAAATACAGCAACATACTGGTAACACAACATGTTGTGCAATTTATCCATAGTTTCAGATCAGTGAGTAATCAGCAATGTTTGGCTTGCCCATACTTATACCAATTCTTAATCAGGCTTTTATTGATCTTTTTTTTATTTTTTTTTTAGATCATAATAATACATAATAGAAAAAGAGACAAAATAAGAAAATGACCTACTGTATATTCAACTATACAGTAAATCCTATTCAAGTATCATTGAATAATTGAATTTGAATATTATAAATACTTTACATTTTCCCATATATATATGTATTGCCATATTGTGTATGTTGTTGATGTGTGGATCCCTTCCCAGGAATAAACACCCCAACAACACAACTATCTACACACATATATAGAGTCTCTATGTGTGTATAGATGTTTGTGTTAGAGATATAGCTACGCAACTGGCAGTATGCCTGAAACCAACCTTGGAAATACAAAAAAAAAATACACAGCTATCGCAAATATAAAATCACATACAGGATACAACCAAATTCATGTTCAATATTCAAAGAGCAAAACAAGTGCAATTCAATTTACAACCAATATGTTATGGATTGCAGAACAAAACAAGATTAGACACGAGCCATTGAGCTTGTCTCGATGATGAAACTTTGCTCATAATCACATTTTTTTTTTTTTATCATCTGAGAGCTGCATAGTTCTCAATCACTTGCAGAATATAGCTGTGGTGCAAACTTTGTTCAACATTTAGCCATCAAACAGTCAAATCACCACTTAGTCTTGTGAAGGGCTCATTGCATGGGTGGAATATGGTCTCAAAAAAGTACAAAATGCAAGTCTCCCTCCAAAATAATATAGGTGTGCAAGCCACTGCTGAATGCTCACATTGACCCTGTTGAAGACATATGTTGGTCGCAACGCGTTGGTCATTTTAAACAATTATTGCCATTTAAAAATAATGGTATTTTAATTTTTGATCAAACACTACAGTGTGCCTTGGATTATTTTGGAGAGACATTGTCTTCATAGTCAGATCACCCCATTTGAGACCCTGACGGGCTGTTGTCAAGATGAAACCAGATTTGATTTAATTTGATATATATATATATATATATATATATATATATATATAGATAGATAGATAGATAGATAGATAGATAGATAGATTGATCATAGGGCAGCACAAATAACAAAACATATCATATTCTGTAAGTCTCTTTCATTGAAAAGCATGAAGCTCACAACCTGACGCCTGTGTTTATCTAGGCTACTTCTTCCTGCTTTAATTTGGAAACCAACACTGGTCAGTTCCTCTGCAGCTACCGCTTCCTTTCCAGGGAACACTCGCATGCGAGATCTCCGCATTTACCATAGGAAAAAAACAAAAAAAAAACGTGAAACTGCTCTTAGATCAGCCTCCTGCATTCCCAGTGCATCGTTGGCAAAGCGTCTTCATGGCAGGGACGCATGCGCAATGATATGTGTTGCAACACGACTGAGCTCGACAGCAATCGCCACCTGGAGAAAAAACAGACATTACTTAACCCCTTTTTGAGACAAACTGAGAAACTACACATGAGATGTAGCCTAGGCCTAAAGGATTATTGCGACCAGTCACGGATTGCGACAGAGGAAGTTTGGGAAATAGCACAGTCGATAATACTAAAGTCGTTTTGATCACGTGGTCAAGGAAGACCAATCGGAGCGAGCCAAATCCAGCCGAAAGTATGCTCTTTGTTCGGATATTTTGCCAACTTTATCCCCAAATCTGATCCCAGTGCTTTGTATGAATCACAGGATGTGTATATGGACGGGACGTTTTTATGACAGCGGACACGCTGTGGATGCGTTTTATTGCGTTTTTTTTGCGGAAATGCCACGTGTCGAAGTTGTGATAAACAGCCTCATTTCATCACATGACTCCCCTCCCCCACCCGACGCAGGGCACGGGGGAAGAAGGCGGACATGTTGGAGGGAAATGTGTTGGTTAAAAGTATCGAGGTGGAAGACAAGATGACTTGAAGAACGGTTTTTCGCATTATTTTTGGATTTACCAGTCGAAATTTGTATTTATTTTAAAATCCAAGGTTTTTATGTCATATTTTTAAGATATATTTATTTCTTTGTCTTTTTTGGATAATCTAACTTTCCTCTTGAACCCTAGAATTTTACTTTGTGTTTTTACAGCAAAAAGTTACTAAGTTATATTAAATGTTGCGAGGATCTAGTGTTACTTTGTATCGCTTTATTTGAGTGACATTGTAGGGATTTGTAACCTTGGTGTGGGGGATGGGCGCATGTGGTTAGGTAACCATGTTGTGTGGTGGTTGAATTTATAGGTCGCTTTTAAATATCACAAGTCGTGTAAAGATGTACTTAATTATGTTTTTATAGTTTTGGTTTAATCTCTTTTGGTTTAATCTCTTGTGGTATGGTCTTTGCATTTTTCAAACCTATAAGATTAATTCTCGTTTCTATTTCCTAATGATGTAATTGTCAGTGCGGTTTGTTGTATTTTGTTTTGTTTGTTTGGGCAGAAGCAGCATTTACTTTCATGCAGTCTGAGGTCACTTAGGGGAAACTGCTGTGTCATTCAGTGGATGATAGTCGGCAGTTCTTGTGACCCCGTCTAGGTGTGGTCCTTTTCTTTTCTTATTTGCATTTGAAGTAAATAGAGAGCTACAGCCTCATAGTCATACATAAATGCAGTTGGGAGTGGATTTGATCTTAGTACTGGTTTGGTGTTAGAGGCCTTGTTTGGCTTTGTGCTCTCAAACTGTGGCCTTTTTTTCTGCAGCACACGAACGCTACTTATTTCAGCTATGTGTGCGTGTGCGCGACACATGTAGCGTTTTGTATCTTTTCCTTGATTAACGTTCCATACTTATTGTAAATAATTCCACTCTAACACTCTGTGTCACTGTGCTTAAAGATGGCGGCTGTGCGCCTCTTGTGAAAGACAGAAATGCGGACATTCTGCTGGGGAGAGGCTCTGGAGGGCTGCGACGTGACCCGGCTGGAACAACCAATGGGCTTCTCGGTATTCACCCTGGAAGCCCGCGTTCCAACCTCACTGACCAATCCCCGCCGTCGATTTGCACACGTTGACGTAATGTAATGCGATAAGAAGAAGAAGAAGGAGGAGGGTGGTTTCGGTGCCCTCAGGTTTTTGTACAGGATTAAATGGAGGAACCAGTTACAGACAACGTTTCTGTGTTACTGAACAGGCTGGGCCAATGCTGTTGTGCAATCTCCTTGACGGACAGCAAAAACTTGCTAATAGGTTGGCCCGAAAGATCGTCAGTGAAGTCTCAGTATCTAGGGGCGTGGCGACTTTGACGGACACGGTAAGCAGCGAATGGAAACTCAGGGGGCGTGGCCAGTCCGAGGTAGTCCATCCAATAGGGTGAGCGGTCGCTCTATAAATGTACGGGTGTAGTCGCATCGTCGCCATTTCAGCGAAGCAGGATAAAGCAGTTCGCCGTGGCGGGGAGCGGAGAGCAGTGAAGAACAGAGACGGATCCAGGTCTGAGTCTAGCTTTAAAACAGAATCCGGATCCATCCTGATGGATATGGCTGTTAACCCGCTCCTTGACAGGTATCTACCGGTAAAATTGATTCTCAGCTTTCCATCAGAGAGAATATTGTAAACATTTCTCATGAGTGTTTGTTTTTTTTCTAAATATCTTTTCGCTGGCAAAGCCTGTGTGTGTTTACCATAATACGAGTGGAAGAGGTAAATTGAGTGTTCTGCAGGAAGAAAGTTTGTCGCGGGATTAGAAACAAAAAATTAATGTTTGAGGAAATAAAATATGTTTTGCGGGTTGTAACGACTGTTGTTGGGACTCCGCCGGCGCCATCTTCGGAGCCGTTGGCCGCTCTTCTCCCGCTGCCTGGGAGCTGGTGTTAGCATTTTAGCATAGCATTAGCTCACAGACGGAGGCTTTCTCCCCTGTATAACAGCGGCTCGACCGCCGACCGGCGTCTCTTGTTTACATAGCGGTAATTATTTGCGTCCTGAACTAAGCTTCCTGACAGAAGTTACGTTAACAACACAGTTAGCTTTTTAGTAACGTTATGGTAGCTATCAAGGCCATAGTGTCGACAATAATAAGCTATATTACACCAGAAAAGATGTGCGCTCTCTCTATGTTCCGCCGGGTTGTTATTGTAGCCATGTGACGGATAGGCGTTGTTGTGATCACTGGTACGACGACGTTGCATTAACGTTACAGCGGAAGGGTTAACACAGCCATCCATGTGTTGGGTGTTTCACTTGGTTGCCAGGTTACATCGCTCAGTGTCACTCAAACCAAGATCGCTAACTTTAGCAACTTTCATTCTGGGTTCATTTAGGTTTTATTAACTTTTTAACATAACTCTACTGCACTCCAGTATTAATTTCCCTTTGTTTTTTTTCTTTCTTGGGCACCCATAGCTAATCTTACTCATACTAATTTGTTAATCCGAATTACAGCTAACATAAAAATATGTTTATTGTTTAGTGTTGTTAATGTTATGTACATGATTACTCTCCTTTTTAAATAATAAAGTACACTAACTGTCAAATGTGTTTCCAAAAGTTGTATCATTCAAAACAGATTGCCTTACCATAAACAAATAGATTAATAGTAGATATATTTATTTCTATTTCTTGGTTATAGACATGTCTGCATATTTTATGTGGGAACTTTTCTACTGCTGTGGCAGCTAAATTCACCTTTCATTGTGTCTTTACAGTTGTGTTCTGTATGCTCGAGTAGGGTGCATTAATACAAATATGCTAATTTAAATGGGATGCACCAATGAGGTATGCACCCGCCCCATGGAGCACTTTATTTACAGTGTGATTCAAACACAGTACTTGCACAATTTCCATCAGTTGTTTCTATGTCAAAGAAAGAGTCATAGTGTGCAGACAAACCTATTGTGTTTTAAACTTGCAAGGGGCATTGACAATGTAAACAATACAACAGGCGCTAAGTACCATAAATGTTTGATAGGAAATGATTTTCCAGTAGTAGATGACCCCACTTTGCTCTTGGAACAACTTGTTTTGCAGTAAAAGTGTCAGTAGGCCAGCGGAGATGGGACATGGTGAGTTCATGCTGTTGACGACAGAGGGAGTGGGCGCTTGCGTTCCCTGACAATCAGAGTTAGCTCTGTTTTTTGGAAATACATTCATTTGTCACTACAGTGGTGCATATATAGTACACACTCAGCAGCAGCCAGGTATCAACATGTTTTTGGGGGATATATCTGTTAAATGTACACTGGCAAGTGTTGATTTGTATCAGGTCAAAGTGGTGTAAATATGGGCATGTAAACTGGAGCACAGGATTTGGCTCTAGGAATTTTGGTATTGTTGAAGGGCAGCAGACTTCTCACAGTAGTGTATAACTGCATTCTGGGAAGTTTAAATTGCATAGGATTGGTATAACACCAGTCTTTTTCTTTTAGGATTAAGAGAAGCAATTTATTCTTACTCCAACAGACCCAGGTAACCTTGTAGAGATGCTGGAAGTTTCTGTTATCGGTTACCAGGAACTCCCTCTGCTGCTGATTTAAGCTAGCGCAGCCACATTCTCACTTATAGAGCAGTGATGGAGGTTTTAAGGGCCAATGGCAATCCATCACTAATTCTGTGTAGTGTTGCTCACTTTCCCTGTGGAAACTAACTGCCTAGTAACTCTACAAGTTGCAGTGGCCAACAAAGCCCCAGTACTGCTGATAATGTAACAAGTGGTTGTGTACAACACAGCCGGATGTTTACCGAGTATAGTGTTCATTAGCATGGTCATGTTGTCGGTAATATGTTTCAGTGGATGTTACATTTTTGAGCATGTTATGGCCATTTCTGTTGGATAACTAGTCCAGTCAGGACTCTAACATGGCAGCAGAAACACCCACAATCCTTTTGGGAGAGCATTTTTTCTGCATGTAAACGGGGTGGAGTTTCTGTCTGTTTAATCTGTGAGGTAGACGTTAAGAGGAGGAAGTGGTAGTCATGCCTGTTCTCCTGGGCCCGGGAGTGCTGATTTGGCAGGAGTAAATTCCAAGTCAGGTTGATGTGTGCCTGCCGAGCAACGCTTAGACCTTGGGACTGACTGTGCGTGCCTCGTAAAGGGGATTTACTCCATGCTGTATTCTTGTGAGTGTGCGGTAGGGTAGGCAGGATTAATTGAGTTTGATATAACATACAATGTATGCCAACAAGAGAACACTAATTATGTCAGGATTATAAAACTTGAAATGAGATAATAAAAATGAGATAATTAGTTTTCATATAAATCCCAGGATTTATTGGACTGAATATACGGCATAAATGTTTCTGCTAATACTGGGAGAATGGATCGTATCACTTCACCAGGAGTTTTTGGGTTGTGGCCGAGTTGTTCAACAGATAAAGTTATGGATGCATACTCCTAGAGGCCATGAGCAGATTAAGTCTTCTGTGTAGCTGGCTCCCATTAATTAGACCGCAAACGACCAGAATACAAGTCTGGCTGTAAAAGTCAACAATTTGATGATTTTGTTGAGGTGAAGAGCAAACCCTGTTAAGCACGGGAGACTAATAAATATATACATTTTCTTACAACATGTTGGTCTTGGCATTATTTTAACAACTTTAAGACAACTGCCAAATAGTTAATTGGTCTTTCAACTGCTCTCCACAGCTCCCTGGTTGAGGTTGGCATAATGGGAGTCACAGCGATGGACCAGGGTTCTGGCGCAGCTGGAAAACGCATCAGAAAACCTTCGCTGCTCTATGAGGGCTTTGAGAGTCCTGGGATGCCCCCCCTCAGTCATATGGCCCACTCGGGACCCCCACAGCCCCTGGTGAAAGACCCCAACCGACACGGAAGGATGACCAACCAACTTCAGTTCCTACAGAAAGTCCTGCTCAAGTCTTTGTGGAGGCACCACTTTGCCTGGCCCTTCCACGAACCTGTAGATGCGGCCAAGCTCAACCTGCCTGTGAGTGTGAATACAAGAAATTAAACTTAACCTTCCTTCTGTCTAGAGGAGGAACCAAAAGTATTTCTAGAAACAACCTCATGCCTCTCCACAAAATGCTAAAGGTCATGTGTCAGTAGGGCCGTCCCAAATACCATTTTTTTGAGCTTGCTGCTGTGGGGAATATCAAAAGGTATTCAAAGCTTCATAGCGTGGCGCAGCAGGCCGACATGTTCTTCTGTCTGTCTGGCTGCCTTACTACTGTTCACACATGCACCTCTACACACAACAAACAGCCATATCCGTGTGAGAATAACTAATAATAATTAATGTGGAATATGAATAATGTGCTATTTTTGGATTTATACATTATTATTACATACTTTTATATAAAAAATGAAGCAATCGAATACTGATTTGGAGGTTGATTACTATAGCAACGACTGAAGCTTTGAATCCTTTTGGTCAGCCCGATGTGTCACTGTTGGTAAATAAGCACCAATCCCGCCCGCTGCAGGCTAATAGTACATCTATCTCTTTAATCTATTTGGTCGCCACGTAGGCAAGTCATGAGTTCATTTTTGGGTGCCTTTCCTATTACGTCTTAATTGATCAAAAAGTAATTTTGGAATGTAGTGGCCACTGTCTCCGATCCTGAAAGTGTGTCTGTCTCCCTCCAGGACTATCATAAGATCATCAAAACACCCATGGACATGGGTTCTATTAAGAGGAGACTAGAAAACAACTTCTACCGCTGTGCCAGTGAGTGCATGCAGGACTTCAACACCATGTTTACCAATTGCTACATTTATAACAAGGTAAGACTTTGTGTGTGTGTGTGTGTGTCTGAGAAAGTTTGAGCCTAAGACATCCTGGCAAGATAATGTTAAATGCTAGCTGCTATTGGTAGCCTGGAATCTGAGAAAAAATCCTATCCCCTGGAAACCATGAAGCCAGTGACAGATGCTTAACGTTAACATGACTGGTTTGATGCAAAATGTTAACGAACATGAAGCCATCGTTTTGTAATTTTGTAAAGCTATTGCCATTTTTACTTGTATGTATGTATAAAAGTGTGTTATTGACTTGAACACAACTTCATCTTTTTACTGTTGTAATCACTTTGCCCAAATGTTGTCCTCTGCAGCCCACAGATGACATAGTACTGATGGCTCAGTCTCTGGAGAAGGCTTTCCTACAGAAAGTGGCTCAGATGCCCCAGGAGGAACTAGAGCTGCCACCCCCCCCTCCGCGGAGCAAACCAAGCAAACCTGGCAGGAAAGGCAGAGGTAATGCAAGTGAGTACTAGCTGCAACCAGGCTAATACAGCCAGGCATGTCAAGTCTGCATTCATACAAACAGTACAAGCGTATCATCTTTCTAAATGCACATGCATGTATGTGCGTTGTGCACAAACCATTTTACTTAATTGTTCTCCTCCTTTCCCCGCCCTCCCTCTCCCAGTCTCTGGAGGCGTGACAACAGCTCATCAGGTCCCAGCTGTTTCCCAGTCGGCGTACTCCCCTCCCACCCCGGAAACACCGGACTCCATCCTCTCTACCCCCCCACAGACACACATGACCAAGAGCCTGCCCCCTATTCTTACAACTGAACAGAGCATCCCTACCATTACTGGTCTGCCTCACACACAGCCCACCTCTAAGGTAGTGTACATCGCCAAACAAGTTGTATTTGTGTAGTCAGAGTTCGACAGCATTTTTGAATAAAAGTAATGAAGACCACAGAATAATCACCCTCTCTTCATCTTCTTTTCTTCAATCACAGAAAAAAGGTGTGAAAAGGAAAGCAGACACAACCACCCCAACAACTGTAGCCATGCCCATCATGAGCACCATGGGCGTCAGCGGCATCAGTCTGGGGATGGGCGGTGGGCACGACTCCCCGCTCACCCTCACTTCTCTGGGGGGGGACCACAGCTCCACGCTGGGGATGAACCAAGGCCTGAGCCTCAGCCAGGGCATGAGCATGAACATGGGCATGGGGATGGGGATGGGTATGGGCATGGGGATGGGAATGGGGATGGGGATGGGTATGGGCTGTGGAACAGTGATGATGGGCTCCAAAGGAGGGGGGGGCAGGAGAGTAGTGAGTGGGCGAGCAATCAAACCTCCCAAGAAGGATTTACCAGATTCCATGGTGCCACCGCCGGTGCGCCGCAGCAAGCTGAACCCCCAGCTGCGCTACTGCAACGGTGTCCTGAAGGAGCTGCTGTCAAAGAAGCACGCAGCGTACGCCTGGCCTTTCTACAAGCCCGTCGATGCCTCGTTACTCGGGCTTCACGACTACCATGACATCATTAAGCAGCCCATGGACCTCAGCACCATCAAGGTATTTGCCTTAGGAATACAGTGAATTAAAACTGGTGCTTCCAGTGACAGCAGACAGTGGGGCAGACACATCTGCTTTGTTTTTCTCAATTACAGTTTGTGGCTAAAATCTCTCCTTCTCTCATTGTCCTTAGCGGAAGATGGACAGCAGAGAGTATCGTGACGCACAGCAGTTCTCTGCTGATGTTAGGCTGATGTTCTCCAACTGCTACAAGTACAACCCCCCAGATCATGATGTGGTGGGCATGGCCAGGAAACTGCAGGTAATGCACTTATTCCAGTGTGGTTTTTGCAGAAGCATAATTCAGTTCTACTGCTTGTGTCTCGTCTTTCCCTCACTTTCGTCTGCCTCAAATCATCACGGTGTCCTTGTTTTCAAACTGGTTCACTCACATATCGTTTGATCCTTTTAGGATTTCTTCGAGTTCTGCTTTGCTAAGATGCCAGACGAGCCTCCAGCACCCCCTAGCTCCTCGTCTTCCTCCTCCTCCTCGTCATCGTCATCTGAGAGTGCGCTCAGCAGTGAAAGTGAGGAGAGCGAGAGCAGCCCCAGCTCTGACTCTGAGGAGGAGAGGGCAAACCGACTGGCAGAGCTGCAGGAACAGGTTTGTACTCCAGTGTATACACATGCACACGCACACACACACACACACACACAACATAATACAATACTGTATATAATTTAGCGTTGTCCTTTCCTCGGCGTTACATTGACACGTCTGTCTTTTTGTTCTCCCTTCAGCTAAAAGCCGTACATGAGCAGCTCACTGCACTCTCACAGGGCCCCATCGTCAAACCCAAGAAAAAGAAAGAGAAGAAGGACAAGAAAAAGAAGAAAAAGGTAGAAAAAGAGAAGCATCGTAAGATCGAGGAAGAGGTGACACCTATTAGACCGCCCAAGACCCCCAAGATCACCAAGACTCCAAAACCCAAGAGCAACCGAGGGTCGGCCGGTCCTGTAGTGCCGGTCAAGAAGGCGCCAAGCAAGAAAAACAACAAGCGCAAGTGAGTACTGACACCTGCTGGACAAAGTTTGAATTGTATGTGGTGCATGCTGTGTTTGCTGGGGGGGCATGTGGAAGATTCCCCAGACACTTTGCCCATAAGGGCCTCGCTTGAACACAAAGTCAGACCGATTATTGCATGTGGTAAGACTTATAGAAATTGTTATTGTAGTGTAAAATAAGTATCAGAAGTAAAAAAAATCCATTCAAGTCCTATAATGTGATGTCTGCTTGGTTGCTGTTTTGCCTTTGTGGGTTAGAGTAGACCATCTTTTAACAGTCTCCATCTCCTTCTCCGCTGTCTTCCCATCAGAACCAAAAAGGGCGGCATGACATTAAGCATGCCTCAGCCGGTCCACGAGCCCATAGTGAGTCATTACGACTCCGACGAAGAGGAGGAGACGGCACCCATGTCTTACGATGAGAAGCGTCAACTCAGCCTGGACATCAACAAGCTGCCCGGCGAGAAGCTGGGCCGCGTCGTTTACATCATCCAGTCCCGCGAGCCCTCGCTCCGAGACACCAACCCCGAGGAGATCGAGATAGACTTTGAGACCCTGAAGCCGTCGACGCTGCGGGAGCTGGAGAGATACGTCATGACGTGTCTGAGGAAGAAACCCCGGAAGCCGTATGGTTAGTTGAAGAGATCGTGAAACAATTGCTGTTTTCGGCCCACAATCATGCAGATTTGTTTGTTTGACTTTTTTGTTTAAAATCTTTAATATATCACGCGTCTTGTGGATTTGTAGATCTTTGATAATGTAGTACAGTACCCCCATCTCATGGATATTGTTACCTCTCTGATTCTTTGCAGCAAGTAAAAACAACATTGCTGGCAAATCTCGGGAGGAGCTCGCTCTGGAGAAACAAATGGAGCTGGAGAGAAGGCTGATCGACGTCAGTGGACAGCTCAACTCTGGAAAGAAGCCTGCTAAGACCAAACGTAGGTCCTCCGATCTTAAAGAGTACAGTGTTAGGAAAGGAAATCATTTAATATTAATATTCATTAAAAGCTCCCAGAATTTTTTTTTTTTTTTTTTTAAAGTGGGCTATCAATAGATTAAAATATTGAATCGCAATTAATCAAAATGTACCCAAAAGGGAGATTTGTATGTATGTGTTGTAGGTAAATGTATGTATATATTTATTATTAGAAATCAATTAACAACACAAAACAATGACATATTGTCCAGAAACCCTCACAGGTTCTGCATTTAGCATAAAACAATATGCTCAAATCATAACATGGCAAACTGCAGCCCAACAGGCAACAACAGCTGTCAGTGTGTCAGTGTGCTGACTTGACAACACAAAACAATGACAAATATTGTCCACTCTCAGTGTGCTGACTTGACTATGACTTGCTCCAAACTGCATGTGATTATCATAAAATGAGCATGTCTGTAAAGGGGAGACTCGTGGGTACCCAAAGAACCCATTTTCATTTACATATATATTGAGGTCAGAGGTCAAGGGACCCCTTTGAAATGGCCATGCTAGTTTTTCCTCACCCAAATTTTTCAAAAGTTTGGAGCGTCCTTCCCAACAAGCTAGTATGTATAGCTAAGTATAGTATTTCATATGATACCAGTATCATATGAGCCCACTACAACCTAAAAATCGCAAATTGCGTTAAAGAAATAAGTGGCGAAATTAAAGCAAATATGCGTTAAGGCGTTGTTATCGCGATAACCTTGACAGCCCTAGTTTTGACAGATCTTTTTTTTTTTTGAGTGCCTGACTGAGTGGTTGTTAAATTAAACCTAAAGATGCAATCCTGATTTTGTTGACAGTTTATTGGCCGTTCAATTTCCTTTCCTTACATTTTATTACAAGCTCTTTCATTTTTACTCACGGATGATAATCGAGAAGAATAAACTCTAATAAGACAGTTAGACGCATAAAGATCCAAACTTTATACATTGTCATGTGTTATACGGATGAAAAATGATTTTTTTTCTGTACATTTTTTTTTTATTAATTGTTTTACAATTGCAGCATCTTTTTGTTGAGATATAAAAAATGTTAAAAATAGCTTTCGTATCTTTACTCCAGCAGAAAAACCAGCAGCAGAGCAGCACACGCAGCCATCACGCCTCAGCGCCAGCAGCTCCTCCTCAGACTCCTCTTCATCATCCTCTTCCTCCTCATCCTCGGACACAAGCGACTCAGACTCCGGCTGAGAGGCAGGGAGTTTTCCATATGAAAGGGTCATGTGGGGGAACCCTGGGTGTTTCGCTTCCCAACCAAGTGGACCGAACTGCAGTAGAGCTACTGACGATGGAGCCGCAGGACGGATCAGAAGAGACCAGCAGGCAGAACTGGTCCGACTCAACTAGTGTCAAACCAAGAAAGAGAGAGATGGGGCTTTCCCTGCGCTCAGCTCATCCATCCAAGCCTGTCCTGGACACAGAAAAGTTGAGAATGGATGGAAAGGAGGAGACTCATTGTAAAGTCCTGCCGTTCTCTGGAGAACTGGCCCTGCTGGGCAGAGCGAGGGATGCTCCATCTCCTGCAACAAAAAAAAAAGGAGAAGAGAGACGCATGCGTTGGAGGGATATGGGTGCTAGAGCCAGAATCTGTCTTATTTCTGGAGATAACTTCCCTTCTTCCTGTGCTCCCTGTCTTTATGCTGTATAGATAAGGTGTACAGTTATATAAATATCTATTTTTCTTTTATAAAGAAGCATTTTATGGAGCTAATTTATTCCCTCATTCTGGGAAAAGATGAACCGGTGCGGGCGGAGTTGTGTTTTAGTTTTTGTTCAGGTTTTTTTTCTTGAGTGACAAAGAGGGTAGGGGGTGGGGGTGGGGGTGGGGGACACGTGTGTGAATGCGAATGTATGAATGTGCCATGTGTGTGTTTGCATGTGCGAGTGTGAGATCCTCATAGTTTTGACGCAGGCGTTGAAAATCAGTCTGCACGCAGAAGCACCTTGGTTCAGTAGAATACATAATGCATGCAATACAGAGGAGCTGACAGACATCTGCATACTACTTTACGCATCCTTGTGTACTCATGTACTTGTTTGAAAGGGTTGGCCACTGTACAGGGATGTGACATAGTTACACATCAGTTTATACAAACGTATATATCTGTTCCCATGTGTGCTCTGTCTTTTTTTTTTTTTTTTTCATCTTTTTCAATTTTCTGTAAACATGTTGCCTTTTTTTCTTCTTGTGACCAATCTGCTAATAAATTGTGAGGACGTGTCTTGTCCACTCACCCGTGCCCAAATAACATCTTGGTTCTTTTGATTTCTTCTGGTGTTCACGTTCAGTTCTGTCACAAAACATCTGACGAGACTTGAGGATTTGAAGTTGCTAGAAAAAAAATGTGCTTGTTCTTACATTGTTTTATTCAAGTAGGTGAAGTGTTTTGGATTGATTTCCCCCCCCCCCCCCCCATGGGCCATCACTTCTCAACACCATGGTGTCACCAAAAGCAAAAGAATTTGGCCTTTGGGATCTGTGGAAGCTTAAAGTTTTATTTTCTGTATTAACTGAGTTTTGTTTAAGAGTAAGTTTACTTATTTGTGTGATTAAGAACATTAGTAATACCAGGTTAGAAAGTTCTCACCAGCAACATGAGGTTGTGGATGGGGACATTTCCTCTTTGACCTCCTCTGCAGGTAAAGAAAAGCAACGTGGCTTCTTTGAATTTTGGTATCCAGCAGCCAGTTTAGACAAAAGATGGTTTAATGTTGTGAGTAATAATGCACTGTTTGTTTGGTGGTATTACTAAACAATTGTGACTTTAGGTAAGGTTGTGTCATTTTTGTCCTTTTAAAATCGCCTATGGCTTGAGATTGGAATATTGTATGTTTGAAACTGATTATTTATTTAGAAGGAATTTGAATGGAGATTTTTTTCATAATACTGAAAGTAATCAAAAGCTTTTAAATTGAAGTCTACTGGATGAAATATGCACAGATTTAACTGTCAGGATTGTAGAGGTGTACATATTTTATAGTCTCAAATCTTTGAGCATGTTTTTGTTTTTCCTTCAGTAACTTAGTCGAGCTTTTTCTTTGTCCAGCAAAGATTTTTTTGGGGGCTTCTGTTGTAAAACATAATACTCCAGTTGTCAGTCTTACTTTTCTGAAGTTTGTCAGAAATCTGAATGCCTCTGTACTCGACTCCATCATTTCATCTGAACATCTGTACATAAATAAACGGAGACATGTTCATCTTTTCACTGACTGGGGGGATATTTTATTTACAGATTATGTCTTTTAGGAACATTCTAAACTGAAATGAAGAACGAGGATGTTTTTACATGACTTGAGTTGAGAAACCTTTGAAAACAGTGACATCTACTGTTACAAGGTGTATTAAAATGTGCTGTTCCAAGGGACTGTAATTCAGATTCAGCCCAGTTCCTATTAGCCAAATTTTTTTTCTTTTCCTCTTTAAAAAATATCACAAACACCTAAAATTTTTTAAAAACAATCATAACTAGCAGTGACTCTTTTTCTGTGATGTAAATTGCCTGACGTTTCTTCAGAACTCAAAAAATAAACAGATTAAGCCTGTCAAAGTTAATGCGGTAAGAACGCGTTGAATGCAAGTTTGTTGTAATGCCACTAATTTCTTTAACGCATTAACGTGAATTGTGATTTTTAGGTTATAGCGGGCTCAGTTTTAAAGCTAGAAGAAGTGAGCTAGAAGGTACTGGCATCATATGAAACTAGAAAACCTAAGAAATCCATTGGTACCAACCATGTCATACTAGCTTGTCAGCAAGGAGGTTAATCAGAATCAGAATCAGAGTCAGAAACTTGTTTATTGCCAGGTGTATCAGGTTTACACTAGGAATTTGCTTTGGTTCGTTGGTGCAAATAAGCAGTAAAAAATACTAGTAGAGTAATTAAAATGCTAGAATAAAATAAGAATAAAAAATGAAATCTACCAATATACAATTTAAGATATTAACAAGAATTTAACAGTATAAAAATATAAACAGATTTTGCAAACAGTCAGGTACCAGAGAGGAAGAGAGAGAGAGACAATGGGGGGGTGGTACTGAGTGTGTATGAGGGAAGGGGAGTCGATGTCGGGGGTGGCTGTGGTGTGAGTGTGAGAGAGAGCGAGAGTGGGGGGGGGGGGCAGTAGTGTGTGTGTGTGTGAGAGAGAGAGAGAGAGACAGTCACGGGGGGGCAGTGGGGCTGTTGGAGGAGGTGAGGATGGACTCGATGATGGCCGAGTAAAAGTGCACCATCATGGTCTGTGGCAGGTTGAATTTCTTCAGCTGCCGCAGGAAATACGTCCTCTGCTGGGCCTTGCTGATGAGGGAGCTGATGTTTAGCTCCCACTTGAGGTCCTGGGCGATGGTCGTGCCCAGGAAACGGAACGATTCACCGTGTTGACTGGGAAGCCGCGCATGATGAGGGGGGGGGGGGAGCGGGGCTGAGTTCCTCCTGAAGTCCACCGCCATCTCCACTGTCTTCAGAGCGTTGAGTTAAATAACGCTCCACAATCTTACGCTAAATTTTGGTGAGGAAAATCTGTCATCGCTATTTTCAAAGGGGTCCCTTGACCTCTGACCTCCAGATATGTGAATGAAAATGGGTTCTATGGGTATCCACGAGTCTCCCCTTTACAGACATGCCCACTTTATGATAATCACATGCAGTTTCGGGGCAAGTCATAGTCAAGTCAGCACACTGAGAGTGGACAATATTTGTCATTGTTTTGTGTTGTTAATTGATTTCCAATAATAAATATATACAAACGTTTGCATACAGCAGCATATTTGCCCACTCCCATGTTGATAAGAGTATTAAATACTTGACAAATCTCCCTTTAAGGTACATTTTGAACAGTTAAAATATGTGTGATTAATTTGCGATTAATCGTGATTAAATATTTTATCGATTGACATCCCTAAAACAGATGAATGTAAAAGCTGACGCATATGACTGATTTGTGTCACTGCATATGTAATCATGATGTTTTAAAAAAAAAACTTGAACAAGCGAGAATGATAAGTCACTGCTGTGATGAGCTTCATGCACATTACTTATGACTACAGTGACAAAGCTTGGGTGGTTTTTTCAACTTCATTCTCAGGTTTATTCTACTCATTTCAGTGGAGAGAAGAGAGAAAGTTTCCAATATCTCCCCAACGTCTGTTGTTGGTAAGGTAAGACTGTTGTCAGGCTATTAAATAGGCGTTATCAGTCGCTATAAGCCCGATAGTTGTGGATCAATAGGGGCCTACTACACTCACTAGTAGGTTTTACCATCTATTCACATGAATCACTGAAAGAAGGTCTAAAAGAACACGATGGCGACCTCTAGCGACCGTAGTAATTAAGACAGGAGCAGAAGTGGAAGTCAGGCGCTGTAGTATAGACACTGTGAAACTCCATATGGGGTAGAAGTCGGGAAAGATGGGTGGGACACAAAACACAAGGTTTTAGCCCAGGAGACCGGAGTTTGCATCCCGTGTGAAACCAACAATGTGTAGTTGGCTTTGTGTTCGTAGTTATTTTAAGCCAAAGCACAATGTTTTCCTAAACTTAATAAATGTTTTTTTAGCCTAAACCTAAAGAAGTTGTAGTTTTGTTGCTTAAACCTAAAGAAGTTGTAGTTTTGTTGCATAAACCTAAATAAGTTGTAGATTTATTGCCTAAACCTAAAGAAGTTGTAGTTGTATTGCCTAAACCTAAAGATGTTGTAGTTTTGTTGCCTAAACCTTAAGAAGCTGTAGTTTTGTTGCCTAAACCTTAAGAAGCTGCAGTTTTGTTGCCTAAACCTAAAGAAGTTGTAGTTTTATTGCCTAAACCTAAAGAAGTTGTAGTTTTGTTGCCTAAACCTAAAGAAGTTGTAGTTTTATTGCCTAAACCTAAAGAAGTTGTAGTTTTGTTGCCTAAACCTAAAGAAGTTGTAGTTGTATTGCCTAAACCTAACTGTTTTTTTTGTCTAAACCTAAAGAAGTTGTAGTTTTATTGCCTAAACCTAAAGATGTTGTAGTTTTGTTGCCTAAACCTTAAGAAGCTGTAGTTTTGTTGCCTAAACCTTAAGAAGCTGTAGTTTTGTTGCCTAAACCTAAAGAAGTTGTAGTTTTATTGCCTAAACCTAAATAAGTTGTAGTTTTGTTGAATAAACCTAAATAAGTTGTAGTTTTATTGCCTAAACCTAAAGAAGTTTTAGTTTTATTACCTAAACCTAAAGAAGTGTAGTTTTGTTGCCTAAACCTAAAGAAGTTGTAGTTTTATTGCCTAAACCTAACTGTTTTTTTTGTCTAAACCTAAAGAAATTGTAGTTTTGTTGTCTAAACCTAAAGAAGCCTTTTTGTTTGTATTCAAAACGTGAAGTTTCATTCAGTTTTACAACATTTTAAAACGTGTTGCTTTTAAGTTTCACTGCCCCTTTTAACGTTACAACGTAGTAGGTGTAGTAGGCCCCTAATGACCCTCATCTATGGTGCTTATGGCGACTGATAACGCCTATTTAAAGTGGCAGTAGGCAATATATTTTTGGCATCATTGGGAAAAAATTCCATAATAACCTTTCAGCATATTGTAATTTGGGTGTTCTGAGAGATAACTAGACTTCTGCACCTCCTCATGGCTCTAAACCGTACACTACAAGATGATTCTGAAAACATTTGAGGCGAGAAATAGGCACTGCAGTAACAGAATATTGATTCATAGCACGGCTACAAGGACAGACTGGAGGGGAGATTACAGGCCGACAGCTCCAGGGAGGTGTGGGGGGGATTCAGGAAGATAACTGGCTACAAACAGCCAAGCCCTGCTGTTGATGGGACCCATGAACATGCAAATGAGCTCAACCTGTTTTTCAACAGGTTTGACCACCTGAGCTCAGCAGGACAGCCTGAGTCCCCACTCACCAGCACTAATGCCCCCCTCCACACCTCTCCTCCCCCATCCCCCTTCCACACATCTCCTCCCCTCTCCCACACCTCCCCTCCCCCCTCCCCATCTCCACACCTCTCCCCCTCCCCCCCCCCTCCACATCTCCTCTACCCCCCTTGCCCCTCTAACACCCCTCCCCCCCTCCCCAGCACCCCCCCCCAGGAGGCAGTAGCTTGCCCCCCCGGTACCTACCCCCAGGATCACAGCCCCAGCACGTCTCCTACACCTGGAGACACCACAACACCCACCCTGATCATTACAACCAGCCAGGTGAGGAAGCAGCTCTCCAAGATCAGCGTGAACAAGGCCAAGGTGCCAGATAACACCGACCCCGGGTGCTCAAGGCGTGCACTGGGCAGCTGGCAGGAGCGTTCCAGCACCTCTTCAGCCTCTCCCTGAGGCTGATGAAGGTGCCCCAACTCTGGAAGACCTCCTGCATGCCCAAGAAGGGATGCCCCAGCACCCCCAACGACTACAGGCCAGTTGCTCTGACCTCACACGTCATGAAAGTCTTTGAGAGACTGGTTCTGCAGCACCTTAAGCCCCTTGTCAGCGACTCCCTGGACCCCTTGCAGTTTGCATACCAGGCAAACATCGGTGTGGATGATGCCATCATCTACATGCTCCACAGAGCCTACACACATCTGGAGAGGCCGCACAGCTCCGTAAGAATCATGTTCTTCGACTTCTCCAGCGCCTCTAACACCATCCAGCCACTCCGGCTAGCTGAGAAGCTCTCAGCGATGCAGGTCGACCATGGCCTGGTGGCCTGGATTACGGACTACCTCACAACACCGGTGAGCAACACTGGCGCCCCCCAAGGAACCGTGCTGTCACCGTTCCTGTTCAACACCTACACCTCCGACTTCCGCTTCAACTCGGGTACGTGCCACCTTCAGAAGTTCTCCGATGACTCCTCCATCGTCAGCTGCATCACAGATGACAACGAGGAGGAGTACAGAGCCGTGGTGGAGAACTTCGTAGGGTGGTGTGACAACAATCACCTCCAGCTCAACATCGGGAAGACCAAGGAGCTGGTGGTGGACTTCCGGCGGAGCAGGAAGAGGCCCCCTTCTCCCATCACCATCCGAGGGGAGGAGGTGGAGGTGGTGGACACCTACAAGTTCCTGGGGGTCCATCTGAACAATAAACTGGACTGGACCGACAACAGCGAGGCCCTCTACAGGAAGGGACAGAGCAAACTGTTCTTCCTGAGGAGGCTCAGGTCCTTCAATGTCTGCAACAGGCTGCTGCAGATGTTCTACCAGTCTGTGGTAGCCAGCATCCTCTTTTTTGCTGTGGCGTGTTGGGGGGGAAATACCAACCTAAGGGACACAAACAAACTGAACAGGCTGGTGAGGAAGGCTAGCTCCATGGTTGGCTCCGAACTGGACAATCTGGAGGTGGTGGTTGAGGGGAGGATGAGGAGGAAGCTGGACGCCATCCTGGGGAACCCCCCCCCACCACCTCCATGACGAGCTAGCCATGATGAGGAGCACCTTCAGCCACAGACTGATCCCCCCTCGGCACAACACAAAGCGCCTGGGTCAGTCCTTCTTGCTGGTAGCCATCAGGCTCCACAACCAAGGCTGACCCCCCCACATGAGAACTGCGAGGACTTTAAACTCCAAACACACACTATCTGGGCTATCTGGTCTATCTGCAATATCTGCCCTATCATCAACAACCACCTCTTCTTATCCACTGGTGCACTTTAAACCAAAACTGTACATATACATCTATTTATTGTACAGTACATTTTTTATTGACGGACGATAAATACCATACTTACTCACCATGTACATTCTGTATATTCTGTACTTCTATTTATTGTTTATTGTTTTTATAATTCTTGTACACCTGTACCTGTCTTTTGCCTTGCTGCTTTGACACCTGAATTTCCCCAAGGGGATTTATAAAGGTTCATCTTATTTTATCTTATCAGCGCTGCCTAGTTTGACCGTTTGGTCGGAGTTCGCGAGTGATTGACAGCCGGCTCTCATAGACAGCAGACCTCAGATCAGCTCTTACTGCTTGTTTTCCTCCGGTCTGTGAAATCTTGCAGATGCCGTTAGGAGCACCGGAGGACACAGAGGAACAGGATTTTTTTCAGGTTACCTGTTTCATGTACAACTGTCAGGATATAACGACCATTTTATAAAAAATAACTTTTTTTAATCATATTTGTTCCAATCTCGCCTACTTCAGCTTTAATGGCCTGATAACAGTCGAATCGGGTGCAGCAATGACACACCCGATCCTTCCTGTAATTCCTGCACAGCCTGTCCTAACCTTTCCCCATTTGTTCCAGGACTGCTGTCACATACTGTACCTGCATGACATGCGGGAGATCACAGAGACGTGTTGGATAGCTATTGGAGCAAAAAAAAAAAAAAAAATGGAGATCAAACATCAGAAAACAGGATCTGTGGATGAGGAACATAGCTTCTCTTTTATCATCTATTATCACATGTATTTATTTTTTAACACCAGAAGGTATGATATTGTGTAATATCACAGTAATAAAGTAAGCCTTTAAAATACAGTTTATGGATGGAGAACCTGTAGGCTACTTTTAATTTTGACAGAATCTATCTTACTCATATTTTAAATTTAGATTGGCTTTTATATTGATTTAGTAATATTGCTGACAAGCTTGACATATGGAGACATGAGCGGGTGTTGCCTTGCACTGTGCATATACTGTATGTGCCTGCACATCAATCAGCACTGCATGTAATGTCTTGTGCTACATAGATACGTAAGTGTACCTACATATTTATACCAGTGTGCATTGTAGCCTTTGATGGAAGATTTTAATATTTTCAGCATATGCTATATTCTGTTTAATTTGTCTGGTATTCCAGCAGGAGTTTAACTTGGTTGTAACCTACTTTCATTAGATTGAGTGCTCACTTTCCATAGAATCCTCTTGCAAGATAATACTGTGAAAATCAGATGAAGCAAAGTCAGAAGTTACTAAGCAACAGGATCAGCTCTTGGCAGCGACAATGGAGCTCAGCTCAGTCGAAACATTGAGTTCTCTCCTGTTCTGCAGAAAAATACAGCAGAGTTCAGTCACTGGGGTTTTACTGACAACTACCATACTGCCAAATCTCTGAATCATGCAACTTGTGAATAAATGGAGAAATAGTTTTTTTTTTTAATGAAATACAAAAAGAAATGAAGACAGTTGTAAACCAAAACACATATAACAACAACAAAAAAAACCTAATGATGATAAATATCACTATGAAATGATAAACTGTATATATATTGGGTAAAGTATTTTTAAAAACATTTTTTGTATTTGTTTAAAACTAAACTAATTTAATCTCTGATCCAGGACCTGTCATGTCTATCATTCCCCGGATGTTATTTTATCATCTACTCCATGAAAACAGGCGGCCGCCACAGGACGTTTTATATTTTCCTTTTGTTTTGCAACAACACTAGGAGATTTGAGAACCAAAAATATAGATTGCTACTTTTTGGTAGCCTTCTTCCTATCTAGGCAATTCGTACCGTAATGGTTGTAGTGTAAGAAAGTAATCATATTAAATATATAATCTTATTTTAAAAGTGTTTATCGGAATTAATCGTATGCTATTATCTGTCTTTACACTACTTCCAGTGTGCACTGTCAAAATAAAAACAGAGAACGCTGTAGTTACGCACAGTGTCCACCGGAGGGCAGTGTTTACCAGTGATTGTATTATACAGGGTTATAAACGCTGTCTTTAACCATAAACTCTGCCAAGCGCTAAAGCAGACACAATGGCATATTAAGAACTTCTGGTAAACACATTCGTTATGGAGATTAGACATGATTAAAAACTGTCCACAACAAAAGGAAAACGCTGTACGGTTTATCAAACACCGTGTCGTGTTCATAGTTTTGGCAAATCAGTAGTTTTTTGCGCCCTCTTGTGGCCACAATGAGTAACCACAACAGCACTGTACTGTCAAGGCAGACACGATTACATAGTTACACTTCAAGCTGCACGGCAAGATCTACTCATTGAAATATACCATAGTTTGCTAAGACTGCATAGAGGGGGTATAGATATATTATTCTGTTGGGTCCCAGCACATGAGGGAGTGAAAGGGAATGAGTTTGCCGATAAACTAGCAAAAAGTTAACTGCAAAAGGAAATAACAGTACCAGTTCTACTTGGGAAAGGAGAAGGAAAAGCGGTGATTAAAAAGGAAAGGAGAGGAGATATGGCAGAAAAGATGGGAGGAGGACCAGAAAGGAAGGAGATATTTCAGAATACAGAAGTCGGTCATAACAAAGAAATATAAAGAAAGGAACAGAAGGGAGGAAATCATCATAACAAGACTCAGACTGGATCACACAGGTCTTAATAGCACTTAATAGGCTTTAAAGGGGAAAAGGAACAGTGACAAGTGTGAGGATTGTGGTGTTAAAGAAAATGTGCAGCATATACTAATTCATTGTAAAAAAATCTGAGGCTGAAAGACAAAGATTACAGGACCCAGTCAGAGAGGAGGGACGAGACTGGGATTTGATGGGGATACTGGGAACAGAGGGTGAGGGGGCTGAAGGCACCAGGAAGGCACTATTAATGTTCTTAAGAGACACAGGATTGGTGAGTAGCAGTAATGTGTAAATGACATGATGTTACACACTCTTGTACAGCAGGTGGCGGACACCTTAAAGCTGTGTGCGATCCGCCAGAAAACGAGAGAAGAAGAAGAAGAAGATGACGCACTGTGACCCTGGTTTGTGATTGGCCACAGCTGTTATGGTTACATTGTATCATGTTGTAATGCGTGTACATAGATCAATGAGAAGCTGTTTGTTATCAATATGCTGTTTTACGTTCGTGTCAGCGTCATTTCTTTTTCCACAAGTTTGGAGAAGTGTTAGTTAGTCAGTCCCAGCCCACGTGTGTTTTTACCTCACAAACAACCTGTGGCTGATTCAGGTCTAACGTTCCCTAAAGGAAACAGAACCAATATGGCGGCTTCCACAAGGCTCATATCAAGGCTGGCTCTGGTCACTGGTGAGTTTATATTCCACCAATCAGCGTTCAGTGGGATTATGTGGATGTTTCTCTCTGCAGGATGTTTTTAACGTTTGTCAGTCCACTCAGTTTCCTGTTTTCACCAACTCATGCTAAGGTTAGCTGAGCACAGCTGGGTCGTAAATGTACTCTTGAGTAACCTTGTGGAAGTTGTGCTACAGAACTATGTGTCATTCTGACTCGCATCTAGTTAGGGAGCCTCTGGGTTTAGCTTTAGCAAGTTAAATCAGCCCTGATCCAGGACATTCAATAAGTAGCACCACCTGGATCACAGCTGTTCTTCTCATTCGCTTTGGCTCAATTCTGTACAGAAAAGAGTCAGTACAATAACTACGTGCACATGTCTGATGAGTTGATTCTCAGTGAAACATTCTTCCATTGTCTGAGCCATCACATTCAAATTGATCCATTCAGTTATCAGAATCTGTCAGACATGCATGTATATTCCATGAATCTCTATGACAGGGTGTAACCTACTGTGAGGAGTTACAGGTTGTTGTTTTTTATTCAACTACCACAGGTTTTTTCATTGTTGCAGGTTTAAAAAATATATATATATATAGCTGCAACGATTATCATTTTCTGGATTAATCGTTTTGTTTATGAAATGGCTTAAAAATGTGTCCCACTTTAATTCTAATCATAAAACACAGTAATGCAGCTAATCCTCACATTGGAGAAGCAGAAATCAGTGACTGCTTTCTAACTGATTCATTGACTGTAATCATTTCAGTTTTTAATATAAATGATTAAGCCTCATTTCTGCTCTTGAATTTCCAAAACCAGACAGTGGAAGCTATTGCTTTTTGGGAAAGAAAAGTTCAGTTCAGTGAACTGAGTTTTTTTTTTACAAAATAGATCAGTATAGTTAAAACAATAAATGTTGGCAAAATCAAGACTGAAGCAAAGCAAATGGTTAATTGTAAATGAAGGTCTGAACCTCTGGGCTAATCGAATGGAGGTAAAAAAAATGACCTTGATATGACCTTCTTCCTATCAAATATATCCAGAGAGGAACTCCTGGCACACACAGTCTTCCCTCTGAAACAATGAATCCCTCATAACTTCATGAAACAAGCTGCAGAGTTTTGACTCTTCATGCTGCTCTCTTCCCTCTCAGGAGGAGGCAGTGGGATTGGGCGGGCGGTGTGTCGGCGCCTCGCCTCTGACGGCGCCTCCGTGGTGGTCGCCGACATCAGCGAGGAGTCGGCCAATGAGACCCTCGGGAGCCTCCCGAGCGACCTCAGAGGACAGGGTCACATGGCGGCTGTGGTGGATGTGTCGTCAAAAGAGAGCGTACAGAAGCTGGTCACATGTATCCAGGTGTTTGGTGCACACAGGACGTTAAAGTCATAACCCGTAACATTGTCTGAGAAATGCATACTTGTTGCTCTCTTGATTACATGTTAGAATGCTGCAGGGACTGTTGCACATTCTCTGTTCTGCTAACAGTCGATGTCCTCTCCTTCTGCAGACTCAGTACTTTCAGCCTCCCTCAGTGTGTGTGAACGCAGCAGGCATCACCCAGGACGACTTCCTGCTCAACATGGCGGAGGATCAGTTTGACAAAGTCATCCAGGTCAACCTGAAGGTACGCAGCCATGACACCCGGGGGCCTTTACCGCGAAGCTTAGCTGACAGGTTAGTGGCTTATCCGGCTGTCTTGGGGCTCAACTCTGGTTTTCCCAGTTTCACAAAGCTGGCTTGCTTTTAACAGGGGTAGGTCACCATGGTAACCTGTGCTGCAGGGCAACTTCAACAGCCCGACTACTGACCAGTCAGCTCACTGGGAAAATGTGTTCATCATTCCTCCAGGATCCAGACAGGAACTAAAGGCCTGCATTACAAATAAAGTGACAAGTAATAAAGAGCAATAGATATTAGTGTAGGTCAGTAGAATCACTAGCTGTTAGACCAGAGAGCTTTTATTAAGAAACGCAGTCATAGTTTATGACACTAAATATAATGATGACGATTTAAGCTGCATTTTAAGTTTCCTCCTGTCAGCCTTAATGCTTTTACACTCTCATTCCATCGCTGCAGCTCAGAATAACTTTGTGATAAGAACTGGAAATAAATATTATACTCTGTTGTCTTTTATTAGAAAAACATCCACAAACTGTTAATTAGCTCCCATAATTATTATTGCAACATTTCGATCAGGCATGAACTGCGTTTCTTCTCCTCTCTGCTTTGGCAGCAGAAACAGGGTTACATTATTATTATTATTAGTGCTGTCAATCCATTAAAATAGTTTATTATCTGTTCAAAATGTACCTTAAAGGGAGATTTGTCAAGTATTTAATACTCTTATCAACATGGGAGTGGGAAAATATGCTGCTTTAAGCAAATGTATGTATATATTTATATTGTAAATCAATTAACAACACAAAACAATGATAGATATTGTCCAGAATCCTTCACCGGTACTGCATTTAGCATAAAAAAATATGCTCAGATCATAACATGGCAAACTGCAGCCCAACAGGCAACAACAGCTGTCAGTGTGTCAGTGTGTTAACTTGACTATGACTTGCCCCAAACTGCATGTGATTATCATAAAGTGGGCATGTCTGTAAAGGGGAGACTCGTGGGTACCCATAGAACCCATTTACATTCACATATCTGGAGGTCAGAGGTCAAGGGACCCCTTTGAAAATGGCCATAAATGTTGTGTACATTTGGTTATTTAGCCTCCTTCCCGATAAGCTAGTATGACATGGCTGGTACCGATGGATTACTCAGGTTTCCTAGTTTCATATGATACCAGTATCTTCACTCTAGTTTTAAAACTGAGCCCGCTACAACCTAAAAATCGCAAGTTGCGTTAATGCGTTAAAGAAATTAGTGGCGTTAAAACTAATTTGCGTTAACATGTTACTATTGCGTTAACTTTCACAGCCCCTAATTATTTTAATACTTTTGAAAGTGCATCATATTCATCATAGTTTGTTCATCATCAGACCACCCTGCATCTCTGTCTTTCTGTTATGTCAAATACTGAAAGTTATTATTAAATGAAGACCAGAGAACAGAACAGAGTGAAGTGATTTATTCAGTCATCTTTTGCTCCTGCGTCTTTCCCAGGGTTCATTCTTGGTCATTCAGGCTGTCGCTCAGGCTCTGGTGTCCTGTGGAGCACCCAAAGGATCCATCGTTACTGTGGGCAGCATCGTGGGAAAGGTGAGATACCAGCAGGCTGTAATATTAATATAATATAATATTATATATATTTATAATATATATAATAAAGCTGAAGCTTTCCAGTTTTTCCAGAAAGGCATACCAATAAGTGTGCTAGTGGGATTGTCCCGAACTGTTAAATGTAAAGTGAGCAGTATTTTCAGACCTGGACCTGTCTTTTATGGTACGTGTCCACAGGGGCGTTTTTTACCGTGAGGGATCGCCTCGCTTCCCAGCACAAGGCACCTGATTGGATGAACGCTGTCCCTCGTGGGCTGCTGCTCCCGGCTTTCAATCCGCAAATTTTCTTCTCTTATATCACGAAAATAGTTCACTGAAATGTGCTTCTGAAAACATTTCATGCAAGAAATAAGCCGTGCAGCTGCTGAATCTGTATTTATTTTGGATCGACAACAGTTAGTTTAAAAGTTTCTCGGGAGTTTTAAGTCGCGCCGGACGCTCCTCATCGGCATAAAGTAGCCTAGACCTCAACGTTATGCAAATGAGGAGCGGCCGACGTGACGCCCCGTTTATCCAATTGTGCTGCCACGCTGCCAGAATGCATTGCACGGCTGCTTACATAGACAGTGAATGGGAAGCGTGGAAAGGACGGAGGCTGTGGACACGTACCATTAAGCTTTGTTTATTCTCGCGTGAGACACCGTGGCGCTGCGCACTACAAGCATGCACAGAGGCGTTTCTGCTCAGCGCCTTGTTAGTTGCAATATGCTCCGAAACGCCAGGAGGCGTACAAACTAAATATTCTGTGGATAAGCAAGAAGTCAACGAGTGGTACCGGAAATGAAAGTAGGCTGCCTGGCAACAGTAGTAAACACTAAATACCGACGTTCGTCAAACATTGTATTTGTGTACTGAAATTATTACTGTCGCTTACCTCCAAGTCTAAATTACTTTCCGTCTCTCGTGCTTCCCCTCGTGTCGCCACTCTTTCTATGAGACCTTTTTTTAGCTTTAACAAAACGATCTCTCATATTCTTTCACAGCCTGCAGCAGAAAGCCTCTTCTTTCCCCAGTGTGTTGCCTATTTCTTTCCAAGAATTTAATGACATGTGACTGTCCCTGTGGTCTCTCAATGAACAGGAGCATAAACCTAGCTTTAGTCCACTAATGCCAAGTTCACACTACACAACTTTTAAAGTGGTCAGATCACAGTACTGTTCACACTACACAACTTGCTGTAGTGTAATCAGGAGTCTTGAAGTCGTTGTGGTTTTCACACTACATGACTGACCGGAGACAGGAGGTCACACTACAAGATCTTTCACCGGGAGGAATCCCAGATGAGGTGATGAACTACGTTTTGTCACGAAAACACACGCGACAAATACACGGTAAATGACGTGATACCATACGCAAGACACATTGCTGATGTTGTCGTTGGCACGTGTTCACAAAATAGCCTGTTTCCACCGGTTTCCACACAATTTTTTTACCATTTGTTCCTCTGTGTGCAACAGAAACTTTGTTCGATGTTGCAAATGCAACACACAAAAAGCTCCTGTTGTTCCAGGCGACCCCTCCTCCCCCAGGTTTCCCCTCAACCTGTGTTTCGCACTCTCATCGGCTGTAGCTCGTGGCCGGAGTCCCCGACAGGTCCAGATATTTAGCATGCTAGATATCTGGAATGTGTCCTCGAGGCATCGCCGTCTTTGAGCAGTTGCAGTTCGATGGCGAGCCAACGCCGATTTGTCTCTGATCTGGGGCTTTTTTTGGGGAGCTCCAAAAACTGTCGGGGAGCGGAACATCAGGGCTAAAGTCGTGCAGTGTGAACTAGCTTTAAGAGCTTCTCTTCAACATGTTACACAAGTTTTAAAGGAATGTGTCATTCACCTTTCTGATCAACATTTCCCAGAGCACAAGATACAAGAATAAACTTGCAGGAATACACCAAGAACATATTTTGATTCTAAAACTAGGGCTGTCAATCGATTAAAAAACATTTAATGTCATGATTGTCCACAGTTATTCGCGATGAATCGCAAATTAATCGCACATTTTCTATCTGTTCAAAATGTACCTTACCTCTCTACCTTTGTGAAGTATTTAATACTCTTATCAACATGGGAGTGGACAAATATGCTTTCTCACAGGTACTGCATGTAGCATAAAAACTATGCTCAAACCATAAAATGACAAACTCAAGCCCAACAGCTGTCAGTGTGTCAGTGTGCTGACTTGACTATGACTTGCCTCAAACTGCATGTGATCATCATAAAGTGGGCATGTCTGTAAAGAGGAGACTCGTGGGTACCCATAGAACCCATTTTCATTCACATATCTTGAGGTCAGAGGTCAAGGGACCCCTTTGAAAATGGCCATGCCACTTTTTCCTCGCCAAAATTTAAGTTTGGAGCGTTATTTAACCTCCCTCGCGTTAAGCCAGTATGACATTCTAGCTCTTAAACTGAGCCCAATACAACCTAAAAATCTCAAGTTGCGTTAAAGGAATTAGTGGCGTTAAAACAAATTGCATCGTTAACTTTGACAGCCCTGTCTAAACCACAATATGAAAGCCAAAGTTGGTTTGAAAGCAAATAAATTTCAGGAGCTGTTCAGTCGTCTGTGAAAGTGTCTGGTGGGTGATTTGAACTTTGGCTGTTGCACGGTACTTAATGTGGCACTGTTTCCTCGTGTCTGTGTGGTTAATGTTTGTAGGTGGGGAACATCGGGCAGGCGAATTACGCCGCCTCTAAAGCAGGAGTGCAGGGTTTAACCAGGACCGCTGCCAAAGAGCTCAGCAGGTGAGAAGAGTGTGATGCAACTCCATCGCATCAGGACACGCAGAGCTGATTACATTTAAAGTATTTGGATTTTAAAAAAAAAAAGAAAGAAGAATCCCCAGTCTTTTGCTTTTCCTCTTTTCCTCTAGGTTTGGGATTCGGTGTAATTGTGTGCTGCCAGGTTTCATATCGACTCCGATGACGGATAAAGTTCCAGAGAAGGTTATTAGCAAGGTACAGCACACCCACACGGGTACACACACATTTAGTAACGCTTCATCTATCAGGAGTGAATCATGACTCGGGTCTAAACTGCCGTAGTAATAATCTTCTACTGTAGCTTGCATTTTGTGCATATCCGATAAGAGAAGCCTTTTAAAGTTTAAAGTTCAAGACGTATCATTTATTTCTGCACAAACTTCCACTGAACATCCACTGATATTCTCGGAGCTAAACTAACTCTCTTCTGCTCTGCTGCTCGCTTGTTTCCTCACACACTCGCCGCCGCTTTTTCTCTCTTACTTCACCACTCACTTCCAACTCAAACACACACACCCGACGTCGGTCACATTCCTGTTTTGCAAGACGGGCTTCACCTGTTTTTTTTGTGCTTCCGTGGAGTTTGTGTTGGAGTCTGAGTTGTGGTGGAGGCATGTCGTTTGTTGGCGTTAGCGGACTCCATTAACGTTGGCTATGGTTGCACACTCTTAGCCCTGAAGGCACTCGCGAGTGCGCGTGATGTCACATCAGTTGGATTTTTCCAGAAAAAACGAGCAGGGGTTCTTCACATTAAAAGCAGTCTACAGGCTGATAGAGGAAACCCAGAAAGTCGCTGAAGGTCTCATTTGTTAGGTTAGGTTACAACATGTTGACACATTGGCAATAAAAAACATGTTTATACGTGTAAAAACTTGCATACAGTCCCTTTAATATAATCTCCAATCAAATGAAACCATGACAGACAGTCCGGACTCTCTGTTCATCAAACAGTACCATCCTCCGTCACTCTGTCCTGTGTCATGTTTCTGTGTGTTCAGATGACGTCCTTGGTGCCTCTGGGAAGAATGGGTGATCCTGCAGGTCAGTGAAGACTCCTGTTGATTTAACACTTTATTCTCATTTTATAAATATTTATAACGGAGAGGATGTGTGCTTTTCTAAACTCCCAACAACACTGGAATCTAAACTCCTAAAACATTTTGCATGTGGGTCTCAGATTACTTGTTGCTGCTGCTACAGCTAAAACAGATTTTACCGGTGGACACAAAACACTTTGAAAAGTTATTTAAAATGTCCCCGCACCTGTGATCCCTGTCATCTCCCTTCGGTTTTTATCCTGTGCAGTGAAACTAAGGACAGGGATATGGATTGTACCTTGTCCTGTACCTAGTCTTGTACCACGTGTGTCTGACTTTGACTTGTCCTTCTGTCTGTCCCCCTCCAGAGGTCGCTGATGTCTGTGCCTTTCTAGCTTCAGATGACTCTCGATACATCACAGGAGCCAGCGTGGAAGTGACGGGTATAGTATGATTCAATTCAGCTGCTTCTGTAAAAAAACACTTTTAATAATTACATTTCTTTTCATCCTGCTCTACCTGTGTGTCTCTTTGTCAGGTGGACTTTTCATTGGATAAATCGGTCGTCCGTCACACTGTTGAAGACCAATGGGAGGCCAGTTCCTTCATAGGTGTTGTTAAATGATTCTACTCGAGTCCGCTCTTTAGTCATGATTTCTGTTGATTATGTTTTATAAATCCTGTTGTGAACATGTACTATACAGTGTAATGACACCTGTTTGTAATATTTCTGTACAGAATGATGTATTTTAATTTGGAAGCTCAGAATTAAAACTATTTTACTAAAAGCCTTCAGGTGTCTGTAAAGCCCTACATTTTCTTCCCTGATCCATTCTAACCTTTTGGGGGGGGGGGGGGATGAGATTATGCATCTCCTTTGGAATTTGGCTTTTAAATCCCCCCCTCCAGCCAGAGTTACTTCCTGTTTTTTAGTTAACGTTCTTTCTCAAACAGAGAATGGGGGTGTGGTTAATAGTCAGACGGCAACCAGATTGCATTGTTTTTCAACCCAATTTAGGTGAGAGCAGCTTGAATGAATTTGATGTTTATCAGATCACAAATGAGACAAGAATTAGCGCAGCACACCGACTCTCTCTCACCTCTCACTCGCTCTCTTTTGTATCGTCTCCTCCTGGCGAGGCGACCGTCTGGCTGCTGCTGCACCGAGGAGCCGCACCGCCGCACGCCGGCCACGGCGCACCGGAGGACGGATAGACAGAGGTTCGCCGTTTGAAATGCAGTTTTGGGACGTTTTGGAGGTGCACTGTCCACCAGCACCGACACCGCACCGGGCTGCACTGAGATTCGTTTATTTCTCTTAATTTTTTCTTTTGGGCTGAAAGTTGTGCGCTTCCCAACGTCCGGACCTGTTAGAGGCCTGCCAACCTAAGCTAATAGCTAATGCAACAAGTTGGGCTAGTTAACTACACCTAACTAACTAACTAAGTAACTAACCAGAAAGACAAACTGACAGATAAACAGATTTATCAGTTTGCCGCTGCTCAGACACAAACGAGCATGAGTTTGCCTGCAGTTTGGAGGATGACGTATAACCTGCAGCTTTTTCTACAGTCATACGTCATATTCCCACAACTTTCTTTTTTTAACTTTGAGCACAAAATTAAGTTATTTGTCAAAAAAAAATTGGCAAACAGTGTGGTGAATCAACTTAGTCAGGAAATGACTGAGTGATGTTGAAATGAGTTGTCACAGTTTGAAGACAGTCTGAAGACCTCTGACCTCTTCATCTTCAGACACTGCTGTCTCCATGCAGGCTCTGCTGAAGTTTCTTGCTCTCAGTGCTGCCAAATCAGATTTCAAAGTCATGCAAGTTAGGGTTTGGAAACGGATGCGTTGGTCAAGTTTACATATCTTAAAGTGGACTATCCCAAAATTACTGGTTGTATTTTGCCAACTGAACCATAAAGATGTCGGTATTTATTTCACCTGAAAGATATTGTTTTGTAAAAACGCACCATTGGTATACACTGATCAGCCATAACATTATGACCACCTGCCTAATATTCAGTAGGTCCCCCTTTTGCCGCCAAAACAGCCCTGACCCGTCGAGACATGGACTCCACTAGACCTCTGAAGGTCTGCTGTGGTATCTGGCACCAAGCCGTCAGTAGCAGATCCTTTAAGTCCTGTAAATTGCGAGGTGGGGCCTCCGTGGATCGGACTTGTTTGTCCAGCACATCCCACAGATGCTCCATTGGATTGAGATCTGGAGAATTTGGAGGCCGAATCAACACCTCCAACTCCATCCATCCACATAATGTAAAAGAAAACGTGATTCCTCAGACCGGGCCACCTTCTTCCATCGCTCCGTGTCCAGTTCTGATGCTCATGTGCCCATTGTAGGCGCTTTTGGCGATGGACACGGGTCAGCATGGGCACCCTGACCAGTCTGCGGCTACGCAGCCCCATACGCAACAGACCTGTGATGCACTGTGTGTTCTGACACCTTTTTATCAGAACCAGCATTAACTTTTTCAGCAGTTTGAGCTCCAGTAGCTCTTCTATTGGATCAGACAACACGGGCCAGCCTTCGCTCCCCACGTGCATCAATGAGCCTCGGGTCTGACCCTGTCGCCGGTTCACTGGTTTTCCTTCCTTGGACCACTTTTGGTCGGTCCTGACCACTGCAGACCGGGAACATCCCACAAGAGCTGCAGTTCTGGAGATGCTCTGACCCAGTCGTCTAGCCAGCACTATTTGGCGCATGTCAAAGTCGCTCACATCCTTACGCTTGCCCATTTTTTCTGCTTCCAACACATCAGCTTTAAGGACAAAATGTTCACTTGCTGCCTAATACCCCCCCCCACTGCCAGGTGCCATTGTAACGAGATAGTCAATGTTATTCACTTCACCTGTCAGTTGTCTTAATGTTATGGCTGATCAGTGTATTTGAAAATAGTGCAGTTTATTTTGCGGGCACAGACGGTGATCAGAGGACAGCGTGGCTGTATCCTGCTTCCTGCAGGTTCTGCTCAATGTTAACTGTCTCAGATTTTGCTTGCTAAATTAGCTGGGAACACACAGGAATACATTATATAACAATTATTCTCCTTCTCATTCTGAGCCGCCATGCGACGCAGTAACAGCTAGGTTAGATAGGTTTCATCAGCGTTAGGTGAAACTTCTGACCTATGGCTCAGACACAAGGTGGTCACCAAATTATCATCATTTTATATAAATCTCAAAAATGTGTCGATCGTATAAACAGTGAAAACTGGTACAGGAACATTTACAGTCACCATTTCAAGTCAGTTTGAAGGTTTGTTAATCAATATGCCGGTATTCTCAGTTTCACCTCCATTTAGTTTTTAACAGTACATTAATGTATTGTTTATTCATAAACGTGATGCCCTCTAGTTGCCACAACAAGTAACTCCATCACTAGTGTCAAGTTAGACACATAGTGACACTTCTGGTACACACTTTCAAATTAAAGCTGCAGTATGCAAGATTGGCGCAAATATGATTTCAAAAAGTTATTTTTAGAAAACGGACGCTATATCATGACAGTAGTTCATGAAACAGGTAACCTGAAAAAAATCATGTTCCTCTGTGTCCTACTGTGTCCTCCGGTGCTCCTAACGGCATCTGAAGGATTTCACTTACCGGAGGAAAACAAGGTCCGCTGTCCAGCTGCAGTCTATGAGAGCCGGCTGTCAATCACTCGCCAACTCCGACCAAACGGTCAAACTAGGCAGCGCTGATCAAATATGAATCAATATTCTGTTACTGTAATGACTATTTCTCTCCTCAAATGTTCTCAGAATCATCTTGTAGTTACTGTTTAGCTGTAAAATGAGAAAGTTTGTGACTCCGCCGCCATTATAAAATCTGTTGAAGGAAGCCAAGTTCTGGTCACATGACCGGAGCACAGCCAATAGGAACGCTCTCTCTCTGAAATGACCTGTGATTGGTCAAAATCTGCCGTCACGGGCTAGATTTTTCTAAAGCCTGAAAACAGAGTCATGAGGAGGAGCAGAAGTCTAGTTTTCTCTCAGACCACTTGAATTACAATATGCTGAAAGGTTATTATGGAATTTTTGCCAAATTATACCAAAAAATTGTTGCCTACTGCCACTTTAAAACTGTACGAGATGACGCGCTGTGACTGTGGTTTATGATCGTCACCACTGTTGTATCATGTTGTAGTGCATGTAAATAGATAATTACAGAAAAGCTGCCCGGAAGCTGTTTGTTATTAATATACTATTTTACGTTAGTAGTCAGCGTCTGTCTGTTTTTTTTAAGTGATAGTGATTACCTTCAGTCATTTTAACATCTGCATTAAACTGATGAGAAATCCACAGGGAAGGAACTCCAAACGATCACAAGATGTCACTGATTTACCGTGTAGTGACGATAAGAGGGATTGTGCAGAAATAAATTAGATGACAAAGATACACAATAAAAATGAAGAGAAACAGATATAAAATTCTACGGAACAATAGTTAAAAAAAACCCTGATAGATCTTAAAGACAAATTAATTCATAATTTGTCCTCTCGAACCAATTTGTCACTCACACAAATCAAATTAGCAAACAGCAGAAACACATAAAGGAATCTATGGTGAAACACACTTTGTATGAATCTTTACAGTAACACTGTTGGTGCTCCTGCCTAACTGACCGGAGTAGACGCAACAGCCTGTCACTTCAGTTCCTACTAATGTCATAGGCTATTTCTAGAAGACGAATGACTAAATAAATTATTAAAATATCTAACAGCAATACCTAAGCTTTTAAAACTGACTTTCAAGCCTGGTAAATGCTGTATTTTTGTATTAAAAAAGAAGCATGATTCACAAAGGAAAACATATATTTTACATTAACAATAAAAACTAAATAGCCAACTTAAAGGAGCAGTGTGTAGGATCTGGTGCTATCTAGCAGTTAGGTTGCAGATTGCAACCAACTGAAGCTTCTCCCGTGTGCCCAGCGTGTAGGACAGCTACGGTGGCCGACCGAGCAGCAACCTCTGGTGCTGTGAAGTGAAGCCAAAAACTGCAGTGTATCGAATGGCCACTTGAGACTGGCTCCAAAAACTAGTCAATCCCCACAGACCCTCATGTTAAAATGCCCAACTTTACAGCAGAAATAAACACGTTTGCAACCTGGTACAAAGCTAATTCCCTCTTTCATGACAACTGTACGGTGGGTGAAATTTTATATTACTCACCCGTTTAAATTATATTAAGGCTTAATGTTACGCATAATTAAAGGAGTGGCCGCTTTGAGTGACAGATAGGTGCCGTCACAGCCGTTAACTGTCCGCTAGGTGTCACCTCGGCTCATTCAAGTCACTAAACTTAGCCTCTCGGCCGTGTTTGTGATGTTGGTGCCTTTTGGAGATATTTTCATGCACATATCGGACAAATTATATGGCTTTATGTGTGGTTAATTGTATGATGGGCATCCTGCTGGCCAATGTGTGGGTGTTGGATGTTGGGCTGCCGCCGGAGGACCTCCGTCTCCAACGGGATATCAGGAAATGTAAAGCCTAAATCCTGGAATACCGGACAGCGCCAGTAAGGAGGCATGTGCTTTATGGTGAATAACGTTACCGCTAATGCACAAATTGAAGGAGCTGACGGGACTGGATTTAACTGGAGTTGACGAGCACGAAAACATAATTCTTATTTTTAGGTGATTATACACTAAACAAAACTTAATATTGTATTCCATTTCTGCCAATAGATCCCCCGAAATGTTACACACTGTTCCTTTAACACTCAAATAAAGAAGGCGTGTACTGTCTGTCTTTTCCCAAGGTGACTCCCTATCTATCTGTACAAACGATAAACAGCGACAAGAACTATACTGATGACGGGGGTTTGGAAGAAAAACAAGAGTCAAGCAGCTCTTTTTAAAAGATTATATATTACAGAAACAATAATTTTAAAAAAATTACTTACACACATTATAAAATAATACTTTTTTCTCTTTTCAGCACCATATTTTTTTATGTTGAAATGTTTGTCTTCAACACAATAAAAACAAAAATATTTGAGGTCATTCTCTCTGGAGAATCTCAAGGTCAGATTTTGAAATGTTTTAAGTTTTGGCCATCCTGCTCCGTTTCCCTGCTATAGTTAATACAAAAAAAAAAAAAAAAAGACAAACAAACAAATAAAACCAGACCCCAAGTATGATATCACCCCATAGCCACGTAATACTTACAAACAATAATCATATTTTAATCACTTTAATCCCATGGTGGCTGACAGAGCTGTCTCCTCCCTCTCACAACCTTTCTCCACCCCGCTGTGGTCTCAGTCAGAAAATTAGAAGATCAGAGGATGTGTGTCAATATTTTTAGCACCTCAGTGTAGATCAATGCAGGGGCTGATTCAGTAAACTGCATTTCTGTGATGCATTACAAAGCCCAGCGAAGCATCAACCTGAGCCTGAAACCAATACACACCAAGTCAAACAGTAGCAACGACAAAGAGATGTGACAGAACTGGAGAGTCACCATTTAATCATTACAGAGGAAGCAAAATTTAACAGCACAGTACAGTTGTTGAACTGAACTACTAAAAAGGGATATTACAATAAAATATGGCCACAGATTCTTTGGTTCTACAAAAGGAATTTGGACAGGGCGGGAACAGAAGCACCATAACTCAGGCTGGCAGTGAGTTTAACATGTGAGTCACTCGCTTCACCTGACTTTCAAGTGTCAGCTACAGGAAATAAATACAAATGAAATATATCACATTTGACTGGAATATTTGGTGGTCCGTGTATTTTTTTTAAAATCTCAAAGCACCCTGTTTGTTTTAAATAAATACATTAGAATATCACTATTTCTGTACAAATGGAATGTAATGCACATTTTCCCCAGTAAAAGCTTCATGAAATTGTGAAAGAGACTAAAGAAAATGAAGGACACAAAGTGAATACTAAAACGTTTATGCTTTGGTATAATTAGCACCTTGCCACACACAGTTTCTTTCAGTAAAGCATGCATTTTATTCACTGCTGTATGAAAAAAAAGGGAACTTTGAATCTCATATACATATTTAAAACCTGATGATGTTTTGTGCTTGGATGCGAAATCAGAAAATGTACTCTGGATGGAAAATCAAAGTACCCAGAAAGTGACTCAGCAAATACTGGACTGGTGTGTGTGTGGTAGCGACCCTGGTAGCCTGATCCATGATCTAAAGGAGAAGAATCAGCCCCTTTTAAAAGGCACCAGTAACATGCAAGTATAATAGCGTCAAGTTCAGCACAGTTTACAAAAACAATGGCTTTTAAATTCACCGATCTAGGATCTTCTATCTTGCATGCAGGAGGTTTGGTTCAACGTTAACGAATGTACAATTCAAAGAGAGTGTCTGCTGCTCTCAGGGCAGAGGGAAGATTGTCCAGTTTAAAAAAAGAATAAATCCTGCGTCACACTGGACTCCAAATAACCTCGCTGCATGACACCAGAAAGATTTTTTAATCATCATTTCAGACTCTTTTAATAAAGCTATAAGGTGGTCATGAAGAGAATATTACAAAAAGTAGAAAATTCACTTGGCGGCAGCCTTAACAAGACAAAAAGGACCCAGCTGAGAGCTCTGTGCTGAAAGCTCTGTGTTTTCAATGTGAGCAACATGACTGACAAGTCGCTGGACTTTGATTAAGTTCTTACAGAACTAGACGACCAGAAGACTTAGCCCTCCTTATGTCATCATTTTCCGGCCAGTTCGGTGTCTACTCGTTTGATTGGATTTTGGTTTGTGAGTAGAAGATCTTCTGGCAAGTACAAAACAGATAAAAAGTTGATTCAAATTGAATGACTAAAGGATTAAACCTCAAAACAGTGAACCAAAACTGAACTGTTCAAACCGTCATAGACGCAGACAGCTACACAGGAGCCTCTCGCACCTCTTGTCGGTCATAAAAGAGCGACTGTCAAACGCGTTGCTCGCAGTGTGATATTAAAGAAAAGGAAATATAATGTCCAAGTGTGACCCTTTTTTGGGGGAGGGGGAAGGGGGAGGTAGAGCAGGTGAGATGAGTGGAAAAGAGAGAGACAGCAGGGAGGAGAGAAGAGTGAGAGGGGGATCAGAGACGGGGGGCTTCAGGCCTCAAGTTACCGGCTTGCTCTCTTCCCCAGGCCGGCCTCTTTCGCTGCTGGTAAAGAAAACACTGTTTTATTCCGAAGAACACTCTCTCCTGTTTTTTTTCTTCCTTTCTCGCGGTCGTGCGCCCAAAACGATGGTCTCCTCTCCGCAAGTTTTTTTTTTTGTTTTTAAATTTCTCTCCTCTTTACTTTTTTTTGACGTCCATTAATTGTTGGGAGGATGTTGCTTTCCCCAGGCACGTACTTGAGCGTGAGTGCGTGTTTGTCTCACAACAGCATCTGCGTGTGCAAGTGTGTGAATGGGTTTGTGTGTGTGTGTGTGTGTGTGTGTGTGTGTGTGTGTGTGTGTGTGTGTGTGTGTGTTTCATATCATTTACAAGTTAATTTACAAATTACTGGTCATGTATGTTTATTATATATAAGTGTGTCTCTAAGTGCATGTGTGTGTGCGTGAGTATTTGCACGTGTTGTTCTTTGCATGATGCGTGAATATGAGTGTTTTTTAGCCTTGGAAACAGACAGGTCCCACTTCAAAGCCAAACTGCTGGTTGCTCTCCCCAAAGTCTGACACCTTGATATCCAGCAGAGGAAGATGCTCCACCTGCGGTGTGTTGATCTCCAGGACTGTCCTGTCAAAGCCCTTACGATACTGCAGAGAGACAGAGACACGTGTCATATTCACATGTGGCGTGATTGTGAACAAAAAATAAGCTTGTATCATTTTAATTATGTTCATATTTAAGAGAGTTCACAACTGATGCACTTTAGATGAGCTTTCCCGGTGCTCACAACGGATTATTATTTATCTTTCCCATTCAATACAAGTGAATACATATCTTCCTGTGGCATACTGTTTCAAGACATAATGTCCAATAGAAAGTAGATCAAAAGAGTCTTGAGTTAAGCTAAATGCTTCAATACATCTTGTAAATGTCAACAACAACACTGGTAAAAACTGAAAAGGTAGTTTTCAGTGACGACAGCATAGCTTTGGGAGCACACAGTGGGTTTTTGATGTTGCAGTGGTGTGGTTTCTCCTGTGATTTGCAGCGAAAATGGAGACAGGATTATTTTTGTGTACTTTAACACTCTGAGACCCACAATTGACCCGTTTTTGTCTTTTTTAGGGGGGTACAGGGGGTCTTTAGGAGGAGATAGCAGGTCAACAGTAGATGTCACATAGAAGTGGTGTACATAATCTGAAAGCTGGGAACCTGAAGATTAATTTGAGATGCTGCTCAGCACTGTGTGTCAAGTTGGTCTAGTCATGAATCAGAAATAAACATGAATTAATTAATTTATTAATGAATTAAAATAATTAGTGAGTTTATAAGGGCTTAGAACATTATGATGGAAGTATATGATGACCATCCTCATGCTCTATTATGTCTCATAAGTTGTTGCAGCAATTTTGGGGTTGATACCATTTGTTTACACAGATTTGGTGCTAAATTTAACCATCTTTTTTTTACCACTCAAGAATTGATAAAAAATAATCCATAATACCTCCAAAATACCACATTAAGACACCAAGACCTTGAGGAACACCATAGAAAAAGCCATGCTGTGATTTGGCATCAACAACTTTTGACATTTGGAGATATCTGCCGGAATTGCATTTTTCGGCGATTGGATGGCGAGGACTTCTGTTGTGGAAACTGCTCAGAAACCCCCTTATTGTCAATCTAGCTAGGAAAGCCATCCATCCTCTGAATGCTCTAGGTCTCTAGTTTGTGGCTCTAAACTTTCACTAGGCTGTGATTATCCTAGAGGTCACCACAGGTCATTGTATACAGTGAGGTCAAATTACAAAAAATGGTCTCACTATATGAAATGGCTACTATGGGGACTAACATCATCACACATGAATACAGTTGGACTCATTGGATCCTCAAGAGTCTCAGCTTTACAGTGAGACCCAATTTATGTAATTCCAAGACAGTTTATGGACCCAAGTATGCAGAAATATTCAAACACATCATTTTAGTATATGCAAAAATAACACATTTATACTGCATTCAAAAAACTGCATGTTATTATCATAAAGTGGGCATGTCTGTAAAGGGGAGACTTGTGGGTACCCATAGAATCAATTTTTATTCACATATCTTGAGGTCAGAGGTCAAAGGGCCGCTTTGAAAATTGCCATGCCTGTTTTTCTTGCCAAAATTTAGTCTAAATTTGGAGCATCATTGAGCCTGGTTTTCTAGTTTCATATGATATCTGTAACTCTAAAACTGAACCTGCTACAGCCTCTGACAGATCCCGCGGGTCTCAGGCGGTTAAGTAAGTGTTCTTCATAATATGTGACGTCAGAGTGTAAGCAGACAACACATTCATTCTCAAATGTTCATCAACAAATATCAATAGCACGTTGAATGGTTGTAGAGGAAGGTGAGGAACCATCTGAAGTTCGTAACCTTAAAGGTCCCCATGAAACGGTATCATGATGTTCTTAACCCCCTGAGACACGCTGACTTTCTTTTGAGAGGCTTTAGGTTTAGGTTCAGTTTTAGAGCTAGAGTGACGGTAGATATCACATGAAACTAGAAAACCTAAGGAATCCATTGGTACCAACCATGTCATACTAGCTTGTCGGCAAGGAGGTTAAATAACGCTCCAAATTTAGGCTAAATTTTGGCAAGGAAAAACTGGTATGGCCATTTTCAAAGGGGTCCCTTGACCTCTGACCTCAAGATATGTGGATAAAAATGGGTTCTATGGGTACCCACGAGTCTCTCCTTTACAGACATGTCCACTTTATGATAATCACATGCAGTTTGGGGTAAAAACCATGCAGTTATTCGAATGCAGTACAAATGTGTTATTTTTGTCTATTCTAAAAATGGTGTATTTGAATATTTCCCAACTGTATTCATGTGTGATGATGTTAGTCCCCACAGTAGCCATTTCATATAGTGAGACCATTTTTTGTAATTTGACCTCACTGTATACAATGACCTGTGGTGACCTCTAGGATAATCACAGCCTCATGAAACTTTACAGCCACAAACTAGAGACCTAGAGCATTCAGAGGATGGATGGCTTTCCTAGATAGATTGACAATAAGGGGGTTTCTGGGCAGTTTCCACAACAGAAGTGCTCGCCATCCAATCGCAGAAAAATGCAATTCTTGCAGAAATCTCAATCACAGCATGGCTTTTTCTATGGTGTTCCTCAAGGTCTTGGTGTCTTAACGTGGTTTGGAGAAATTATTGATTATTATTTATCAATTCTCGAGTGGTAAAAAAAAAATGGTTAAATTTAGCACCAAATCTGTGTAACAAATGGTATCAACCCAAAAATTGCTGCAACAACTTATGAGACATAATAGAGCATGGGGATGGTCGATCATAATGTTCTAAGCCTTTATACACTTTCACAATTAATTTTAATTAATTAATTAATTAGCGTTGCTTGACACACAGTACTGAGCAGCATCTCAAATTAATATTCAGGTTCCCAGCTTTCAGATGATGTACACCACTTCTATGTGACATCTACTGTTGACCTGCTATCTCCCACTAAAGACCCTCTGTACCCCCCCTAAAAAAGACAAAAACAGGTCTATTGTGGGTCTCAGAGGGTTAAAGTACACAAAATCTAAGAAAAAATAATGCTGTCTCCCTTTTCGCTGCAAATCACAGGAGAAACCACACCACTGCAACATAAAAAAAACACTGTGTGCTCCCAAAGCTATGCTGTCGTCACTGAAAACTACCTAGGACAGACAGTTCAATAATGTGTTGGCTTCACTGGCTAGATGTTCGATGGGATATGCCTACTAGTGCATGTAAAGCATAAATAAAGTGTATTATTATTATTATTATTATTATCATTATAGTGCAGCATGGGGTCAATATCAAAGATACACTGTTTTCTACAAAGATTCAATAACGTGTGTAAACTCACAGAGCAGCCATCGACCAAGGCTTTGATGTAAGGGTTGGTCTCGTAGCTCAGCATCTCGTCGTTGGCACCCTGGAGGTGCAGCGCCCTGTTGTAGTTGTTCTTGGCGCTTCGGTCGGCCCAGGCCACTGAGCGGTGGCAGTGGTAAGTGAGGGTCTGGCGGGCCTGGACGCTCAGGAGACGCAGGAAGCCCAGCTGGACCACGCCCACAGGCTCACTGGTTGAGTCCACGTAGGAGAACTGGGAAGAGGAGGAGGAGTGTGAAGAGGAGGAAGGACAAGAAGGTGGTAAGGGAAGAAAAGGTGGAAGAGCAAAAGGAGGGAATGCACAGAGAAGGGAAAGGATGATGAAAACGGGGGCGAGAAGAGAAAATGAGTTGAGTCAGGGAGAGAAGATGGATGGTAATTAAGTAACTAAGAACAAAAGTTTGACACCCAGTCTTCATGTCACAGAGGGTTACTAACCTTACTACCGGTGGCAAACTGACTGTACCAGGATCCTGGAGTCTCATTGTCCCAGGAGCTCATCTTCACCTGCCACAAGAATTGTCCACATCACGTATTAGTTTGATATGTTTATTTTTGCACAAATAAATCAATACAGCTTGTGTGGGAAAATAAGACTATTTTACACCAACCCGGGACCCATCATAGCACTGAGATCTTCTTCTTAGTTTTATTATAAATGTGATAAAACAATATGCAGATGCACCTGGGAAATTAGTTTCTAGAAAGTGGGCAATCAGAGACTGCAAACCACCTTTTTTCTTTTTTTTTTTTTACACCCAAATGCATCGTTCATAACCTCCTTTTTCTTAACTTGCACTCAGACATCTAGGAGTTAGTGTTGGGGGATTTATGTTCAGAAGGACTTTAAGGAGAATTGACAGCATTGCTGATTTAGTGGACTGACCGTGTTGATGCTCTTGCTGGGGTACAGGCACGTCTCAGCTCCGCTGGTGAAATTGCAGAAGACCTTGAAGGAGTCTCTGGAGCAGCCCTGGTTAGGGTCAATCCAGTACTCTCCTGCAGAGGGCGACAGAGACGAAGCAAGGTGGAAAAAACGTTAAAACTTGTTGAATTATTCAATGAAAAAAAGAGTTGTTGTTTTTTTTGGGGTTAATTCTAGGGCTGTCAATCGATTAAAATATTTAATCGCGATTAATTGCATGATTGTCCATAGTTAATCACGATTAATCGCAAATGAATCACATATTTTTTATCTGTTCAAAATGTACCTTAAAGGGAGATTATCAAGTATTTAATACTCTTATCAACATAGGAGTGGGCAAATATGCTGCTTTATGCAAATGTATGTATTTATTTATTATTGAAAATCAATTAACAACACAAAACAATGTCAGATATTGTCCAGAAACCCTCACAGGTACTGCATTTAGCATAAAAATTATGCTCAAATCATAACATGGCAAACTGGAGCCCAACAGGAAACAACAGCTGTCAGTGTGTCAGTGTGCTGACTTGACTATGACTTGCCCCAAACTGCATGTGTTTATCATAAAGTGGGCATGTCTGTAAAGGGGAGACTCGTGGTTACCGATAGAACCCATTTTCGTTCACATATCATGAGGTCAGAGGTCAAGGGACCCCTTAGAAAATGGCCATAACAATTTTTCCTCTCCAAAATTTAGCGCAAGTTTTCGAGTGTTGTTTATCCTCCTTCACGACAAGCTAGTATGACATGGTTGGTACTGATGGATTCTTTAGGTTTGCTAGTTTCATATGATACCAGTATCTTCACTCCGCTACAACCTCCGAAAGATCGATTGCATTAAAGAAGCGTTAAAGAAATTAGTGACGTTAAAACGATTTTGCGTTAACGAGTTATTAACGCGCTAACTTTGACAGCACTAGTTAATTCTCTTACCGTCTTTGAGGTCTGGCTGGCTGAGGTGCAGGTCTTGGCAGGTGCGGGCGGGGCTGTCCTGGGTGCCAAGAGGGAAACGCATGGTCTCTATCTCCTGTCGCAGTGAGTTGAGGGAGCCGAAGATCTCCTCCATGCCCTCAGTGCCCATCAGGAACTCAGTGCCAGTGGCGTCAGATGCAGGCATGTCGGTCTCGGGGAGCAGCTGGCTGGCGTCGATGGAACGCTTGGACTTGGGACTCCTCTGGATGGGCAGGGGCTGAATGACCTCACCTGGTGGGCCCTGGGAAGCACGTTTATATGTTAATCAATCAACAGTGAGGTGCAGTGAAGTGAGCAGGGTTTAAATGATAGTGAAGTACTTACTGGAGGTCCAGCAGGTCCTTGTACACCTTTCTCTCCCTTTGGACCAGAACCTCCCTAAACACAGCACGGAGAGGACAGATTCAAGAAGCATTACTGCATCGGATCCAAGTTGATGCATTTCATAAATTTTTTTGGTACAAACACATTAAAGTATACTCACCGAAGAGCCTTTAGCGCCTTTGATACCTTGAGGACCCTGTAAAAGATATGAGGCTTTAGTTTAATGATGGTGACCGTTGTTCAGAGTTTTACTGCTCTCACTTATCACTGTAGTACTTAATAACATCTTAGGAACTGAGGCTAGTGGAAGAGGAAAGGTAGATCATGGGATAAACAGTACAGGCACTCACAGGCAGACCAGGAGGACCAGCAGGGCCGAGGGGTCCGGTACCTCCAGACATTCCCTGTAATGAAACACGAGACATGTTTACATTATTATCATAATGAATGTGGATAATGGTGGTTGAGTTGCCCCTCTCTAGCAGATGTGAAAGAAGAGGTCAGACTTACAGACTCTCCTTTTGATCCACCGGATCCCTGAGGCCCATGCAGACCTCTGTCTCCCTTCTCTCCCTGCTCTCCCGGGGGTCCAATGAGACCGATAAGACCTGGGTGTCCCTTCTCTCCCTTGGCACCGGGGTCTCCACGCAGACCAAGCAAACCAGGAGGTCCCTGCAGGAGGAGAAGAAGAAGAGGAAGACAGTGAGGAGGTGGTGGAGGAGACGAGAAGCATGAAAAACAGGAGTTGAAGAGAGAGATGGAAGAGGAAAGTTGGAGGGTTGAATGAAAAGGAAGTCGGAGGAAAAGACTGCAGTTTGATTATTTTACAGTATGTCAAAGTGCAGAGCAGCAAATAAAAAAGGCTTTGTGATCTTACAATAGGTCCTGGTGGTCCTTTCTGTCCAGCAAGTCCTGGAGATCCTTGCTCACCCTGAAACACAGTTAGAAACACATTTAGTAGGTGTCCATCGAACACGCCATGCAACAAGTGATGCATCACTTGTTACTCGAGAAATATTGTGTTGTCTATCGGTCGCATTAACAAATACAAAAGTAAATCTAAGTCTACACTGACCACTGATCCCGGGAGTCCTCTGAGGCCTTCTGTTCCTGGTTTTCCTGGTTGACCCTGGGGCCCGACGGGGCCGGTTTTTCCCGGGGGGCCGACAGCACCTGAGTCTCCCTGTAAACGATGATGACGAGAAACATGGATTCAAAATGTTTTTAAAAGTTATTCCATGCATTACGTATCAGTATAAGGTGTGTATCACAATTGCCTAACAAGAAACATGAAAAGAAAAGTTACCTGCTAAAACTTCGGTTGCGTAAATAACAAAGAGAAAGAGGAATACATTCTCAGGTTGCTAATGTTTTTCAGAATAAAAGCAGAGTTAGTGATTTATCCTAGGTTCAGGGTCTGAAATTAAGCTTTTTCCTCACCTGCCACTGTGGCAGATCACTGAACATTTCTACCGGCCACTCAGTTTTTTGTCTGCCACTTCTGAAATCTATGTAGAACGCTGAGTCAGTGATACCAGTTAGTAGAAATATGGAATAAATCATATAACATTAATAACATTATCTATTTTTAAACTCAGGAATTGCTTCTTAAAAATGATATTTCTTAATATAAGGGAAAATTATCTGCCGTGGCGGCGGGGGTGACCTGGAATATTTACCTGCCACAGCCAACAGTTACCATGTATTTGGCAGGTGGCAGGTGCTATTGAAGGAGACCGGGACGTGGGCGGACACGAGTCTTGGGGTGTGGGGTATAACACATGTGCAGTTGCTGCGGTCGTGCGTTGCGACTGGCTCAATTTCGGCGAGTGCTGACCAGATTTCACCGCGCCTGTGTTGTACCCCAAAGATATGACGCGTGACCCAGCCTCTTTCAATAGGCCTTGATTAATGGAAATTCACCAGCAAATGAAACAATGATCTGTTGTCAATTTTGGTATATTCATCATTCAATTTTTGTATTGTTTTCCATGAGTTTAGACTTTGACAAGGAGCTGAAAAATGTTCTGAAAAGCTCTGGACTCACCTTAGTTCCCTTCTCTCCCTGACGTCCCTCTGGTCCTCTTGTTCCAGCAGGGCCCTGGAAAATAAAACATATCATAGTGAATGTCATATATTCTGTAATCAAATGTCACAATTTCATCAAATCTATAACAAGAAAGACTAGATTATTTTATGTCATTGAGCTGTATGTATATAGGCCATTCTTAACATTGGGAATCCACATTGAATACAACATATCACTGTCTGCACTTATTATTGGATACCGACTACATAACTGCAGCACTACCAAGTACTTAAAAGAAAGAAGAAAGGTCCAAGGCACTCTTCTGGCAAGTTGATAAAAAGCCTGTAATCAGATGGCTATTTCATGGTGAAATTCTAAAAACATAGACATGCTTGTACATGTTAAGACAGAGCTGGGTAACAACCCACATGTATCGTCTCTTCAGGGAGTAGCCCTCAGCACACAGGCCCAAAATGTCCCCCATAAGGCCTTAAACCCTGAACCCTCAGGGACTGCAAGGGCTTGAAATGGTATAAATATGAATGGGACAGCACTTGGTGACATATCACGTTACCTTGACGACGCCAAATGTGGGTTTTAATTTTACACTTTTTCCTGCCTCTTTGAACGTCCTCCAGGCTCTCGCCTTACGAGACTACAGTAACTGTCAAAAAATCTATTTACATTTTTTTGTCAAACTTCATTAAGCAAAATGAAAAGAAATGGTTGATGAATAAACCAGGTGTGTAATATAGTCTACTGCTTGTATTCCTCTGATTTCATATGTTTTTTATGTACCATCTTAATTCTAATGTTTCTGTATAAATTTAAATATACCTGGTTGAACATCCATGAGCCTTTTCTTTTTTATGCCTCCGGGCTTCCCCTGGTAACCGTGGTAACCCTGTGTTTAACATCACAATGCTATGAATTGTGGGCAAACCCCTCAGACAAAGTCTGCAGAAATGCGGACTAATGGAAAGTGTTCATAAAGGGCTCAAAATGTCTGCTATAGAGCCCTCAAGGACTTGACGATTTGACAGTGGGACAAACCTAAACCCTCAGGGACTTTGTGGCAACGCGCCTTGTTGTCTGTTTATTTGTTTATGTGTCGTTAAGGTGGCCAGCTTATTCGCCCCTGCTTTTTTTAAAAAAAAAATTTTTTATAAGTAATATTGTTTGACAAAGATTGTGATTATTATTATTATTATCACTTTTCTTTTCCTTCATTGGCTATTAATTTGATAAGTGCAAAGTATGACCACTAGATGGCTCTACAAAATGCAAAGAAGGAAGAAAAGGATAACATGAAAAAATATAAAAAAAACAAAACAAAATAAGAACAAAATAAAAAAAAAAACATGGATGAACAGACAACAAGAAAAAAAAAAAAAACGGAAAAAAAAATATTAAGATATAACCATTTATAGCAACGGCACCAGACCACATGCATCAGAACAACTACAGAAAAGGAATGAGATGAATTTCTTCATGTAGTCCTGGGTAAGTTGTGGCCTGCATTTGGTGTATATAAGAAGTTTCTCTCTGCAATAATAATTACAGTCTATCATCACCCCGAATGTTCTTTTTGATGGTTTCTAGGCCTTCAACCATATGGCTGTTATGTACTTTATAAAAGTGCTTAGACATAAGGTAATCCAAATGAGCTTTTCTGATTGCATATCATGCTCAGAGACTCTCTCGTTGTCAACAAATGTAGAGTTACAGTTAATGGACGTTTTGATTATCGGTCTTACATTCCTTTATAATAGCACAATGGTTGCAAAAAACACATTTATAAGTAACCCTTCAATGGTCGAAGCCAAGTTTTTTTTTGTATTATTGGCAGGGAGATGGCTAGACACTAACCTGCCCCATTGTGTATAGGGGCCCTTTTGAAACTAATCTTAGGAGGGTTACTTTTGAAGAGTGTATTATCCTTTTTTATGGAATTTGCTAGAGAGCTGTATCCTGTGATGAAGTAAAGTACTGCTCTTAAAGAAAATCTAAAGAATTTCTTTTCTTTTTCTTAAGGAGTTCAGATCTAGAGGCAGACGGGACAGTTTTTGTCACTTGTAAGGAAAATATTTCTTCTCCTTTTAACTCTCAAAGCAAACAGCAAGTGTTGACTTGGTGAAACGCTACGTCACAATAAAACACACAAACACACAAAAAATATTTAACCAGTAACTATGGAGGAATGCATTCACAACTACCACCTGTGCTGTTCTTATGTAAACACTCCTTGGTAGGAACAGGTGCCTGTCTACTGAGGATAGTGACCTTACCCTCTTTCCTAGGGGTCCAGGAGGTCCGTTCTCACCAGATGGTCCAGGGGAGCCCTGCAATATAGGAGGCAGAAAGAGCAGATTGAGAACACTGAGGCGCTTTACAACACTTCAATCACATACAGTGTCTGCATTGTTGACTTACAGATTCTCCTGCTTCACCATCTTCGCCTCTCTCTCCCTTGGCGCCATCTTGACCCTGAAGTAAAGCAGATCAGGATTAGTGTTTTTTCTTCTTGTTGTTCAGTTAAAGGTCCAGTGTGTAGGTCTTAGGTGGATCTATTGGCAGAAATGGAATATCTACGTTTTCTTTAGTGTATAATCACCTGAAACTAAAAATCGTTGTGTTTTTGTTAGCTTAGAATGAGCCCTTCATATCTACATAGGGAACGGGTCCTCTTCATGGAGCCGGCCGCCGTGTTTCTACAGTAACCCAGAGCGGACAGACCAAACACTGGCTCGAGAGATACTTTCGTGTTTTTATGTTATCTGAAGGCCACCGTAGTTCTCCGACACACTTGGAAAAGGAAGAGTGAGCCAAGGGGTATTCGGTTGGTTGCAATCTGCAACCTCATCGCTAGATAACCACTAAATCCTACACACTTGTCCTTTAAAGGTAAAGATATTGTAAAAAGGGAGATTTTCACGTCTTTTATATTATTTATATATTATAAAGCAGGTTTAAAGGACCAATATGTAATATATTTACTGTAGCAGATAAATAAATATGTCATCAGAAATTAAGGAAACATGCTGAATTGAAATACTGGCTTCTCCGACAACAATGCTAAAGCCGGTATGTTCTCCTTTAAAATTTCCAACTACTACTGGCCAGAGGCTAACGTGGTCGTGTCTAGAAGGTAACCCTCAAATTGCGAAAATGCGCGCTAACTGCTATCAGTCACACCGGAGACGCGGACGGGCCACGGCTCCAATGTTTTGAATTTGGACTGCTGTTACCCATTTTAAACGCTAGTTATCAGTGCTACATAGTGTTCCTTTAAGTGTTAAATAAATACTGTGAAAGTATCGAAACGCTCAATCCGTGGAGAAATACACGCAGCCCATATTCAGAAACTGTGCCTTTGAAACAAGCCATCAGGATTTCTGTCCATTTGTGATGTCACAAATCTAATATATATACATAGATATAATGTGTATATACACCATTACACAGTTTTAAACGTCTACATTCTAAATGTGTCTCAGTTTATTTCCGGTTGCAGTCTATGTGAATGACATCGGCTGACAGGAAGTAAACATGAACCTACACTGTTGCCTTGCAACTCAATTCTGTTGCAGTTCCGTTGAAATGCACTAAAACGGAGCATTTCAGTCAGAGAATAAATATTCGGGCATATTCAGGCAGACAGTATGAGGGAAATGTAAAGGGTTTCTTGAACATTAAAGCATGTTCTAGTAGAAACCCAAAATACAAGTATGAACCTGAACATAAGCATGATATGGGACCTTTAAACCTGCAGTAGGCAGAATGTCTTTGGCATCATTGGACAACAATTCCATAATAACATTTCAGCATATTGTAATTCAAGTGTTCTGAGAGGAAACTAGGCATCTACACCTCCTCATGGCTCTGTTTTCATGCTTTAAAAAATCTAGCCCGTGACGGAAGACTTTGGCCAATCACAGGTCATTTCAGAGAGAGAGCGTTCCTATTGGCTGTTCATTCAACAGAGGCAGCTGTCAATCACTCGCGAACTCCGATCAAACGGTCAAACTACGGAGCGCTGATCGAATATGAATCAAGCTCCGGCTGGTGGGCGGTGCTTGGTATTTCCTCAACTGATCTCAACATGGCTATAATAACAGATTATAAATTCATATTTGATCAGCGCTGCCTAGTTTGACCGTTTAATCGGAGTTTGTGAGTGATTGACAGCTGCTCAGAGACGGCAAGGCTCCAGCTCGGCTCTGATTGGTTGTTTTCCTCCGGTCTGTGAAATCTTGCAGATGCCATTAGGAGCACCGGAGGACACAGAGGGACATGCATTTTTTTTTTCAGATTACCTGTCTCATGCACTACTGTCAGGATATAGTGACTGTTTCATAAAAATGACTTTTTTTAATTGTTCCATTTCTACCCACTGCAGCTTTAGGTAAAAAGCTTAAGGCAACAAGCTGAAGTGACCTGAACTGCTGGCAGCTGTGCAGCCACATACAACATAGCTTTAACAGAATTGTTATGGTGGTTAAATAAGATGCTGACATGTATTCTTCAAAAAAGGTGTACTCACTCTGGGTCCAAGCTCACCAGGGGGACCAGGATCACCAGGGAAACCAACTGGACCCTGAAGATAGAGACAAAAACAAAACTCAGAGGTCAAACGGTAGAGGTCAAAATGTCGTCTGAATTTATGCCAATAAAAAGTCTTGAGAGAAAGTCATCAATCTATGTGTCAGTGTCTTTGTGTGTGTATGTGTTTGTTTGTGTGCATTTCATTGTGGGTGTCATACAGGGTTTCCTTTAGGTCCGTCATCTCCAGGTCCTCCCCGTCCTCCAGCAGGTCCAGCAGTTCCAGGTTGTCCGGATTCTCCCTTCTCTCCGCGCTCTCCACGAGGACCCTGCCAACGGGAGCACACAACTCTTTGTTAACTCATGGATGCTATTAACCAGTCAGTAAATATAGACATCTCATCCCGCCACCCACCTTCTTTCCTGGCTCCCCTAGGATTCCAGGAGGTCCGCTCTCACCAGGCTCTCCCTGCGGAGCAAACAGGGTTTCGTTTAGTTCTCAGGACGAGCTGAAATTAATTCAGTTTGTATTTCTTTGGACGTCATTAAACTCATGCAGAAACAGTGCTTCAATGTTAGGAAAAAATATGTATCTCTGCACCTTCTCTCCAAGATTTCCAGGATTACCCAAACCACCAGGAGGACCTTGAGGACCCTGAAGAACACACACAAAAACAATTCAGACAAAACGATTGAATAATTCACATCAAAATGTTTTTTTAAAAGAAGAGCTACTTTACTTTTTTACTTACATACTTCCAACAATAACTTGTTAAATCACAATTTACCCTGTTAAAACTAATTTGATAGAATTAATTTTGCATAATCATTATTTTTAATAAACTAACCATGACTTGTGGTTTGTGTGCTATTTTTTTTGAACAAAATCCAAAAAGACTTTTGCTGTTTTTGGAGCAATCTCATTTAGTCCCATAATGAACATGCTACCACTGACAGTGTTTCAATAGTACAGTAACAGCTCGTTGTAGTGTGACCCATGCACATTACATATTGTTGTCATCTTATAAATAAGAGCTGTGAACACTCACATCGGCACCGTTGGGTCCAGCAGGGCCACGGGGTCCTGGGGGACCTGGAGGACCCTGGAAACATAAAGAGGCTTTTATCATCACACTTTTATCATCATTTATGATTTTATTGTGATAAAATAAATCACTGAAGCAGTAAATATGACTGATGTCGTGTATTTTTTAAAAACTCACCAGAGGTCCAACATCTCCTGTCTCTCCCTTCTCACCTGGTGGTCCTGGCAGTCCCTGCAGGACAGAGGTGAAAGTTACACAAAGGATTAGTTAAATTTAGCAATTTAGCACAAGAGTGTAGCTCAAAAATTAATCTACATATCTAACTAAAAGCAAGGAATCTCTGTCTGTGTGTCTGTGTGTCCTTCGCATATCTCCAGAACCGTTCATTCGATCTACTTCACACTTGGTGGGTGTATTGCTGGGTACCCAATGATGTGCAGTGTCAAGATTGGTGCAATTCGGACATGCGACACATACAATATTAAATAACTCTGAATAGACAAGCGATAGCGCTCTGTGCAGCAGTGGGGGCGGGGCTTCAGGGCTTCAGGGCTCTTCGGACTCACTCCATCATGTTGTTCCCCGACAACGCTGCAAGCAGCAATACTGGGAGCCGTGCAATCGGCCCATTGCAAACGGGCACTGATTTAAGTGACTCTACATCTGAAGTGAGTATTGTGGCTTTCATTTTACCTGCAGTCCGATGGGTCCTGGGGCTCCTGGGAATCCTCTGGTTCCTTCATCACCTTTAGCTCCAAATGGCCCTTGCTGGCCCCTTGGTCCAAGCTCTCCATCAGCACCCTGCACCACAGAAGAAGAAAAACAGGAATAAAGACATAAGAGATAAAGAGATAACAATAAGGTAGCTGAAAACACTGTCTTCATCTAGTCATGATAGTGACTGAATGTTCAGTAATGTTCGACGTAGCGCTCGTATAGTTTTGTTTTTCCATTTTGCTAAACCCTTTATCATATTGATAGCTCCTGTATGATACAACACACTAGCATTCTTGGGAAAATCCTCTACCCATTATGTATTTTATATCCTAGTTTGTTTGGAATAAATAGAAGAGTTTACAGCGTGAACAGTGACAACCACCATATCTTACATACAAATAAAGATTGCCACCTCGAAACTCAACTGGCACCGAATGCAGCAAACTGCAAGTTCATAAGATCAGGAACAAGTACAAGCAACGGGCACTGCGGTCTGTCTGATTTAGTCTTCAAAGAGTTAAAGTTTGTACTCACAGCAGGACCAGGCTGACCGACAGGACCCATTGGCCCGGGTGGACCAGGAGGACCCTACCAACAAGCAAAAAACAAGCATTCAAACAATGAGCAAAACAGCAGTGATACAATAAACAGAGAAATGGCATTAATTTTCTTTCACACTTGATGGCTTGATGCACGCCAGCGGCACTCACATGCTCTCCTTTTCCTCCCTTGGCGCCCTTCTGACCGTGCTCTCCAACCTCACCCTGCATGCGACAAAGAAACATCCCGTTACAGCAAAGACACGTTTAAAACAAAGCTCTGAAATGAATCATCATCCCCCCCTGGTAAGGGCGGGGTGGATTAATATGGTAACTGAGGTGTTTTTTTAAAAGGACGCATTGGTATGAAGAGTTACTGGCCTTGTCTCCGTCCTCTCCGGGGATTCCAGGTGATCCGGCAGGGCCAGGCAGACCCACGGGACCCTGCACTCCATCACGACCGGCCGGGCCGATAGGGCCTTTCTCACCCTTTACAGGAGAAGAAGAACAAAAAGGAGAATTAATAGTTGAATCTTATTCCACACGTCGAGTCAAATGCACTATTGCACGGTGGGTAAAAAATTGTGGAATACTCACAGGAACTCCCTTCTCTCCGGCGGGTCCAGGAGGCCCCTGTGGGCCTGGTCTGCCAGGAGGTCCAACAGGTCCACCGGTACCAGCTAGCCCTCTCTCACCAGGAGACCCCTAGAAAGGTACAATATCATAAAGACAGCACCAATTACAACAGGCATTATTTAGGGTTAGGATATTATGAAAATGTATATTTTTATATGGTTTTAAACGTACAGCGGATCCAGGAGGTCCAGCAGGTCCTTCACTTCCCTTCAGTCCTCCACCTCCCTGGAAGAAAAGACAAGAAAGGATTAATCAGTAATCTTTCACCTCACTGCTACACACATTTATCCAAAAGTCAATTTACTGCTATCAAATTGATCAATATAAGCCTGATGATCTACATGCAGTATTTCTCTTGGTCATACTCACAGGGGTTCCAGGCAGTCCTCTCTCTCCAGGGAAGCCTCTCAGTCCTGGGGGTCCGTCTTTACCGGGGCCTCCGGAGGGTCCAGGGTCTCCCTTGGTGCCCTCCTTCCCTGAGGGACCAGAAAGTCCCTGCTCTCCAGGTGGACCTGGGGGTCCTGGGTGGCCGCGCTCACCCAAGGGGCCGGTCTCTCCTGATGGACCCTGGGAGGGAGGATGGAGATGGAGATGGAGATGGAGATGGAGATGGAGATGGAGATGGAGATGGAGATGGAGATGGAGATGGATTTGGAGATAGAGAGGGCACCGAGGGGAAGAAGATGTTGGGAGAAAAGAAAAAAAAGAAAAAGAAAAGGAAAGTTGTGTTGTCATGGAAACTGATGTGATTTTCTGTATCAGTGATGAGAAAACTCGGCACCATGATCGGGAAAACTCACCTGAGGCCCAACGACTCCAGGAGGCCCAGGTGGACCCACTTTACCTTGGAAACCCTGACGGAGAGAAATTCAGTTAACAAAGAAAACTAGAAGATCTAAAGAAAGCTTAAATAGGTGCATCATTGGGGTTAATTGAGATCGAATAGGAATCAGGTAATGGAATCAGTGTAAGAGTCTTAAATTAATCAGTTCAAAGAGTAGTAAATACGTAAATTCAACTTACAACTTCTCCTCTCTGCCCAGGGTGTCCAGGCAGCCCGTCCTTTCCTGGTGGTCCCTGTAAGGATCAATCATACATCAATTCAATCTCCACCTTACGAGAGCTTTCCCTACAAGCAAGAGGGAACATCAAACACGAGACCATGTCGGAACAATGTACTACAGTTCTCTCATGAGCAGCCAAGTGATACCACTTTGATTACTAGTATATTTTCTTACAGGAGGTCCCTTTGGTCCGGGGAAACCATTGGCTCCCTGAGGTCCGGGCAATCCCTGGTGAGAGAAAAACACATGATATAATAAGAACATATAAGAATACCCAACAGAGCCATTCAGTGTCTTACAAAAATCTTGAAACAAAAGAGGCACAGATTTGAATGTAAGCCCTGACAAAGTGCTACGCAGCAGGACATGCTTTCCTGTAATGAAAATGAAGCGCTTACCCTCTCTCCAGAAGGACCGTGAGGGCCGTCGCTTCCCGAAGTTCCCTAAAAGGCAACAAAAAAACAGCACAGTAAATGAAGATTTGGATCACAAACTGTTGTTCTTTAATCTCTTTTGCTTCTTGAGATGGACTTCACTTCAATTTAGAGCCAGGTTATTTTGAGTTGAAGATCTAAAGAAATATGTGACTGTATAGATTAAACAGAAAACAGATGGCAGCCAGTGTTTTAGGCAAGACAGCGATGGATAAGGATGGTTTGCTGAAGATAAGCATTTTGCCTGAAATATCACAATACTGGGCCGTGTCCTTATTGAAGTTCTGGGTGTCAAATTCAAATTGTGAGATTGTTGTTAACTATTAAATTAAAAAAAATGTAAATATCAACAACAATAATAATCATCACAATCATCATAATGGCACTCGCGAAGCACCTTAGTGGACACAGTTTCTCAATACAGTCTGGATAAATTCACTCTGTAGACAAACCTTTGCTCCTGGTTTGCCAGTCGAGCCCCTCGGTCCTCTCTGCCCTCTGGGGCCCTGATGGACACAAACAGTGAGCACAATTAGTGAGAAACAATGCAACAGTGATGCTATCTGTGATTACCTTGATGTTCCATGAGTTTTAAATTCATCAGGCCAGCGCTTAAAGTGGTGATTCTCAAAGTGGTGGACCCCCTGGTGCTCTGTCAGGGGGCCCTGAGAAATAATGATCAAATTGTGCAGATGGGGACCATTTGCGCCAATAAAGCACATTGAGTCCATTACTTAATTAGCTTTGGGGCTAATAACTCTGATATGATTGTGACACACAGCAATAAGTTCATTATTCTAAAGTTGAAGCCCTAACTGAAGGTCAGCTTTAGACTGGTCGGTTTAAATGTCTGGATTTTTTAGAACTATGCCAGTCTCTCTTCTGTTCATTTTGTGAAAGCTTTTGAGATCAATTACTTGAAATGTAGACTATAAATGTTGTCAAGTTCAAATGCAATTTGAATAAAATCACTCTCTGTTTAAAAGTACATAAGTGGTTAGTTTTGTCAGAAATATCGACACATATCAATACTGAATATTTGAAACTGTTTCAAGACTCATTTTCCAAAGTATTGTTAAACGGGTACCAGCTGTGCTTTCTGCTCTGCCCTTAAAGCTTCAGTAGGCAACAATTTTCAACATATTGTAATTCAAGTGTTCTGAGAGAAAACTAGACTTCTGCACCTCCTCATGGCTCTGTTTTCAGGCTTTAGAAAATCTAGCCCGTGACGGGAGACTTTGGCCAATCACAGGTCATTTCATTGAGAGAGAGCGTTTCTATTGGCTGTGCTCTGGCTGGTGGGCGGTGCTTGGTATTTCTTCAGCTTGTCTCAACATGGCTGCTGGGTCACAAACTTTCTCATTTTACAGCTAAACAGTACACTATGAGATGTTTCTGAAAACATTTGAGGTGAGAAATAGACATTACAGTAACAGAATATTGATTCATATTTGATCAGCGCTGCCTAGTTTGACCGTTTGATCGGAGTTAGCGAGTGATTGACAGCTGCTCAGAGACGGCAGACTCCAGATCAGCTCTGATTGGTTGTTTTACTTCGGTCAATGAAATCTTACAGATGCCGTTAGGAGCACCGGAAGACACAGAGGCACATGATTTTTTTCAGATTTTTCAATCATATTTGCTCCATTTCTACCCACTGCAGCTTTAATGTTTAATGTGGTATCGAAAATGACATTGAATATCGATATTTTTCAAGGTATTGTATCAAAGTTAGAAATTCCAGTATTGTGGCAACACTATAAGCGGTATTAACATTAAATAACACTGCAAATTTCCCCGCTGTGGGACTAATAATAAAGGATTATCTCATCTCATCTTATCTGATCTTAACATAATCAAATAACAGTAGTATAGTAAATAGTAACAGGTTTTGTATAATTGAAATGTGTTTCTGTTTTAGAATACAAATAGTCCCAATGGCATCTAAGAGTACACATTTTGAGAACCCCTGGTTAAAGGAATAACTTATCACTCCCTGAAGATCATGTTTTTGCTGCCCTTCAGTGGTTTAACCTCTCAACTTGCTGCAGTGATGTACAGGCTTACTACACGACCCTGTGACATCACCGCTGGATGTGGTTACAGGTGCAACAAACCACAGCCAGATGTGATGCTGGGTGTTGTCAGGGGTGAAACAGGCTTGGAACTTTCAACCAGAGAGGGCAGTGAAACTCTGCTAAGTTACTCTTTAAAACCACGAGCAGACAAAAATCCCCCAAGCAAACTGACAGAAAGAATGAATGAATAAATCTGAAATGGTACCGTTGGTCCTCTTTGTCCTCTTGGTCCTGATTTGCCACCGAGACCCTGAAAAAACAAACAAACCAAAACAATAATTGCAGTCAGACAGAAGTGAACCGCACATTACTGACTGTATGACTGAACCTACAGGATTGATCAGTCTATCTGTGGAGAGATAATTAATCATTCAACAGTCAATCTCACTTGATCACTAATAATTAAAAGCCTTAAAAAGCTGAACAGTCTGATTTGAGAAGAAAAATCTTCCACAGAATCCATCGACTTACCCTCGTTCCCTTCTCGCCGTTGGAGCCGGGGAATCCTGGGAATCCAAGAGATCCCTAAAAAAAAAATCAACATCTCAACTTCAGCACTGTTTCTCACCATACAGAAGCCTGCTAGTCACC